>VXBU01018246.1:56123-120720 GCA_013400315.1 Bombycilla garrulus | reverse complement strand
GAACTGAGTTCCATTTTCTACTTCTGTAGGACTTCTGTTGTGTTTGTTGAAGCACATCTTTGTACTTTTAATTTAAAACATTAATCCACGTCTGTCAAGAAGTTTGCAGTTAAAATTACTTTGTATTTTAGCTGTGTGTTTAAAATGCTGGTTTGCTTCTGCATGTTTGTAGAAATTTGCCATTTAACTAAAATGTTAGTGGAAATAGGTGTAGTTGTCTAATGCACCAGANGTGAGTTTAATACAGGATTTTGTTCTTGAGGGCTTTTAGAGATTTTTTTATTCAGAGAGTAATTTGCATTATGTACTACTTTTTTAAACTACTCATAGTATGTTATTTAATTTAAGATCTTGAACAGCACTGAAGGTAGCAAGTAGCAAATTCTTAAATTACTTTAGGAAGGGAGATTTTAGAGTCATAGAAATCCTTGGTTTAAAAAGTTATTTATTACCTATACTTTGTGCTACAGTAGGCATTTTCCTATTTTAATGTTAGTTTTCCATGTTTTTGTTTCTCAGACGGGAGAAAAACTTTATGAACTTCATGGGCACACACACAAAATCACTGCTATAGCACCATTTTCTTCATCAGATGTTACTGAAGAAAAAACTGATCTGATTATAACAGCATCAGCTGATAGAACAGTTATTGTATCCTTTGATCTGGAAAGAATTTAAAAATCTGTGGGCTTTTTGTGGTTTTTACCTTTAAAGATAACACTAACAAAGGCTGCAGCCCATCTCAAAAGTTAATGGCTACCAATACCCACTAGGTGTAATTGGCTTACACAGGGTTTCTCTAGTTACTGTTCACATGTAGATACAATCCTTGCGACAAAAATGAATCCATAATGGGCTTTTATGAATATATAATTTAGGCCAAATATTGAAAAGACTGTCAGGGTTTAGGAGACTGAGTCTCCACATACCTCATTCCTAAATTTTGTCATTTAGTTATCAACACAACATTTACATTTATGATACATAGATACCTTCCAGTTTCCTTAATGAATAAAAACAGGTTTGGGACTGCACTAGTGGCAGACAGGTTCAGAAAGTGTCGTGTTTCCATTCTACTGTAAAGGTACTGAGGAAACCCTATGAATGTTTGTTGTTTTGTTTTATACATTAAGCTGTTATTTGTGGCTTATGGGTATTGTGGGCAGGTGTGTTAGAATGAATAGCATTGCTTTATTTAAGAATAGGTACATAATAAGTGGCTGAGAAGTGGGCACAATCCTTAATTTTTTATTGGAACTTTTAATACCTCAGGGGTTTTTTTGAAAGTATGTAGAACAAAGGTAATGTTGTGACTTAGTTTTATTACTGTGTTGAAAAAGGCAATCTACAACATTTAAAGTTTTTGCACTGTTAATGAAAAGTTTAACATATTGATGAGTAATTAAATATGTATTTCTCAGATACTTTGATACAGTATTTCATAGTACTTACAGATTTATCTAACTGAAGCTCACAACCATTTCACTGAGAAATTCCCTGAAGAACTTTTGCAGGAGACATATATCTGATTTTTGTTCTGCAGTGTTTGATAGTTCTTCAAAGGCTGAATGTATGGTTGTCTGGAGGGAGTGATCTATGTGTTTGGAACCGAAAATTAGATCTCTTGTGTAAGACCAGTCATCTTACTGATGCAGGTAAAAATGGAAATGACTCATTATAGCTGTTAAAGTGCAAGTAAAATGGAACTGTATAATGATGCAAGACCAACTTAGCAAATTCATTTTAATTCTAATGATAACATTATATATTAGAGCCACTCTTTATTTTTTTAAGTGTTGGATTTAATAGTTTTTGAACTAAGACTGCTTTTAATGTTCTGTGCCTTGTGAATTTTAGAATATATCGTATCTCAGTAACTGTACATTATCTTGGACTAGAGGGCTAGAGCTCAGATGCTGATTGATGTGTTTGCTGTACCGGATCCTTTGACTGTTTTTTTGTGTGATTGAGTGGAAGTTTTATTATATTTCTAAGTGAAGCTTTGTAATAGTAGAGCAATAAAGATTACTTTTTATTGTTAAGAAGCAGTACTTGTGATATGGAAAATGCATGTTTTGATAGGAATTTAACAAACTTAATCAGAAATCAATGTCGATCATGCTTTTCTATTAATAAACTTCTATATTATCTGTCCATGTGAAGAAAATTGTTGCATGTTAATGCTGTACTTTACCAAGATGCTTACAAAACTGTGAATGACATTCAAAGGTGGAACCAATATTGCCCTTATTTTGGCGTAGAATAGAGTAGTGGTAGGCAAAGCCTTCTGAATCCTTGAGGATACTTCTTTTGGTTCAGTATGAAATATCATGCTAAATACCAGTTGGACTGTGGTGCTTAGCATGAAGTGCTATTGAAACTTTGGTACAAGGAGTCAGTGGAATGTGTGGCATGGGCCCTCTCTTCTGTCCTAATCTCTGACTTCCTTTGTGGGGGAAGAGATTGCTTATTCCTTGGGGAATTTTCCTCTAATAGTGCTTCTGCACAGGGAAATTCTCTGCAGGATGGGGACAGATAACAGCAAGCTGGGTATTTTATCATATGCTTGATTCTTCTTCATCTTGCTCTGCACATTATTTTAGAATTGTGCTTACTTGAGGTAGTATCAGTATCTAATAATTTTGGTACTGTATTTAGAGTCACAATAATTGTCACAGTGTTTCTAATACTGTCCAGCATTAGGACGGAAATATCTTAATTGTATTTAAAATAAAACGGTAATTTACTTCTAGCTTCAGCACAAGTTTGGTCTTCAGAATTCTGCTTGATTCAGGACCAAAGCTCCTGACCTTACCTCCGTTTGAGATAATCTGTTCATTTCTGATGCCATTGAACTTTCTCTTCAGGCAATATACTTCTGTTTTGATAAGTGGAAAGAAGATTGTTAAGAACTTTATCAATAAGGAATTAGCAGTTTGTTGTGTTTTCTTGTGATCAATTAATATCCTTTTCTCCCTTATCTGCACCCCCCTTTTTTTTTTCCAAAGGCATCAGTGCTTTGGTTGAATTGCCCAAAAATTGTGTTGCAGCAGCAGCTGGCAAAGAGCTAAGTGAGTATCTTGCATTTTCCAGTGTTCATGCTCCTCCATAACAGCTGCTTATCAGAGATCTGTGTGAAGAGCACTCTGCTGTAATTGGATAGGAAAAATAAATGGTAGTAGGGTGCAACATTTTTTCTTTTACCATTAACAAAGAGGAGACAATACTAATCTTACTCAAGAATCTTTTAGATATGCATGACATGCAAAACAAAACTTTTATGTGGTTAGAATCATAGAATCACTAAGATTGGAAAAGATCTCAAAGATCATTGAGTCTAAGCTTTGAACAGTCACCACTGTGCCATCTAGACCACAGAACTAAGTAATATGTCCAGTCACTTCTTGAACACCTTCAGGGATGCTGACTCCACCACATCCCTGATCAACACATTCATGGAAAGGGCCTAACTACCCTTTCAGTGAAGAAATTCTTCTTGATGTCCAGCCTGAACCTTCCCTTGAAAAGCTTGAGGCCACTTTGTTTTTACCTTTGACTTGTGGCCTGTGAGAAGAGGCCAGTGCCCACTTCCCCACAGTTTGCCTCCTCTCAGGTAGTTATAGGAAGTGATGAGGTATCCCTTTACTCTGTGCTAAACAGCTGAACCTCTCTTCACATAAGATTTGTGCTCCAGACCTTCACCACCTCTATTGGTTGTTCTCTGTACACGCTCCAGCACCTCAGTATCTTTTTTGTAATGAGAGACACAGAACTTGATGTGTGGCCTCAAGTGGCTGTTGGGTTCCTGGTCCTGCTGGCCACACTGTTGCTGATTCTACTGGCCTTATTGGCCAGCTGGGCACACCCTGGGTCTTGTTGGTCAAGCAGGCCCTGTCTTTCTTAGACCCACGCTGTCTGGGCCTAATTCACTAGGTGTTCCTGTATGCCCTGTGTAATCACACTCAAGATAATTTCTTCCCTCACTTTACCTGGCGCTGGGGTTAGGCTGACAGGCCTGTAGTTCCCTCTATCCTTCCTACAGCCAGTTGTGTAGATGGGCATCACATTGGCCTCTGTTTGACTGGGACCTCCCTGGTTAACCAGGACTGATGATAAATGACAGAGTTTGGCTTGGTGAACTCATCTTTCAGCCCCCTCAGTCTTAGTGCCTCCTGTCCTGATCTGATTGTGGCAATTGACATTTGTTCTTCTGGAGAACATCTGGAACTGCTTACCAGAGCTGTCAGATACTCAGATTCTGTAGAGCCTCCTTGTCCCAGGATCTGAAATAAGAGGTAATGATGATCTCTTATCATCCAAAGCTATAGTGAGTAGCTTTTTGTAGTACCCATGAGATAGAAAAGAAATTCCAAGACTAATTAAAATAAAGTCTTAATTTCTGACAATAATGATTGCCTTGCTAGAGGATATTGCATTGTTTTTGAATATTAATGTTTCAGATAGGTGAGTCCTCAAGAAGCATGTTTCACTTATAGTAACTTATCCATAAAGGTACTTTTCACTTACATAAAGCTATTTTTCACTTCTGAATTTCAGGGTTACTAGGCTGAAGTGTTTTATCCTATATTTGCTGTGGTTAAGAGGCCTAAGTAATGACACTGAAAAATAACTGTTTCCTGTTTTTTGGTGTTATGAGTGGTCATAAGTGGCTCTTATGTGGTCTCACTTAAAATGTTTAATTTGTGTCTCTGCAAATGTTGTTTTATTTAATATTTATTGATTTAATAGCTCTATCCTATTCCAAATGAAAAAGCTTATTTAGACAATTTCTCTATACTTGAAGTAATTTTTAGGTTGAGTGCTTCTAACAATGGGTCTGAAGATTGGAATATCCTTGAGGTAAAGCACCTTGTTGACCATCAGGATAACATTTCATCATTAGTCAGTGTCAATGGTAAGACTAATTTTATAATTTTACTGGTTTTGTTACTTACCAGTGGGATATTTCACCTATGGAGTTTTTATTTGAACCAAACTTTTAAGTGGAGTGAAACTTACTATCTAGTGGATGTGCCTTTTTGAGTAGCTGCAAAGGCAGTGACATAACAAAGTATAATTCCTTTGTTTAGGGATTAACAATGAAATGAAACCAGGTAAGTTGTAATGTAGAAGAGTCAGTGTCATTGATGGAAATGGAAGTCTTGGTCTTTCTATTGGGAAAGTTGAAAATGCTACTTTCTTTGTCTTGTTCCATCTTATTCTTAGAATGGGATATGCAATGCCATGCCCCTTGCAGTTGTTGTCCTAAGGCTCCTAAGGCAGGTTTTGAGTGTACAGAGGTGAGCCTGCATATAGATCCATTAGAGAGCGGGTCTGGAAGCTGATACGCTTTGTGCTGCTCATTAGGGTAATACTGAACTAATACCTGAAATTCTGTCTACTCTGCTGCAAGTATCAGCTTCCTCTACTCTTTCCTTCCCTGTCTCTTTTTTTTATGGAGCACCCCCACAGACCGGGAAAAGGTATTACTGCTGGGATAGAGAGTGTGTGTTTATCCTTGCGTATATCTGTGACTGCCTGGTTGGCACAAAGGGACTGTGTTGCAGAGGTAACAAGAGGCTGGAAAAAAGAAAACTTGGATTCTGTGGTACATATTTCTGAGCTTAATTGTTGACATTATTTTCATCATTTTGATTGTGAAAGACAAGCAGTGTTTGACTTAAAAAGAGAAGATGCTACTTGCATTAAATACTATTGTAGAAGTTCCTTTCCGCATGTGATAAACAAATTCATAAGCAGCTACTTCAATACTGCTGTTAACATATTCATTTAATTTGTGATCAGTATTTCTGTTTATGGCAAATACATGCTTTGTTGTGTGTGGGGATGTCTATACACCTGCTTCTCCAAGCAATAGAAGGGCTTTTTATGTAGAAATGAAGTTCAAATACTTGTACACCCTTCTGATTGTATTCCTTGCCTTTGCAACTCTGTACTGTGCACTGTGGCCGGTGAATGTTCTCCTTCCTAGTTCTAATTTTACAAGAGAGCTCGTCTGAGCTATGCTAGGTAATTAGATAAATATTTACTCAAAGAGAGAGGTTTTTGTCCAGTCAGTTATGTACTGCCCATTCTACATAGCTTTACACATAAAATGGACTGTCTTCCCTTACTAGAGTTGTTACTCTGTGTGGAATTTATTTCTTTAATATCATCTGATTTTATATGTGGTTTTTTTCCCCTTCAGATTTGACTTTTGTGACAGGTTCTCACGCAGGTGAGTTAATAATTTGGGAT
Organism: Bombycilla garrulus; assembly: GCA_013400315.1. NCBI lineage: Eukaryota > Metazoa > Chordata > Aves > Passeriformes > Bombycillidae > Bombycilla > Bombycilla garrulus. The sequence continues at coordinate 114,462 of VXBU01018246.1, read as the reverse complement.
GCACTTGACTGGACAAAGCAGGCATCTGAGTGCAACTTCTGGGACTCCTCTGTCCATCCAGATGTACAGCCAGAAATAAAGTTATCCCAAAGCCCACATGAGACTTCAGTTCAACATTTAACATCTGACGAGGAGGTAAAAAGTTCCAGAGTAAATTACTTTTAAGTAAGCTAGGATGATCTTACCACAGAAGACAGAGTGGTTTCTTTCAGTTTCCTTGCTTTAATATGAGAGACTTCTTTTAAATGTGCACAGCTATTTTGTATGATCAACAATTTTTATATAAAATATTGGCAGTTGACTTATATGAAGGGTTTAATATGTTGATGGTATGGAAGCTAACATATGGACTATCACAATAGCATTTCTTTTTGACTAACAAAAATTTATTACTTGTTTACAATACTGGTACAGAAAAACAAATATGTGTCCATGTTTTGATGGCATGCACCTTTTGTATTCCAGCTTCTGGAAATACAGTTTTGCCAATAATGCACCTTTTTGAGCAGTTATAGTTGAGGTTCCTATGAGAATACTATAGGGTACTATTTAAGAGCAGCCATATGTCTACTAATAGTAAATCAGTATTGCTCTTTCTGTTCACGTGAACTATACAGAATTGTATACTCAAATATGTTTCCAAGATCCTGTTTACCATAGTCATTCTTTAGAGATAAGTTCTTGGTCAGAATACTCAGAGCTCAGTTATTGTACAGCAAACACTAAAAATATTCAGGTTGATATTTAATTTTGTGAAATGTTACCAACTGCTAGTGGCAAAATAAAAGATCTTTCATTGTTGGGGTACAGTGGAGTTTTGTTTGGGGCATATAGGTCAGTTATTGGGAATGATTAAGAAAGAGATTCTTGGAAATTAGTTCAGATACCTAAGCTGTAACAAAATAAAAGCTGTGGAAAACCCTGAATATAGGGTAAGGACCAAATAGTCGCCTGATGCATTTGCCTCTTTCTGAGTAGAACTTTCCTAAAACCATAGACAGAGAAATACTGTGGGATGTGGGGGGCATTAAATTACAGATGTGTGTTGATTTGTTCGTATCCTTAGTTTCTGCTTAGACTGTGAGGTACAGGATTATAATACAGACATGAAATTACTGCTTAGAGTACAGGATTGTATCCCACATTTACTTGTAGAAGGTCTATCTCTTTTTATAACTTGCTAATTTTATGTGTTTGGGATAAAGCAGTAACGTGAGGACAGAAACAAGCTAAGTCATAGTATCACTGGAAATTCATTATATGCAAGGTGATCCTTCAGTATCTGTTTCTGTAAATTGTTCTATTGAATTTTCTTTCCAGTGTGTGTTTGCTGCTGTTGGGAAAGGCATATACGTATATAATCTTCAAATGAAGCGTGTGATTGCCTGCCAGAGAACTGCTCATGACTCCTCTGTGCTACACATTGAGAAGCTTCCAAACAGGTATAAAACAGTACATTTTGTTAATGCAGTAAGGAAAAGCAAAACTTGAAAGAGTGACTAGAGACAGACTGCAAAGCTACATTGGATTTCTAGGGCAGGAACTTGATCTTCAGTTTGAGCTGCTTTCATTAGATAGAGCTTGTTGATCAGATTTCGGAAAATATGTCACTGTAATTCAGTGGGAAAACCTGTATTCCAGTATGACTGTTACACAAAATATCTCAGCTGTTTTCAAAACCAGATTTGATGAAGCACTTTGGTCTGTAATGTGAAAATATTGCTTAATGGCATTTTACTCCTAGAAAGCAAGGGTATATAGCATATTCAGAATATATTTTTCACTAAATATTTTGTAACACTTGAAATGTTTTAAGAAAAATTAATAACTTGCAGTTTTTGTTTGTTAGTGCAGAATTTCTAGCTAGAACTTGTTTTGACAGCCAACTTGGACAAGCTGCTGCATATATATGTATATGCTAATATTAGTGTTAGGTCTTTTTCTTGTTCAATGGGACAAAGTCTGCCAGAAGATAAAAACTGAGGCCTTGGTCTTGTAAGTGTGTTCATTCTAAGCTGTTCTAAATGTATCATGAAGCAGAGTACTCTTCCTTTCATTATTTTTCTATTAGAAAAAATAGGGTTTTGCTTAATGAAAGTAAACTTACAGAAACCAATTAGTGGAACTGTGTTTGCAGAGTCTAGACATGTTATGTTTTGGTTTACATAGTGGTATGCTTTTAATATGGGGTTGAAAAGATTTTTTTTTTCCAATTATTCTACAAGTCTGTTGTATCTTGTTCTGCTACTAGTGAATTTTGTTTTCTGTGGAACATCTGCACACCCTGATACAGTTAAGAGTTTTAGTAAACTTGTGTGGAACCTGAGGCACTTACTGCCTCTTTCATAGAAGCATCACAAGGTGATTTGCACAGGTAAGTATCCATGCTAGTGTTGCTTATCAACTGTTTTTACAGGCAGCTGATCTCCTGTTCAGAAGATGGCAGTGTGCGCATTTGGGAACTCGGAGAAAAGCAGCAGCTGCCAGCTGAACCGGTTCAAACAGGTTTGCTAGTATTGGGAAGTAAAAGGGACATTTAAAAACCCAGTTATTCACCATACAGGAATAGAGAGGCTTTCAGGCTTTTTAAAGAGAGATAATGTCTTGTGCTTAACCGACTAATTACAGGTGTGGGAGGGAAAACTGAAGAGAGCGTGAGTGTACAAATTCTCAAAGATCTGGTATTGGATCTTGGGTAGAAGGTGCAGCTGAAGCAATTCTGTGCCATAAAGCTTACTTTGAGTTTATAGTTGTATGAGCCAGTTAAAAAAAAATGACTTGACAAACCTTTATCCTTTTCCCCTTGCACCAAGCAGTACTGAATTCTATACCATACAAGAGTAAATAGTTGCAGGTCCTTGTGATGAAAGCTTGCAGATAAGCAGCTGGCACCAAAAAATGAGTTTTCCACATCTCCCCTTTGAACTTGGAATGATATCGGGACTTACTTTGAAGCTGTATCCAAACTCACGTACTGCAGTCCTCATAGCTAGTTGATAGTGTTGCGGGAAGCATTTCTCCAAGTACAGACATTCACAGAATCACAGAATGGAAAAGGTTGGAAGGTACTACAGTGTGTCATGTCATCGAGCCTCCCAGGTCAAACAGGGTGGTTCTGGAGTGTGTGGTACAGGATTGTGTCCGAATGGTTCTGGAGTATTCCTAATGAGGGAGACTCCACAACCTCTGGGCAACCGGTTCTGCTGCACAGTCACCCACACAGTAATGAAGTTCTTCCTCCTATTCAGGTGGAACTTTTTGTGCATCAGTGTCTCCCCATTGCCTCTTGTCCTACTACTCAGCACCTCTGAGAAGAGCCTGGTCCATTGTCTTGATACCTCCCTTCAGATACTGATAGACATTGATGAGGTCCCCTCTCAAGGCTGATCAGGCCCAGTTTCCTCAGCCTATCCAGATTCTCCAGTCCTCTCATCATGTTTGCAGCCTTCTGCTTGACCTGCTTGCTTGTCCTGAGGAGCCGAGAGCTGGACACAGTGCTCTTGGGGAGACCTCGCTAGGGCTGAGTACAGGGCCAGGATCACCTCCCTTCAGCTGCTGGCATCTTTTCCTAATGTCCCCTAGGATGCTGTTTGATTTCTTGGCCACGAGGACATACTGCTGGCTCATGGACAGCTTGTTGTCCACCAGGACCCCCAGGTCCTTCTCCACAGAGCTGCTCCCCAGCAGATCAGTCCCAGGCTGTGCTGGTGCCTGGGGTTATTCCTCCCCAGGTGCAGCACTCTGTATTTGCCTTTGCTGAATTTCAGATGGTTCTTCTCTGCCCATCTCTCCAACCTGCAGAGGTCCTTCTGAATCACTGCACAGCACTCTGGGGTATTGGCCTCTGCTCCCAGCTCTGTGTTCTCAGTGACAAGGCACATTTGTTGACGAGGCACATTCCACCTTTTTCAAGTCAAGGATGAACAAGTTAAACAGTTCTGGGCCAGTATTGAACCTTGAGGGACACTGCCAGTTACAGGCCTCCAACTGTGCCACTGATTTTGACCCTTTGGGATCTGTTGTTCAGCCAGTTCTCGATCCACCTCACTGTCCACTCATCCAGTCCACATCCCTGAGTTTGTATATGAGGATGTTGTGAGAAGACAAGTGTTGAAATCCCTTCTGTAGTCAAGTAGACAATATCCACTACTTTACTCTCATCCATCCAAGTAGTTGTTTCATTGTAGAAGGCAATTAGGTTGGTCAAACATGATTTACCTTTATCGAATATGTGCTGCCTATTCCTGATCATCGCGTTCTCATCTATGTGGATAGAGATTGTCTCCAGAATGAGGTGCTCTGTCACTTTCCCAGGCTTTGAGGTGAGGCTGACTGGCTGGTAGTTTCCTATCCTCCTTCTTACCCCTTTTGAAGACCAGGGTGACATTTGCTTTCTTCCAGTCCTCAGCACCTCTCCTGATCTCCATTATCTTTTAAAGATGATCATAAATGGTCTTGCAGTGGTGTCCACCAGCTCTCTGAGCACTTGTGGATGCATCCACTGAGGATCCATTCATGGACTTGTGAATATCAGGTTTGCCTAGATGGCTTCTAACCTAATCCTCCTTGACCAAGGGAAAGTCTTCCTTCCAACATTCCTTTACCCTGGTCCCTTGAGTCAGAGACTACTGAGGGCTGGTCTTGTCGCTGAAGACTGAAGTGGTCTTCTCTGCATTGTGGTCTACCAGGGTCCCTCCCTCCATTTAGTAACAGGCCCACATAATCCTTAGTTTTCCATTTGTTCTTGATGTATTTGAAGAAGCTCTTCTTGTTGTCTTTGACATTCTTGGCCAGTTTTATTCCAGATGGGTCTTGGCATTCCTTGTCTCTTTGTACTTACTCTGACAGCCTCTCTGTAGTCATTTCAAGGCTTGACCCTGCTCCTATCTCTTGTGTATTTCCTGTTCATGCTTGAGTAATGGCAGTTCCTTTGTAGTACTTGCTACTCTTTGGCTGAGCTCCCCTGCACACTGGCAGTTGTGGTCTTTGAGAGGTGCTCTGGACAATATAATTACTATCAAGGACTGGAAACAGCAACAGACTTGCTTTTCTGTAGGAATTTTTTCATTCAAAAATAAAATAATTTTCCTGAATAATTGTCTTGATGTATCTTGTCTACCTGGCTGTTCTTCTCTTGTTGGTAACTTTTGAAGAAATATTTTTACTGCCTGGGTTGACTTAGAAACACTTTTTCAGAAATACTCCATCTTCAGCATTGCTGATGACAGGCTGATCTACACAATGACAAGTGATATTTGGTTTCACATTAGCAATTTATAACTTTTATGAATCAAGATGTTTGGAAAAAACCTTAGAGAGATATTGCTGTTGATTTGCACTATTTTTATCCTAGGGATCCCCTGAGAAGTTGTTCATCTCACCAGTTATCGCCCTTGCATCAGAGCCATGGTTTAGCACAATTCTTGTTTTATATGCTGAAGGGCTGAGGGAAGGATTTGGAATAAAGTGTGAACTGCATTGTCAACAGAACCCAACCTTCTTACTTGTGTCAGTACTACTACACAGTTCTGGGGGCTGTGGCTGTGTACTTCTATGCAATCTAAATGGAACATGGAGTACTAGCTTTACACTCCACATTGGCTGATGGTTTTAAACCTGAAGGAAGGAGGCAATGAGCCAGCACTTAGATACTGTAGTGTAGAACTTACAGGGGAGGGGCGCTTCATTTTTGTGCTCTTTGCACAAGTAACAGTTTAGGAGGGCAGAGTAAAGATAAACATCGCTTGTCCTGCCTATAGTACCTATCTTTGCTTCAGTTCATTCTTTCAGGAAGTTTTTTGTATTTGTTCCTATATCTGTTTATTGTCTCATGCAGGTGTGTAATTCAGCATGTTTTCTAAATTACTTTAAGTGGGGCTAGTAGCTATATTTCCTTTTTCTCTCAAGGTGAATAATCCAGATGCTAAAGGGCTGCACTGTACAATGTTTTTGCCATACAGAGTATTCTGCTTTTAGATTTTATGTGGCTTTTTTAGTTCTTTCTTTAGCTAGAAGAAATAAATGGTATTTGTGATTTTTGCCTAAATAAGATGGTTTTTTTTTTTCCTCTCAGGATTTTTCAACATGTGGGGATTTGGAAGGGCAAACAAGCAGGCAAATCAAACTGCTAAGAGGATGCAGGAGAATACACCTATGTATTTCTTGGAGCTGGTTGGTGATTTAATTGGTCATTCATCAGCTGTGCAGGTAGGTCAGCTTTAGTAAGAATGAGAAAAAGTGAATGTTAGTAAGTAACATAAATCTGTCAGCATTTCTTGAACTGTAACTTTTGACTGTCTGGCTCTGGAGGCTAGGAGTACGTTGTTTGTGTGGTATCTTTAGTGCAGTGTGAAAACAGTAATACATACTGACTTAATATTCTAATGACAGTTTGCTCACTGAGGATGCCTGAGGACATATATGCTAGACAGAGTATTTGGTTTTCTTTATAGACTGCAGACAGTACAGCTGGGAACCATGTACATGACCCAGATTTCATCTTCAGTTCACAATCTAAGCAAGGGCTCCTACAAAAAAAAAAAATAAACCCACGAAAGAAACTGAGTAATTTCTTAGCCCTCTGTGCTGTGAGCATTAAGGAGGTCTTTTCACTTAAGCAGTACTATCAGTATTAGTCCATGCTTCTGTCTGCCTAAAGTAGTGTGTATTTTAAATGGCAGTTTCCCTTCACACGTTGTTGTGACAACTTGTTGAAGTAACAAAGCACTTTGTTACACTGGACTTCTACATACATTCTGGGAAGGGCAGCTGTGAGGGGATGATGTGGTTCTGGAGTAGTTTTGCTCACAAGTGTTCATGAGACAGACTGGATTTCAGAACTGCTGGTGTTAAAACCTGAGAGCTTTTCTTTAATAGCTAAGGTGAACCTTATTGCTAAAGGGATTTCTGCAAGGCTGTGTGTCCCTTTCTGACATCTTTCTTTTGAAAAACTGTTGGAAGGGGTCTTAGTATCCACTTGGAAGGTTGCTATCTAAGAAAGAGGACATTGTGTGTAATTCAGCAAGAGACACAAAGAAGGTGAGAGGCATATGTTGGGTCTTGACTGAGATGCAGAGCAAAGGAGTAATGGAGATGATGGTGAGTGTGGTTTCCTGTAGTGTTCTACAGATGGAAGATTTTGGTTTTTTTTTAAACTCTGGGCAGATGGGAGCTGTTGAGGAAGAAAATGTTGAGTAGCGATAAAATGTGATGGCCAAGATGAGGGCTTAGCAGACTAAGTCAACTGAAACCTTGTAGCTGTTAAGTGACCATTCCCAGGACAGGTAAGCTTTGGCCTGAGTGCTTCCCCCAGACAGATCCCTCTAACAGATGGAAGAATCAGGGCATTGCGATCATGCCATAGGGACATCAGTGGTTCCATTGGATGTTGTACTGAACTGCAGTTAGTGGTTCATTTTGGGCAGTCTTGTGAAAATCTCAGAAGTCAGGGGTTAACTTGTGATTTGTCAGCTTCATTGGTCTTGCAAAATCCTTCCACCGCTGCTGTACTTCCCTCCAGTGTTGTGTTTCTTGCTTGTTTGACTTCCTCTGTGTGACTAGGCATGTGCTGATGTCTTTCACAGTTGTTCCTTCTTTGATCTTTCCAGGCCTGCTGCTAGTACCCTACTGTGTTGTAGGGGAGAGGAGGGACAGTGTACCCAGTAAACAGAACACTGTGGCTTTTGTTCCCAAGAAACCAAATCAGAGTTCATGCAAGTCATTAACATTTCTGCTGACTTGAAACAAGTTTCTTCAGATTCTGTCCTTTAGCCTTCCTATCTGTCAGGCTTTACTGCTTTTTTTAGATGGAGATCTTTCAGTAAGAAGTGCCTAACGAGTTCGGTTTTGTGTAGTGATTTTAAGAAGTTGTTTTTGTGTAGCAATTTTATGGCATCTCAGACATACAGAGAGTATATAATTTTGTATTCCTGTCTATAAGCAGAGCCTTTTCAGATACATGTATTTGTTTAGTCCAGCTATACACTAAATAATTAAGCAAGTTGACCATCTCATGCAAGCATCATAGTAAGAATAGTTGTTTCATTGCAGATGTTCCTGTACTTTGGTGAACTGGGATTGGCTACATGCTCTGCTGACCACCTCATTATTTTGTGGAAGGATGGTGAACGAGAATCTAGCCTCCGCAGTTTAACACTATTTAAAAAACTGGCACAAAATCGTATCTTGCAGCTCAAAATTTAAATTGTTTGAATACAGGCTGCATATATGTAAACTGGATGTGTGTTAAACATGAGTGTAAAGGTATGTCTGAGCTACTGGGAATCCGACTACTAGTAAGGCTTAAAGTTAATGTCCTGTGTTATATTGGAACGTCTCTTAGTTGCTACTCTTAGGAGAATTCTGCATTTTGGTATGCTCTGTCAGCAGAAATGGTGTTCCCTTTAAAGACTGAAGGTAATGATGACTCATTAAATAGTTTCTAATATTATTTTGAATATTTAAAATTATCATGGGTGAATGTCAAATAAGAATTGTGAAATACATTAGATGTATCATAATTCAACCAGTTGAGGGCATCCAGAGTGCTGTGTGCAGGAGGAAGGCATGGGAAGAAATCTGCAGTTTCCTGCTTTATCTGATTTATTTCTAGAAGCTGAACTTTCCTCACTGATGGCTCAGATTTGTGTGTACACAAAACCCCAGAAGAAAGCATTCTCAAATAGAATTTTCACATTTGAAGTTAACCTGTACCAATGGTAAGAAAAAGAAGAAAAGATAGGTAATGCCAGTTTTTCAGGTTCTGATTTTTGGCAAACTGAGGTATATGTAAACTGTTTACTAGTTTTAGCTGTATTTTTACTTCGGTTAGCCTACATTACTGGGGTTGTTTATACAGCACCGTTACCAAGTCTAGTCTGCAGTGTGATTAATTTAGCTTGGTCTTTCCATAGTGTATTCATCAAATTAATTTGTATCTAATAAACAGCATTTGCCTTACTATGAATTTTCAGAATGTAAAATATTTTATTAAGCACTAGGAGCTGTTATATTCAATAGTAGTGAAACTGCGTTTTGCCATATGAATACTAAATCTTCAGCTGAAGTCTGACTTCAGAGAAATGAAATTGCACCATGTTTGTAAGGGTAAATAGTATTTCAAAGTTAAATAAGTATCTGAGTACACAAGTATTAAGAGTCTGAGCAGCAGCTAAGCAGGAGTAGTGGAAGAAAAGCAAACTAAAACATAAAGCTCAAACCACAGTAACAAAAACCACAAAAGCAAGAAACTAACTAATCAACAAACAAGCAAATATTACTTCCCTCCACAATAACAACGATGAATAAAAAAAATGAAGTAAAGTTAAACCCAGAACTGATACAAAGAAAGTGTGAGGGAGGACAAGATAATGAGTGGTACATTACCATTTGAACAGAGAAGAGCTAGAGAAAAGGGAAAGTTTGAGAACTTAGTGGTCATAAAACTGTGTAGAGAGGGTGCTACTGTCCTTAGATCTACTCAGAAGATACAGCATTTAAATGGTGTAGGATTAAGTTCTGTGCAACTTTTCAGTACCATCTCTTCCCTTTGAATCAATGAGAATTGTTTTCAGTACAGGAAACTACATGGCTGTAATTTCAGACTGCAGATACAGTGGTTGCAGTAAGTGTGATTAAGACAAAGGGCTAAGCACATTCACGCAAGAGCAGAAGCAAAAAGAGAAAGCTGCTAGCTTCCTAGAAGAAACCAAAGAGCCTTTTAGACTTCTTCCCCAAGCAGCAGTGGGCAGTTGCCTTTCTCCTACCACTCAGAAGCCCACCTTGGCTCTTGAGTCTTATTATGAGACCGTAATCTTCTCTGGAAAGAAGGAGCAGTAAGGTTTTGAGTTGTAATTTTCCCCTGCCTTAGTCAAGTTGTACAGCTAATCTTACTTGAGTATAGAGCTCAACATAATGGATCTCAAAACCACAAAACAGATGGAGGAATTGTTAAATTACCCTCTCCTTTCAATTCAGGGAGTCTAAATCAATGTTAAAGCTTGAGCTGCATGTTCTTTGCTAAGGCTCCCTGTTCTGTTGACCCACATTAGGAAAGGCATTTGGATTACAGCTGAGGATAATACGCCTTTAGGTATATGGTATTAAACTTGAGAGAGGAAAGCATGTTAAGTCTGTATTACTTCAGCTTGTCTTCATCAGCAGATGTTGCATTTTTGGCTTACCCAGGAGAAGCTGGGGAGATAAAACCTCTCTTTGGATCTTTTTTCCTTATTTTAATTGTGAAGTAACTATTTGGTTGTATATAATGCTTGTGTGTACGCATTGTTATGACACCTTCACAATGAAAACTATAAAACTTAAGAGTTTTTGGAGAGCCTCCTGCTATTATCAGTTGTAACTAGAGAGAAGGAAGATCATATTTTTATTATCTCTTCTTATAGCATGAGAACAACTATTTATGTGAACAACTGCTTTTAAGTGAATACCTGGTAGACAAACTGACCTATTTACCTGAACAGTTCTAGTCAAAAAACTTGCTGTGCATTTTACAGTGATGTAATTCAGCTTTAAGTAGTGCATGTATAAATACTCATATTTATCAAAAGTGCCAGTGTTCTCAGATACACTCCACTGGCAGTAGATCTCTTAAGGGTTTTTTGTTTTAAAGATGGTTGACTTAAAAGTACTGAGTTCTTTGTTTTACAAATGAACTTTTAGTGTAACAGAGAACATCGGTCCATATCCCACTCCTTTGTTAAATGAGAGTTTGTCACTTGCTGTTGGAAGATGCAGTGAGCAGAATTATGGTGACCAGATGAGACTTTTTATATCTAATTGATGTCCTAAATTTTTTTCCAACCTACAGTAACATTGAATTCCGTATGTTCACATCATGGAAGTAAATATCTTTATCAGACTCTTAATACTTCCACAACTCTGAGGTGGCTGTTTTACATCTGTGCACTGACAACAGCTTGAAACAAATAGCATTAGTAAACTGGACTAGTCTAGGAGATCTGACACAACTGGCAGATGATGACTAATCTGTGCTGGTATATTTTGCTATTAAAGAAGACCTATAGCCACATTTTTTTATTTTTTTTTTTCTTAGTCTGACTGTGGGAAGAAGAAACACAGGATCCTGCAACAAATATATTGATTCTGTATTAATGCCTTGGCCTCAATTCTGGTTCACAAGTAGAACTTTATTTTTTTGATGCCTTCCACTGTTCACATTTTGTTCTGTGTGACAGAAGTGTGACAAAAATGATGAATTAAATGTTTTACATGGATGTGGTCTTACAGTGTTGCTATATTTAACAAATTAAATTAACAAAGCTTACATCTTGGGAAATGCTTTAATCTAATGCAAGCTGCAGTGAGTGTTCAGTTACCAGAATAGTTAAGTTACAACCACAAAGAGCACTAGCTCTAAATAAAGAAATGGTAAAAGCAAACAGTATACAGTATTAAAAAAAAGAGGTTCAACTTCTCTGAATAAAAATCCACTGAAGAATGTTGCTCTAGATAATAGGAAAGAATGAATAACCATGCTTCACCAGAAGCACCATACTTGAAATATACACAATGTGGCATTTTAATACACAGCAACCTGCCTTGGTATGACAAAAGTAAGGATCTGTTACAATTTTAACAAAAATATAGGTTCTATACATTTTTCTGCACATACGTTTTATGAATGTTGCCTTTTGTTTCAGAACTTGGTATAAAACATACAAAAAAGTTTGGTATGTATATAAACTACCTGCAGTAAACAGCATTGTCCCTATTCTTCCATAGCAATCTATGCTGTTTGCTTTTTTTCCCCTTTTTCCTTTACCCAGTTTGATTTTTGATACAACATAGGATAGGTGGACTGCTTCTTTAACTGCAGCCACAGCTTTGACAGTCTTGCCTGCAGCCTGGAGTGTACAGTGTTAAAAATCAGCGGTTCTGCTAGTGTTTATTTACTTAATAGTGTGAGAGTAGTCCGAAATTTAAACTCAAGTTCTGCGTGTGATTAAAATGAGATGTACAAAAATATGCATTTGTGCTTTGAAAGCCTTATCATAAATTTCATATTTTAGAACTAATGAAGAACTGTGTTTGATTTCCAACTGATTTACATATTTCAAAGTACTTCTTACATCACAAAACCAATTGGCATTTTATTAGGAGGATAAAGCAGTACAAATTATAATGCTTTTATAAATTATAGTCTGGAAACTTTTTTTAAAAAGTGATAGGTTTATTCTAGAAGTAGCACAACAAATGAACTTGACATAGAATTTCTATCAGTTTAATAAAAGTGATGATTATGTTTAAAACCACCATTTTTATAAAAAAGGATGGTAATCAAGTGCCACAAAAACTTTTTTTTGTGTAAAATTTGGTGAAAACCTGTGTGATAACATCTGCAAGATGGCAGAGAACCATGTGGATGGCACTACCTAGACAGAACATGTATTATATGATCAATTTTAGAGAACATTGACACCTACCAAGATTTTATATGGAAAAGAAAGAACAGGTGGTGCTCTGAGAAGTATGGTTTGGAGAGCTGAAGAACATTGATACAATTGGAACAAATTTATGCTAGATAAGTGGGAAGTTTCCTTATATGTCAGGCTGTTCTTACTCTCCTGGTGAAAGATTACCCCTCTCTCTGAAAAACAGTTGTGTGAAGCGTTAGTGAATACAATTGTATCAACTACAAGATTCAACAAGTGCATATTCAGTATCAGAAACTAGTTTCAGAAGTACATTTTCCGCCACAAAATATTATTTCCAAAGAGCACTTAGTCATCTGTGGTTTATATAGTCTCTAAAAACATTTTTCTGTAGAATTTATAGAAGCTTAAAAATGAGTAAAATATTTCCTTCTTGTCATGCAGTCTTGATTTCACTGGGAAAGCAACATGGATCCCCCTTTATAACGAAGAGTTTCTTTAAATGATTCACAGTGAAACTGGCAGAGCAAAAGGTCTAGTTTTCTCGACTTAGTGTCAGTTGTTGTTTTCTGATGGGAGTCTGAGACTCTTGCACTTCAAATCATCCAGTGTTTTCCAGTGTTTGTAGTTATTAGCCAAGTGCTGCATCAAAACAGGCAGATGTGCAAATGCTGAAAAAAACAGGAAAGAGAGGTTTACCATGTTTATAGCATGAACAGAAGAACAGCCCAGCCCAATCTGAAACTGTGAAATTGGCATTCTCGTACTCTCTTTTGTTCTTCTAATTCCTTGAAGTAATACTAAAAGGAGAAAGATTTTTTTTTTCTATTATGTTTCTCTTTCAAGAAAAATCCTTTCCAAATGCAGGGTGACTTCATTAAATTATGCTAACATGCAGCCATGGTGGTCTTAGTTTCTGCTGCTCAGAAGAAATACAGTGCTAAAGGAAAAAAATACAGAGATTAAAAAAAAAAAAAAAAAAGCTTAGTTTTAAGCCATTACTCCTTCTCTACATAGATTGCCGGTAAGTGCGCAGCTTCACAGTGTGCAGTGAAACAGGCTTCAGTGTCATGATTGCACAGTACCCTGTGTTGTACTGCTTGTATATGGGTAGTGCCTCTGAAAAAACTGGACACAAGGCCAGCTTAAGCTTTGTCATTTTGGACTGTAGGAATCTCTGTCAGAGCAAGGAAAAAAAATGGTACTTACCATCCCATGCATCGAACATATCTGTTATAAAATAATCAATGAAGGAAATCTGAGACTTGGGGATACTGCAGGTATTTCTGTCAAATACTGGCATTACAACAGGCAAGCCCTGTCTCTTCTCTTCATCCGTCTAAGAAGACAAAACTCCAGTTAGCAACTAGAGCTTTGCTGACTTTCCTGCTGGAGTAGCAGAGGTCAAGGCATTAGATGAATTGCAATAGGAGATCTCAGACAAGCCTTGGAACCTCTGAAGTGAACTACCTTTATTTCATGTGTGTTATTTTGTCTGGAACAGGGACTGAAATCAACATTTCTTGCCTTTTGCAAGTATTCTTTATTACTGCAGTCCTGTGATTTCCCTTAGCCTCAAGAAGACAGAAAGCTGTAATCTGGTGATTAGGGTACACCAGCTAAAAATATGGAAAATGGGGTTGCAGAATCCTTCAGCAGAGAACAGGTTTCATCTCTCATTTTTCTGCATCTGTAGTGGGTGTTACGAACAATTTATTTTTTAAGTAAGAAGAGATGGTTGCTGGTGCCACTTCTCTACTGTATCAGGTTATAAGATGAATGGAAGCAAAGGTATTCCCTTTACTTTTGTGTCCCCAACTGGAAGAGGCCTGGTTTTGTTGAACTCACTGTGGTGGAGGATCAGATCACCTCAGCAGTTTTGTAGAATGTAATTCCAAGTAACATCCCCTTTTAAGTAGTACAGGCAGCATTTAACACAGTAAGTGGCAGAGGTGAATAAACAGGAGACCAGCTGTCTGCACCTCACATTGCTGCAAGCAGGCTATTGCTTAATTTGGGCAATTTAAAGATAGTTTATGACACCTTGACCTCTAGGGAGACACAACATGATCTTTGATCTTAGGACATGACAGAATTTATTCACTGTGGTTAAAATGAATTGAGACATGTCTCAGGTAGTAGCTACAATTTTCTTTCAGCAGTAACTATCACATGTGTGACCTGAATTTGAAAGGTAGGCATGCCCACTTTTCTTTCTCTCCATTCATAGCTGTTATTGCCACAGTATTACTGGCAAATAGAAGCTAAGATTTTATCAGTTGTTAATTAAAGAGCTAAAAGAGCGTCTCAGGAAGCTGGTTACATATCTGTCAGAAAAACTAAATGTGAAGAAAGAAAGCTGAGCATCCAGTACTATCTGGAGACATCAGATGTTATAAGTATTTACACTGCCCATATGACTAATTTTCTGCCTACAATGATAGTAGTTCAGGTTCCATCTTAGAAGAGAAAGGGTGATCTCAATAGTTCAGCTAGGATCTTCAGGGAAGGTGCTGGGATAAGAAGCTAGAGTGCTGACCATCTTGAATTTCAGCAAGTTAAATTGAGTTAAATTGACTTGACTAATCAAGTAGTTTTGGCCAGATGACGAAAATGTAAAACCTCTTTGCCACCATTCTTTACCATGAACTTCAAGATAAGCAGACTATCTTAACTGCTTGGAGTGAATTCTTTTGCATGAAATTGAGGGGCCAGTTCTGACTGCAAACAAAAAAACATACATCAGGACTGTGTGGTAACACCAGACAGACCCCGTGCAGAACAGCAGTTTGGCCAATATGCACTTGCTTACATATTATAATAGTTAAATCACAAAAATATACGTACCTGTGCAAAGTACTCCTCTGAAATCCTGCCTGCCCATTCAATACATAGCTCTAGGGGGCGACACGGATTTGCTACATCTGCACATTTAATCATCATACGCTTGATCAGTGTCTGGTTGTCTGGAAAATTCTTTATGTTGGCTGTACATTCAGTGTCGCTGCCTTTGTTCTGTAAAGGAGAGTTGGTTACAGGGGCCAGTGGAGCATTCCCTGCTAGCAGGAATAAGGGCGTCATTATCAGCTTTACCGGACTTAGGCACTAAGCAGGCACCCAGTCTGCTGCCTTACAAATTCATGCAGAGCACCAGGAACTTGGAGAAGGTGATGTCTGAGAACTGGAGCCTAAGTAACTAATGATAAACCAAATACATACTACAGTTGTGGACATTCTCAAAAGTAGTATTAAAGTTTGTGAGATAAAGTGCCACAGACTCTGCATCAGGTGAAATGTTACCTTCTCTGCATCCCAGCCTGGCCCTCTTGGAAGAGGACCATGGTAGGGGTTGCATCCACCAACTGCAAGCTTATAAATAGTCCTCACTTCTAAATGCTTTAAGGTAGGGGTGGTGATGGTAGGGGACTGCTTCACTTAGGGGAGTTTCTGGAGTTAGATTTTTATTCCTAAATGAGAAAACTGAGGCAGGCACAGGGGGCTGAATTGACTGGCTCAACTATTTCTTTTACACAAAGAAAAACAGGTTTCTGACATTCAGTTCAAGCATGTTTCCAAGTAGAACTGCTTTTTCCAAGAACTGCCAGATTTTGAGCCGTCAACCTGGAATAATCTTCTATCTCAGTTCCCAGTGAGGGTGAAATCTTACATAATCTATGAGATTAACAGTAGGAAATCACAGGAGCGGCAGACTGTGACTGCAGAAATTCTCTGCTTGCCAGACAGTAACATACCAAACTTCTTACTGACTGTTCTGGAGACCAGGTGGAGGTGACACGGTAGTTGTTCATGGTCTGCTGTGGCATCATATTCTGGGTCTTGAACAGTTTAGAAAGGCACAGGTATATTATGGAGTAATGAAAGGCCTCCACTTCTGTTCACATTGCATTAATGTTATTCTCAAAATAATGTATTTGTGGGATTTTAGCCTCCCTTCTGCTAAATTCAACTCTTGAGACAAAAACTGAATATAAGTACTTTTTGCCCCCACAACTAAATTAATATATTTTTGGCTCATAGGGAAATATTTTGCAATAACTTTTGCCAATTCAGGCATTAATCTTCTAACTTCATGTTTAGTAGTTAATCCTTTTTCAGCATGGGTAGCCCAGCAAAGAGCTGTGAAGTTAACCCTGTACCTTAACTGCTGTTCAAGACCAAAACCAGAAAGAGCCACTGTTAACAGTAAAGAACAGAACAACGTAATACTGAGGGAAAACAAGAAGTCTGTAGTGCAAGTGTTCTGTCCTCCACATTTATTGTGAGCTAAGTTCAGCAGAATTTGTGGTTTCCAGCTCATATTGCTGGGAGAGTGGAGCTCAGCAGTCCCTAGAAGCTGGTAATTTCAGCTGACAGAATGCTGCCTTTAAAGTTGTAAATGGTACCCACAACACTCTACAGTACAAACTCCAATTATGGATAGCTAACAGAAGATACTTCTCTTTGGTTTTAGCATTGCTGACCTTCAGTTTTGTCTGGTTTTGGGTTTTTTTTCCGCATGTTTCCAACAAAGCATTTTATTCACTAAGGTGCATTAAGATAGTCTTTCCTCAGGTAACACTGCCCTGGAGAACCTGGTCAGGCCCTGGGTGCTCAGCCTCGAGAGGCAGCAGGAGAAGGTAAGAGGAGATGGGAAACTCAGAGGCATCTTATTAAATAAATAAACCCTGGTAGAGCATTAGGCTGTGTAACTGTTATGCAAAAAGGCCTGGACATCTCTCGGTACAATCAGAAGTGGAGATGTCTCAGCAAGTTATTCCTCAGGGCTTGAAGGCTCCAGATTAGATAGAGAAAAAACTGTCAAGGAAGTTCCTCAGTTACATTCCTAGGCTCAGACAAATCCCACTGTTTGGAGACAGAACTGTAGGAACAGCTGCCAACCTGGCTCTGTGCACAGAATTTTCTGTGTAAAACAACATCCACCCATATATTTCCTGAATACAAGATGGCTTTGAACAAAAGGCTTATAAATGAAGTGTTTAAATTAGCTGAGAGCAGAAAAGAGGTGTATTTTTTCATTTTGTTATGTGAGGCCACAAATCCATTTGTGTCACAGTGCAAATTAATGGAAGGTGAATGAAAATGATACTTAGGTTGTCTGGGAAGAACCTCACTGAAATGCCTGAAGGCATAAAGACCTGCAAACACTTACACATGGGCTGGTCTCCTCAGATGCTATAGGCTTGTTGATACTGTTCACAAATTTATTCACATGCTCAAAGTGCTTTGTCATCTCTGTTGCCAAAACCATGTCAATAATGGCCTGGCGCAATGTCCGGTAGCGATTTCTAGGAAAGAAAAAGAGTTCTTGCTCACAAGCTTGCCAGACAGAGCTCTGCCTTTTCTTCATCCCTGCCCAGAGGGTGCTACAAAACACTGCTTAGGAGCTCAGCCACAACCTGGCACCTTCAGAGTTAGGAACAGTCTAAGGATGGGAGGAATGGACAAGACCATGCCTCTCCAAGTTCCCCCCACTCCATTATTTTTACCTAATGAAAATCAATCCTGTGAAGTCAACAAAAATTTACAACTCAGTTTCATAATGCAAGAGTAAGATAACTTTTCCAGGATTGGCACCAATATATCCATTGTGCTGTGTGTTAGTATGTTAGCTTGGAATGCAAATCTCAGGTTTTTTAAAAACAACAGTGTTATGAGAGGTAGACAAGTCAGTTACCTCTTTGAGGTCAGGCTCCTTCCCTTTCAGAGCTCTTTCTCACCCAAAAGCTAGAGTCATGCAGTGAGAACTCCTGGGCTATTTGCATGCCCAGCCAACCACAGGGTGCTTCCAGCTCTCCCAGACCTTCATGTCCTCTGCTACCACCTTTTCCATTCCATGTGAACGTAGTAGGGCTCGGATGCAGACACAACATGCAGCATCTAGCTGCTGGTGTTTATAGGATACCCCATAAGGCAGTGGGCTAAGATGCAGCCCTGAGGCTGTTAGCTGGACCAAGTTAAAGTAATTCATAGAAGATTATTAAACATCTCTGAGCTTCTAATAATTACTAGTTGGAAGACAGGGCTGGTGAGGGGGAAGTTAAAACCTTTTTCTGAATCATGTCTACACAGGATTCTAGAAGAGGTTAAATTTTATTGTCTGTATGTATGCTTGTTTAGAAAGTAGGCTTTCAAATTGCCCCAAACTAAAGCAGTCCACACATGGACAGTCCCCTTGTCCAGCAGACACACCTATCAATATTCTTGAAAATGTTGTATTTGTTGTCTTTCGTTGTAAGCTGAAATGCCAGTGCTGTGTGATGACTCTCTAATACAGCTGTATCATTGTAAAGGACAGCTAATTCACTGCCTGCATTGCACAGGAAAGAGTTGGTCCGTCCAGGATGGTCTACATCATGAATGGTGGCAGCTATTAATGCAGCTACCTCATCTAAATGGTCCAGACTTCCCTACAGGAAGAGAGAAAAATTACAATGTGGCACAAAAATTACTGTAAGTATTTTCAGATAACTACCAGATACCCACAATTACACAAATGTAAACTTAAGCAGGGATCCTCCTTGCAGTCATTTTCAATTCACTGTGCCCACAGATTACCTACCACAAAACTTCCACTCCTACCCTTATCCAAATATGCTTTCTTTAATGATGTTTTATACACTCTTGTCACCTGAGCAGTATCTTTGCGTAGAATTCTTCAGTGGATAGATCACCTACTGGTTTCCTTGCACTTTGTATGCTTGCCTGAATGCGTCTGTATTGACTCTGCTCCTACGCACTTTATGTTTTAGCATAGGATAGGATAGACCATGTCATTTTAAAGTGACCAACAACGATCATTGGCCAGACTGCCCTCACCACTTCAGGGCTGAACAAAAGTTAAAGCATGTTATTATGGGCATTGTCCAAGTGCCCCTTAAACACTGACAAGCCTCTCTAGGAAGCCTGTTCCAGTGTTTAACTACTCAGTAAAGAAATGTTTCCTAATGTCCAGTCTGAACCTCCCCTGGCACAACTCTGAACCTTTCCCATATGTCCTGTTGCTGGGTACCTGGGAGAATAGCTCACACCTCCCTTCCAAAGCTTCTGCAAAGGTTTTTTAAGAACTGTTAGCTACAACCAGTTAACAAGAGAAAGAAAAGAGCCAGGTTCCCTCCTCGCCTCCATCACTGCTACTTAAAAATGTAAATTTGTATAAACAGACTTTAGAGAAATTGTGTGGGCCTGCTTGCATCACAGGAAGACTTCAAGAAATAGAGAGTTTATGTAGCCAGCACTATAATTTAAACATATGGCTTCTGGATGACACATATAAAATGGCAAACATGCTGAAATCCTAAACCCAAAGAACTCCTAGGTGATGGTTTTACCTTAACTCTCTCCTTCCCAAGAAAGAAGGCAGTAGCATGCAGGACATCTGCTGCATGTGTGGAGTTGTGGTATGAGTTGGAGGAATGGTAGTTGGCTTCAATGACCTGCAGCCATGCCCGCAGTGTTGCTTCTGAACAGTTTAAAAACTCTGAGACCCCAAACCGGGCAAAAACCTTCAAGCCCAAATACACTAATGGCCTGAAAAACAGAAGAAAAAAGCACTGCTGTCAAATAGGAACTTGAGATGTTCTAAAAGCAATGCATTCATCAAAGAAACCAACATTTTTAAAAGGGATGGGTAAAGTTAAACATTTTTCAATTGCATATCTATAACCTCTAAAAAGCCTGGCCAAGATTACAAATGATTGTATCTATCATCCTTTCACATTTTACTTTAATACGTTATTATATGTTTTGTATAATTGGTTCCATTAGAGTTTCAGCAATTCCAGTGGCTTCAGAAAAATAAAATCTTAAAAGTCGACTTTTTTTGTTTAGTATCTGTCAATCAAACAAAATTTCATTTATTTTTTTCCTGAGGAGCAAAAGCACTTTGAACATGACATGGGCACATGCCAAAAGTTAAAAAGTCCTAAGCAAAGAAAAAGGTCAAATGTCAATTGTAAAGTGCCATGTATGTGTGTGTGTTTATGTGTGTTTCTACAGTGCTGAGAAGCCCATATGTGAAGCAGTAAACAGAGTAAAACCTCTAATATTTTTGATTCTTAAATCCAAATCTACTCTGGGTTGTCTTTCACTCAGTGTTGCCTATGAGAGAGTCCTATCCATCAGTTACATTTTTCACTCCTGCAAGATGACTTACAGAGCCTCTGAGCTGAGAAAGGTATAACCAAACCCCAACACCTACAGATTAAAACCAGGCAAATGCAAATTTTGAAAATTTTAGGCAAAGAGAGTACAAAAGAACACGTAGTCTGTTTGATTCTTTGTGTCTTGGAATGAAAACAACTTTTCTTCTGGATGACGTGCTTATTTTTGCCATCTGTATGACCTCAAAACTACTAATGTCTGTTTTCATTACAAGCTTTAAAATCCCATCATTATCACTGGTTAATCCTCCATCCCATTCTTTTATCCCTATAATCAAAAGCTGCAGTTGCCTTAGGTCTTCTCATATCATGGGATGATTTAGGTTTAAGAGGAAAGGGGGTGGTTTGCTTTTTCCAGCATGACCATTTGCACATGAGCAAGAAAAAGGGCCCTCTGGAGGGCATCCAGCATGTGGCAACATCAGACTATGTTGAACAGTGTTGCTTGGACATAGTGGATGTGAGTCAAGCAAGACAGCTCTCACAGGTTTGTTGTGCCTTGCTACAGTTTCTCCAGAGCTACAGCTTCTCAACAGACTTTCTCTGGGCACCCAGGGAAAGGAGTCCAGTACCTTTTATTTGTAACCGCCTCCAACTCAAAAATATTGAAGTCCCAACTTTCCTCATTATCTAGGAGCTGTGCAATACAGGGTGGAACATCAGTGATGGTGTTTGGCACTGGAAGGTGAGTATGGTTCAGGTTCGTACCTGTTGAAATGGAATTTGGAAATTAACACATTTCTAGGCTATTCCCTCTAGACTGCCACAGCCCCTCTTCAGAATTCCACTTAGAAAACAACTTTATCAAGAAAAACAAGTTTTTTTTCCTTAAGTGAAAAAGTTTGAAAATGCCTGTAGGAAAAAGGTTTATTACAGAGCATTTGATCATAAACCTAAAAGATCAGTGAGCATTTCTTTGAGTGACATTTTGGTTTTTTGCTAACATTTTGAAATGCATTATTTTAGTTATTTGTGCCTGTTTTGACACCAAAAAGAGACAGCCTGGCACTTGTGCCACAGTCATTTAGACAACCATTTCCAGAAACATATATCCCACTGCAAATTAGTCTGAAGCAGTATGTTAGGAGTATCGATAAAAGATGTCACACATGAGAAGGTAAGTTTAAAATGGTGGCTTACTCTTAGAAAACACATACTCATTTCCTGACAGTCTTCTCAAGCCATCCTGAAAAAGAAAGCAAGTTTATCTTCGTTTTTATTTTTTTGCATTACTAGTTGCAAAAACACTGCCTGCACTTTAAGTAGTGGTACTAAAAGCACTGCTCTTATTGCAGCACTATAGTATAATCCTTGTTTTGGGGTCTTTCAAAACAAACATGAAATGATCCCCAGAGCACTGGTATGAGATCTCCAGAAAAAATATTAAATACAGAGTGTATTGCCCTCCTTGACCCTCTCATTGGCATCTGCAGGATTTCATCATTCAAATCAGCCATTATAATTTATTTTTCATTTCCTTTATATTATTTTGGTGGGGATTAGCTCAGTGTCTATTAAAAAATTAGTAAATCCTTGACAAAATTTAGTAAGTCTGTCTGTTGCTGCTATTACAGGACCAAAATTAGAACCTGATTAAAGCAGCCTCACTGATACACTAAACCAGTTATAATAGAGCAATCCCTCTAATCCCATATAAGCTTCTAGAATTCCTATAAAATATCTCCTTCTGTATCTTCTGAGACATTGGATATAGTTTCTGTGGCAAGTCTGTTCACCTGTATCTGAGGATGAATGCACCCAGTGGACTGAGATGTGGCCATAGCTTACTACATCCTGCATTACTGCTGGTAAAGAAGCCAAAATACTTAACTGAAATCATGGTGAATTACAAGTCCTCTTCCCATTGCTTGAGAAATTTTAGCACAGCAGAGCACTGAACTGTGATGCAGGATATTGATAGCAGCAATTTAATCTTTATTAATTTTACTCACATTCATCAGACCTCCAACAAGATCACTTGTGTGAGGATCTTCATCTTTGGTACCTAGCTGAGGGGAATAAAGTTCTGTTGTCCGCAGGATGTCCAGAACTCTGTCCAAGGCCTCTGCTACTGTGATTGGGCTGTTTTCCTGGGCAGCATTAATTATGTTAATAACCTGAAAGCAGATTAAGGAGGCAGGCAAAGAAAAGTGAATGGCACTTAATTTTTATTTAAAAAAATTACTCTTGTCTTGGTTATGCTAATTCTCATCAAATGCAATGTAATTCCTCACAACCCTTGAAGTACAACTCTGAAAATGTAAATTTGTGCTCAGATTTCCTGGTATCCATCTGCTATTTTTAATGGTGAACTCCTGGGAAGTAGAATGGTGTGAAGTATCTGAAATAGTTGCTGGTGGGTGGACCAAAAACTAGCAATGTTGCAGTCCTTCAGCTTATCCAGGTTTACTCTGAAACAAATTATTCAATCCCTGGAGGAAAACCCAAACAAACAAACTCTTGGATGTGACTCAGATATCCTGATACTAGATGTAAGCCTTAGTTTTCTCCATGTAGAAGTGAAGGGCAGAGAGCAGAAAGAGCTGGGCTGTGGGAGAAGAGGATGGCTCTTTAAAACCTACACTGTGCCTCAGCCACAATCCGGAAATGCAGCAGTGACTGCTCCTGGCTCTGCCAAGAGTGACAGGAAGAAAGTCCCAGTGCTGTCTTCTCCAGGAGCCAGAGGCTGCTGGACAGCCACTACAGGCCTCTCTGTGGGATAAGGAAAAGGAAAGGAGCCAATTTCTCCTATAGTCACAGTGGTGCTGGGAAGTAAGAGCTTGATGATAGCAAGAAAAGATAGCGAGAGAGGAAAAAATGGTTTGAAAGTGGAAGAAACCTGACACCTTGGTGTGTTAGAAGTGTCTGTGCAGCTGACTAGTGACAGCAGAATTTGTGTAACACAGTGAAGAAAGGCTGCAGAAAATGAGTGAGACGGAAGATGATGCACGTGCTCCCTCTTCTGCATGGTATCTTATAAATGTCAATAGTGAGAGCAAAGGTGAGACTAGAAGACCATCCTCCTACTCACACATGACCCAACAGAGCAGTGTGCCCTTCCTGCCAGAAGCCACGCATCTAGCAAGGACACCCTTCTCCCCTCCTTATTATTCTTTCTTATGATTAGCATTTGGAATGCCATTATGAGATGTAGGAAGTGGTAATTAAAAAAAATAAATACTTATACTACTCTGTTAAATACAAAGTGCAGGAAGCCTCTGTCTGTCCAGAAACTACATACTTCCCTATGAGTACAACTCTGGAGTTTGTGGAAAAGTCAGTGCTCAGGACTCACCTTTGTGATGGGAGCTTCTATTGTCATAGAATGAATCCGTGCCATTGAGGAGTACCGTCGGGTCTGTAAACTTGGAGCTGTCATTAAAGAGAGCCACAGTGTGAACAGATGACAGCATTTGAAAAGCGCAGAATGCCAGGGCACAGCACAACGAAATACAGCCTTGTGTCCCATTTCTCCTGTATCTCCCCACCTGCAAGTTCTTCATTATTTCATTTCTTGTACTATTGTCTGCTTCCTTGGCAGCCACCCCTCATTTTTGCTGTCAGATTTTCCATCCATACTTCACTTCATAATCGAGCTGTACTTACACTTCATGCACTTAAATTGCAATGGATCTCTATCACACATGGCTCCTCCTGTAAGTTGGTGTGTGCCCCTCATGTTGGTGGTAGAGCTGCTCTAATGAAAACCATTCCTGCTCCCCATAAGCAGTAGTTCTCTCACTAGGCAAAGGGGCAGAAAGAAATCTCTGCCATCATTGTCCCACCACAGTAAACAGTCACAAATGGGATAAGTAGAAGTACTCCTCTCAGGTAATCAGCAGCAATAGGTTCCTTCATGTTAAACAATAATAAACCAAAACTATGTGTTCAGGAGCACAAGCAGCAGCTTTCTAAGAGAGATGGCACTAATTCTTCACCAGTCTTTTTAGCAGGCTGCTCTTATCCCTTGGCACTCCTCCTCCCTATGAAGGCATTCAGCACTGCCATGCAATGTATAGCAATGCTTGTACTTATGCTGGGGCACTGCTTTGCAAATTGGAAAGAAATTTTACAGCAGTTATAAAAGAATTGAGTAATCACTATTTAATCAGCTGTGAATCTGTCTGGTTATTCTTTTGTTCTGCAGTTTTATTGCCCAAGTTGCCCAAGCCAAGTCTGTTCTTTATTTATTTATAAATACATATTCATGCATATTTATAGTATTGTCCATACAGTTTGTTTTCTTACCATCACTACTTTGAGATGTTACTGATTTAACATCAACTGAGTCCTTCCTTCTGTTCTTGCACTTGTAAGAACCGGATTCTGTAAGTACAAAACAAAAGCTTTAAAAATGCATCAAGTAATACCTCTACAAAATATCCATCTCAAATTCTGGAAGTTTAATTAAGCAATCTTAACAATATACATAAGTGGGGGAATTGTTGCAATTTTGGCACATAAGAACAAGGAACTCAGTGTCTGTCAATTTAAAGCATCTGAAGTCACCTGGAAGGGTATTTTTCAAGGAAGTCAAGATGCTTTATGGAACAGGAGACTTGCTTCACCTAACTTTAGCTCCCTAAAAGTAGCAGTCTTACAGGCTGTCATCGTCTAAGGTTATCAGAGATGCTGCTTCAGGAGAGATGTCTCAGGCAGTTGGGCTGAATCCCTTTTCAGTTCTCCTATGACCATTAAAAAGCCTAACTGCCTAAAACTTCAGCCAGTTGAGAAGTCTCATCTCAGTCTATAGTCTTAAAGCCCATGCATAGTTCAGAGTCAGACAGCTTTTGCTTTTATTTGCTTTTACAATAATAATTTGTACCCTGTGTTTAAGGAAAATCCAACATGCTGAGAACATGCTGAGAATGATTAAACAATCAATTTCATTCTGAACATTAGTTATGCAACAAACTGTTATTCTTGAAACTGCTGTCTGCTAAAGCAAGAGAAATTATCACATCCAGTCAAATTCAAAAGCTGGATGAAATGCCAGGAAAGAGTCTCAAAAAAAAAAAATCTGGTAAATTATAATTTTTCTCCTAAAGATTAAAGTCTCCACTTTCCCTTATGTTTAAAAATATGTATCTATTCACCACTTTCCAAAAGTGTCTACAGTACCTCTCCTAGGTATCTAAAATACTACTCAAAGGTCAGAGACCTCAGCAGGCTTTCAAAAGCAGATAAAACTATTTGAAGAGTCAGAAGTATCATGACTTTGGTGTTCTTAATCAGTTTTCATTATAATGTCACAAGGATGTATACAGCCTCCCTTTAGTAAAACAAAATGTTAACATTCAATTCTCTAGAATTAAAAGTTCATCCATCCTAAAAATTACTGAAATAGTTTCTGTCTTATTCTCTTTTTCTACCACAAACTTATAAGACAGCTTGGTCTTCTCTGTTGTATCCTGAACTGGAGACATTGAAAGCATTTTCCTCTGTTGACATCTAAGAGCAGAGCATAACTAATATATATTAAATAATTTATTTGATAGTACTCCTCTTACAAACTCATTCTTGCACTGACATTTGGATGAGTTTATCATAAGGCACTTGAGTGGGAGCAAGCATTTACACATAAACATAGCTGTGAGTGGCTACAGCTGACAACTCTCCTTGTCTTAAATACCAACTAGTAAGTCAGAAACTTTACTAGTGCCACCCAAAGAGTCACAGGTGCATAAAAGCTACTCTGTGCTGTACTATGGTTTCATCTGTAAATATTTAAATGCCTATGTAAAAATTTTTCTTCATCTGGTGAGCAGAAAATCTTATCCTCCAGATTGTTACGAATCACACCACTGCAAACAGCAGGATACACATGGATTACATTTCTGTGCTTGTCACATATTGGTATATGCCTATGGCTCTGAAAATTTATTCTTGGACCACAGCCATTGGACTGCAGAGAAGAATAACCTACAACACATGCTCTGAGACTGCCTGCTTTCACTGCTCTATAGTCATCAATGTGGTGTCATAGGATGTGGCTTCCCAGTCTTGTGAAATTTGTCACAATAAATGAGTAAACCTAAAACATTAGTAAGCTAATATAAATATGTTGATTAGTAACAAGTGTCCTGCTAAATTTATGGGCTTCCTCACCTTCCTGTTTGCAGGAAAGAAACAGTGAGAAGACAATCTGCTTTTATTACAGGGATACAGGAGCAAATGGCTTAATATACTGTGAATCAGTTCTGGTGGCAGCAACAGGAATGAGAGCAGCCAATTTCATATTGTATCTTCTTCCCCCTACCCACTGTTATTTGGCATCACAAAGCTCTCAGATGCTTGTATGTATTCTTAGGCTCCTTGAAAGAGCAGGTGATGTTAAGCAGTCACATCCCATGCTCTTAGTATGTTATATCCTCCTCCCATGTGAAAACAGAAGCTGCCTGAGGTTGCACAGCAATGTTGTCTCACCTTTCATAGTGGGAAAGGCTTCAGGTGCCAGAAGGTAACAAGGCATGAGAACCTATTTACTCGTAATTATAAGACATCAGTCTGGCTGAGACCACTGGAGTCACAAGCTTAAAATTGTCCTTAAGTACCTCCTTCTTCAGGAAAAAGTGGTATTCCAAACACTACATAGGAGAAGGGATTATTCCCTTATGCTCCAGACTTTTAATCAAAAGGTCTCTGTAAAACTCAAGGAGGGTTGGAGTGTGCTGTTTGCAAGTAAGCAAACCTACCTGATACACAAGACAAGGGTTGCAGATGTGCTGCAGCCACTCAGTACTGACTTGAACTGAGTTGCTCAGGCCTGGATACTTCAGACAACTGTCTTAGCCTGTGCTGGGGCCAAACCAATGGTCTGCTGGCAGGTCCTAAACTTGGAAACACTGTGGCTGGTGTGCTAGCACAAATCAGCACATCCTACACTTCAAATACAAAGGGAGGCCATGGTACACTAGCCACAGGATCAAACAGTGCAATGAGCAATGCATCTGAACTACAAATGCGCAGCAAGAGGTCTGCACAGGAGACTCAATTATTGATGACTACAAGTCCAGTTGATGGTGTGATATCAGAGGCAGCTGTCAACTGTCCTTGGCCATCAGCTCTGACCACTGACTGGAGAGAGAGAAGAGACAACAATTCATACCAGCAGAGAACCCCGACACAACCTCCAGCACAGCAGAATGTAGAGGTAAACAGTATTATTCTAACCTGACTGGGAATTGTCTCCTGTGTACTTATGGTCACGAAGACTCTTGTAGAGCTGGAGATAAAAAGTAAAATATATATGTAAGAAAAAAGAATACAAACAAACTTTAAAAAGGCTGCATTCAACACTGTCCATATCCAGAATTTTCCATTCAGCTATTTTAAAAAAAATTGTTTAGCAAAGACTCTTCTTCAGCTGTAATTAGATGCAGAGAATAATAGGAAAGGAAACAAATATGCCATGCAAAAAATCACAGATACAAGTGTGTATCTTTAAGGTACTGAATTCCTGTTTAATGCCTGTGTTTACAGGAGAACTGATACTCATTTAGATAGTGTTTTAAGTGCAAATTGCATGTGAACCTGAAAGAATAAAATAAAAATAATCCTAGAACATTATTTTTTGTGCTTTAAAAATAATTTTCTTAGAAATACTGAAGCTAATTTTGAGTGCATCTTTTCATGGGTCACTGATAAATTGGACTTCAAAACACTCAGTTATAAAAACTACTTTTCAGGAAATAAGGTGTAGACACAGGTGTCGTTCATCAGACATTTATTTCCAAGTAGTTTTAATCATTCTCATGAATGAAAAACTAAATATGAAATCTTAATTCTTTGTGCTTCTGAAACATCTTGGGTAGTTCCTACAGTAGGTATTTCAAACTTTCTTAGAATTTAGATAGGATATTTCCATATATTAAAATTTACAGCTATTGCTTGGTCTGCAATAAAACAGATTAAATGTTCCTTTGCTTTTTCATTTTTCTCAAAACCAAAAGTATTTTCCAAAGTATTGTCCACAGTTCATGACAGTTTAATACCTGCTAATCACCTCAACCCTTTCTTCTGTTATATGATTAGAAGAAAGTATTTTGCTGTTAATAGGGAAACTGACCAGAAATGGCAGTTCCTCAAGTGATCCCTTGAAAATTGGTGTATGTATTTAAGTATAGCTAACAGTCACAGAGAAAGACTAGAAATAATGCATTACTTCTTTTACTGAAGTCACTAGAGAAGATATGCATACTCCCTTACTTCAGATGAATAATTGTCAGTGCTTGATTACTGTAATTACACATTATTCAGTACACACACTATTTAGGAGTCCATTACTGTCATATGGTGACTGGTTCCTCTGACCAAATCCATCACCTGCATGTAGCAAAGCACTAGATCGCTTGTAAGCATGAAATCTACTGTTGCAACCTGTCAGTCAAAAGGAGAGTACAACAAGGTTGTACTTGTGTGCTCTTAGTGTCTGTATCAGTTTGTGACAGTGCATGCTGCAGGGTCCTCATGGGGAAAGAAAGGAAGGGAATGACACAAATTTTCTGTCACTCTTGCACATCTTTCGTTTTTTCCTTTCTGCTGTGGGAGGAGGCAGGTAAAGAGGGTGAAAGGAAAAGAGGAGAAAATTGAAAGGAATAAGAACCCACAAAATTCAGGCATGCCTTTTTGTAATGAATTAAAAAAAAAGATAGGGAAACCCTTTGCTCATGCTCTATAAAAATCTTGAGTGTAAGAACTGACTCTGCATCCAAAAATATTTTAAAAGCTTGAACACTTCTCTTGTGACCACACAGAAAGTCTCAGAGAAATAATTTCATCCAAACAGAGTTAGGTTAAGGAAATCTCATCAAATATGGTACAGTGACAAAAGGCATCTGAACTGCTTGTTCTGGCCTCAGCCTGGAGCTTCTGTAAAAGCCAATGGATATATTTCTGTCTACTGCACAACTGGCAGAAACACAGGCACAGCCCTCCAAGTGCTTTACTAAAAAAATAAGCCACATTTCTGTTCTGAATACTTCTCTTCCCCTTCTGCAGGCATGTCCTGAAAGAGCCATGTAAAGTAAGTTATGAGGGCAGTTACACAGTTAATCTTGGGTCAATATGTTCTTGAAAGAAACAACACTTCTCTTGTAAATTTATGAATGTGAAAACACTGGACTCTATCCTGCCAGGTCTCAAATTGACAATGGCAGCATTAATAATTACCTAGGCTCAGCACACAGGAATAGTCACATGAAAGTCAATCCCCATTCATAAATCTTCACTGTAAGAATGCGTAATGCTCTTTTAGATTTTTCTTTTCATGCATAAATTTAACATGCTAGGTTTTTCTGTGTGATAAATCTGGCACAGAAGTATGTGAAGGTTCCAGTGATAACTGGAACATTTATCCTTTACAGAGGCTGTTTGCACTGGCAAAAATCACATACACATTTTTTAAGGTGAAACAGTGTATAATGATGTAAGGATGTTCTGAAGTCAACATATACTGTCTGAATGCTGAGACCAAGCTGTTTAAAATTATGTTGATGCAGTGAAACATTAGACATTTGCACAAAAATTTGAATTATGACAGCTTTTACTGCTCTGTAACTTAAGTAAATATTTAATTTTATTTCCTTTTATGTTTCCATAAAGATTTATCTGTGGCTTGAAAAGGAACATCATTTTTTTAGTGTAAGGAAAAGTTCTATTGCTACAAGTATTGAGGCATGGATATTAGGAAAACTGCATTGTCCAGGATCTCCTACAGGCATGAGATATTTCTGTGACAGAAGTGAAACAGAACAATTACATAGTTCTGTCAGACACACCTTTTTTTCCCCCAAGGGACCTTAAATCTCCACCGACCATACTTTCTGTTAGACAAACCTTTTTGGCAGACCTCTATATCTGTGGAGAACCTTTTGAGGTTCCCATATTCCCTAGGATCAAATGTGTAAAGCTTCCCAGGTCTATAGTGCTTAATTTACTAGTAGCTTCTCCTGAATCTAAACAGACAGTAATGGGTGGTACTTTCCAGCAGTACAGGAGAATATGAATGTTGCCTTGGACACAAGTCCTTAAATAAGATTGTTTCTTAATATCCATTTTTCTCACTAACAAAGAGAGGCTATGGGGCACGTGAAGTTCAAGGGCAGCCTGGGATGCAGCAGTCATGAAATGGAGAAGTACAAATTCTCAGGGCATTGATGAGGGCACACAGTAAACTCATTACTGTGGGCCTCAGGAGAGCAGACGAGCCTCTTCAGGAACCTGCTTAGTAGAGTGCTATGGAATAAAGCCCTGGAGGGAAGAGGAGCCCAAGAAACCTGATTAATATTGAAGGATCACCTCTTCCAAGCTCAGGAGTGATGCTTCACAACAAAGAGAAGTCAGGCATAAATGCCAGGAGGCCTGTATGGATGAACAAAGGACTTGCTGACGAACTCAAACAAAAGAAGGAAGCCTACAGAGAATGGAAACAAGAACTGGTAGCCTGGGAGTAATACAGAGAATGTTTGAAGAGCCAGGGATCATGTTAGGAAAGCTAAAGTCTGATAGAACTAAATCTGGTGAAGAACATAAGGTACAACAAGAAAAGCTTCTATAGGTACCTTCATAAATTAAAGAAAGATTAGGGAAAATGTGGTCCCTCTCTGGAAGGAAACAGGAGATGTGGTCTGGGACACATAGAAAGCTGAGGTACTCTGACTTTTTTGCTTTGGTCTTCACTAGAATGTTCCAGCCACATACACTGCACAAGTCACAGGAGGTAAAGACAGGGACTGGGAAAATGAAAACAGACACTGTAGGAGAAGATCAAGTTTGGGAACATCCAAGGAACTTCAAGATGCACAAGATCACATGACCTGATCAGCATTTGTGAATCCTGAAGGAGATGGTGGAGGAAGTGGCTAAGCCACTGTCCATCAGATTTGAGAAGTCATGGCAGTCCAGTGAAGTTTCCAATGGGGAAACTTACTTAACTGTCATTTCTAATGATTAAAAAAGAAAAAGAAAAACCCAAGGAATGACAGGCCAGTCTCATCTCTGTGCCCTACAATTAATGGAGCAGATTCTCCTGGAAACTATGCTAAGGCACATGGAGAATAAGGAGATAATTGGTGACAACAAGCAGAGCATCACTAAGGGCAAATTATGCTTGAAGTATTTGGTGGCCTCCTACAATAGGTGAATAAGGGAATGTCATCTAACTGGACCTGGAGAGACCTGGATTTGACAGGTGGACCACTCAGTGGATAAGGAATTGCCTGAATGGTCCTGCTCAAAGAGTTGTGGCCAATGGCTAGGAGTCTAGGTGGAGAGGAGTGACAAGTGCTGCTCCTTGGGGCTCTGCAATAGGGCCAGCATTACAGAACATCTTTGTCAGGGACACAGACAGTGGGATCAGGTGCACCATCAGGTTGGCTGATGACACCAAGCTTTGTGGGGTCACAACTATTTGAGGGGTAAGAACATGCAGGAGGGGACTCCAGCACAAGACATGAACCTGCTGGAGCAGATCTGGAAAAGGGCCACAGGACTGACAAGAGAGCTGTAGCACCTCTCTTATATGAAAAGGACAAGAGAGGTGGGGTTGTTCAGTTTGGAGAAGGTCACGGGAGGTCTTTCATCATCTTCCAATTACTAAAGCAGCCTACAAGAAAATGGGGGGAAATTTTACAAGGACATGGGGGAATGGTTTTAAACTGAAAGAGGCAGGTTTAAACTAGCTATCAGGAAGAAATTCTTTACTGTGAGGGTGGTGAGATACTGGAACAGGTTCCCCAGAAAAGTTGTGAATGTCTTGTCCCTGGAAATTCAAGGCCAGGTTAGGTGGACTTTGAACAACCTGGTCCAGTGGAAGGTGATCCTGGCTGTGACAAGGGGGTTGGAACTAGATGATCTTTAAGGTGACTTTCCAGCAAGATCAGTCTATGATTCTATGATTCGTACTGGTTTAAGCAGTCCAACCTATAGGGCAAAGAAGAACAAAAGAAAATGATATTTTTCTTATATTCCTACTGCTGTTTTTTACATATGGGTACAAGTCTGTGATACTTATCATCTTGCATTAAGAATATCATATATACACCTCCCTGTACCAGTCTTTCAGCTGTGTGTAAAATATAAAAAATCAATCAGATTATGTCTTACTTTCAAACCAACATCAAAGCAGCTATAAATGAAACAAGTTATGAGGTTTAAGCAATGAATTAAAAAGAAATACATGAAACTTTATCACTACTTTTATTTTAAAACTCTGTTGCACTCTAGCCTGAGCATTTTAAAACATCCTGCTACTGTAAATGATACTAAAGTACTAAAATGTTTTAGTTCAACGATGAAGTCAGTTTAAAATACTATGCATCTTATTTTTCAGTGATAGACATAGAAAGCTCTTTCAAGAATTATGCAGAATTCTCCTTGATTTCTTACTACCTACCTCCACAAAAACTTGTACAAGGAGGATGGTTTCAACAGTCAAATGTTACTGCCTCTGCAATTCTTTTAGCAGTAGTGGTTTTCCAATAATGTGTTAATATTCAGTATTGTTCTACTCACGAAGGGGCAACTAAACATTCTAGTGACTTTCTAAATACTTTTCCTACCTAAGTGTCCTTATCTGCATCACAGATAAAAGCACATACAATTCTAAATAAAACAAGATACATAACCCCTCCCCTAAACAACATGGAAACAGATCTTATTTCTGGAGCACATGCTTGGTCCAAAATGTTTCCAGCCACTTCTTATGCTTCCCACTTTCTATCTCATCCCTAGAGACCACATGCCAAAGACAGGTTTCACTCCTTGGCTCACAAAAGTCCAGACTTCTTTACTCTACAGGGCACTTACTAGAGTATTTTTGGGGCAAAGTATGTGATATGATCATTTGCCTCAGACACCATCAGAGGGAGGAAACCACAAGATGACAGCAAACAGCTCCCCACATCACCAGGTTTGTTGCAGGAGCAGCTGGTGTGGATTTGTGTCTGGACTGCAGAGACTCAGCTCTGCCACTACTGCTGGTTTACTCAGGCCATGGCTTGAGTTGCACCCTTCTGCACCACCTGTTCTGGCAGGTGTGTGAAGTCTCAGGGCCAGCAGGAGGGCTACACTTCATATAAGTACCACACATTGTCAAACCTTGGGACCACTGAGCATAGGTCATTAGTTGGCATAAGTACACCAGATCAGACCGGCAAAAACAGCTCTACAAAAAAGGGCTGAACTCCCTTTGAACTGTGGTGTCCACAGTATCATGGACAACTGTCATATCCATGCTCCAGAAAATGAAAGATGGTCTTCCTCTACACAGGAGTCCTGCAAACGGAGACTAACGTATGCAAATGTTGAAGTTTTCTTGCCTGCTCCAACAATCAGTGAGAATCTCATTGACAATAAAGATCACATCTTCTTGGGAAAATGTATAAACCAAAAAATATCAGTTCACTAAAAGCTATGAAAATTATCAAATGAAAGAAATACATTACCTGTTTGTTGTTTTCATTGGTACAATGCAGTCTTTTGAGGGACACAAAGTGTCTTATTTTCCTAGCAACAGAAATAATCACTTTTTACCGTATCAAATTGCAAAGAAAGAAGTGAAGCCACACATTACTAAATGAGAGATCTCCAAGACCTCAGGAAAACAGATACCAAGTGCAACACCAGTAAAACAACTGGGTGACAAGCACCCCTTCAGCGTAACATTGAGGTTTTTTTTCCTTGACACCTGATTCTTCTGTTGGTTCAGGAATTCTCCTGCACATCTGGGAGCTGAATTTGGCAACGTGTCTGTTCTAAACTGTAAAGTTGGGAATGTGTACAAGCACTCATACAAACACGGGGGTTGCCCAGTTGCTAAAATACATGAAAGTTCATGTCAGACTTACAGATACAGAAAGCAGAGAGAAGGCCCTAAAACCCAGAAAGCAATTATGTTCTGCACAAGTTAGTTACCCTCCTTGACCAACCACAGGTGTAATCTTCACATGCTGCTGGATACTGTCTCCTGATTTTCTTCTTGCATAGTAAACTCCTTGCCATTCCTAAAGAAACACAGAAAACAGAGACTGCATCTGAACATACATAGTTTGCAGTCAAATATTTGTTTACTGCATAGTCCTTATGTACAAAATCATTATTTTTATTTCATGATTGTCTTTTTAAAATTGTTAATTGTTAATGTACTCTTAAGTATAACACAGAGAGAGTGAGCAGCAACTATTCATCCAATGGAGAGCAGCACCTTTAACATAAGGACAGTATAATTATGTTCCTCTTGAGAGAAGGTATTTTTTACAAGGAACTTTACAATTTTTACAAGGAACTTTAGGTATCATTTACTTAAAGAGGTGAAAAACATTCTTGCTAGGTGCCACCATAAGGAGCAGTGGCTGTAACACATCCAGAGGATATCCCTTGGCACCAGCGGAAATGAGCTCTGTGCCAAGCACCATTCGGCTCTAAAGTTGTCAGTTGTCATGCAGTATACATGCTAAATTTCAGACGTCCTTGATCTAAAGATGTCCTTCAACCAACCTCAAAGAGGAAAGATCTTAAGGAGGGAACTGCCTGGCAGCAGGGTAGGATGAAGCTAGAAAATGGTTAGAAGACACCTTTGAGCAGATACTGCTAGCTGCTGGGTAGTGCCCATATAAATCAGGAGGATCACAGCAGGAGTGGCCTGTAGGTACTTCTAATGAACCTGCAAACAACTCCAGACAGTGACTCACAAAGCTCAGATCATTGCTGGATGTGACTCAAAGGTTCAAGAACTCCCCAAAGGTCTTGAAGCAGAACATGAGACAGGGAAGGGTGACAGGTACTTCTGCAACCCAGGGGAGATGGGATAAGAAACTGCTGCATGTATTAGGGGAATGTATTGCCAGGCCCATCACTGAGAGGACAGGAGTTCACAGTGCTCTGCAGATACTCAATCTATAGTTATTGGGAAAGCAACTGGCACACCACAGGATGCCAATACATTTTGGCAGTGTAAGTATGCAGTCAGTGAAGGCTCTGCTGTTTGACAGAAGTTACACATTTTGGTTGGATGATTCAGCCACCTGAGAGACTGACTGAGGGACAAACTGTTACATTCCAACTAACAAAAGCTCTATGGGCTCTAAGCAAAACAGAAACACAGAAAACACTCTGATACTGATCTTAAGACAGCAAATCAGCAGGAGTTCAGTCAGATCCTAAAAGCAAAGCTAATGAAATCTGTAGTCACTTCTCTGTGGCGTGGGCTGTTGTGCTTAGACATCTGAAAAACAAAATTCTGCTCTTATATGTGTACTCATGAAGGACGTATCTTGTGTTCTTAAGCCAACAGCAGTAAAAAACAAATCAGAATAGAACTCTATAGCAATTTCACATGATTTTTTTTTTATTTGCTTACCTTTCCTTTTTTAATAAACGTGTTTATGTTGTCCAAAATATCTGCAGAGTTTTTATCGCTTTTAGGTAGTTCAGTGAGCTCCTTGCCAATAAGCTCTCCCTTGCAGTACCCCATCATCCGTTCAAAGGCTGGATTAACATACTGCCAAAACAAAGGTACATTAGGACAATATCTAAAAGAACTTATTTAAAGGCTTGTAAGTTATATGTAAGTATCAAAATGTGACAAGTTATATGCTAAAGTCACAACCACACACCCCTACAGTTCAGTGTTTCTCATACAAAAACACTATGGTGAATAATGGTGAAAAATTTTATTCAAGAAAGAGGCTGAACAGAGAAGGCAATATGTAATCTATGAGAAGGCACAGAAAGAGAAATAATGCGGGTTTTACCAGAAAAAAACCGTTACTGAAACCTATCATCTAAATGAAGTTACAGAAGAAAAAGTCTTAAAAATTCGGCAGGCATCCATGTGCAGCAACCAGAAATTAAGCAGTACATTGCACAAGGTTTCCTAATGGGCAGCAAAACTAAAATAGTTACAGATACAGATACAGAACAGGATATAGATATAGAACAGGAACTACTGAGCCAAGGTCTCTTTGGGGTTCCTCTTCTCAAATTCTATAAAATAGTTAAATTTTCCCCCCCTACCTGGATGACATGATCTTCACTGGTTATTTCTACAGCTTCCTGACAATGGTCTAATGCTGTAAACACTGCATCACAAGCCCTGAAAGCAGCAAATGATTAGCACGTTAGTTTTATTGTCAGAACATTTTGTTCACTATAAATACATGATTAAATTATACTTATTGATAGAAGAACCACAAAGTAGCACTTGTTTTGACTAGACCACGTCACTATCTTAATTATGACTTTTTCAGAACATCCACCCTCAGACATCTCTGTTGTTTACGTGCTTTTACTGCAGATTACATTGTAAAAGTTCTTATAGATACTGCAGCATCTTAATAATATGCTTGTATCTATAAACATGCTCTGAACAGCAGGAACTAGCAATTAGCAGTAAATATAACACATTTGTGTTACATCAGAAAGTTTTGTGATATTTAAAGACTGGGAACACACGAATCATGACAGCAGATATATCTCAAGTTTTCAGCACATCAAATAGATTGGCCCTGTCAAAGAAACTGTAATACAACACAGTTAAAGGAAACAATTTGAGTAATCTCAAAGTTCTAGTCCAAAAAATCTCAATTTTCCTTCTTCCAAGTAATAATGCAGTGACCTGATTTCCACACATCTTGATCTTTTAGGACCCAGATGATCTCTATTACCCATGTTTTTTTCAGGGCTATCTTTGAACAAATGCAGGAAAACAAAAGCCTTACCTTTTCGCTAAAGAATTCAAATTTCTTTCATTATGATTTACCCAGGATGGCATTAACATTAATATAGCTTCTAATACTAGGGAAAATGTGTACCTCATAGAATTATAGGATGATTTGGGTTGGAAGGGACATGAAGATCACGTAGTTCTAAGACCCTATTATGGCTCAGAAAAGTGAATAGTAGAAGAAACAACTCAGGCTTTGATAGATGTCAGTACCTCATCTTTGATTTGATCTAAAGACAAATTAATTAACTTCTACATAACTCTCATTGCAGGGAGCAAAAATGCACCATGCATAAACATTCTTGTACACAGTTACTACCTAAAAGGAACATCTTGCTTCCAGGCTGCACAGTAGGGTTTGAATTAGTACCACTGAATGGAGAATTAAGAAATACAAGACAATGTTACTTCTGCTTATTGTAGAAGTAACTCAAAACAAAATAGGGCACACAAAGAGACATACACAGAAACAGACATGCAGCCATGTGGATGAAGATTCATAGGAAAAAAATATTTTATATAGAAAATGACAGAAGTGTTTCTGCTCATATAATAAAAGGAGCTCGCAGTGTAATTTTATATGTGATTTTCTAGCAATTCAAGTTGGTTCCTCAGTGTGATTTTGTGCTGTGTGAATGAACTAATTTGTCTCAGTGATAGGTGCCTGTCTGGTACATCAGCTGCTAACAAACATAATTACATAGACTTCTGTAAGAAAACACACACATATGTTTGCACTATTCAAGCCTTAGTATTTTCATTTGATCTGACAAGCAAGCCAGCAAAATTCCAAGTTTAAATGGCCCATATCCCCTTTAATTAGCATACAGATGTCCAACCAAATTTCAAACCAGAACCAGCTATGTGGAAAAGTGGAGTCCATGCTAGGAATGGAAAGCCACTTCTGACCCCTGACATAACCTCATCGACTGCTCTCTGGGGCTGTTGCTACTTTTTCATCACACTTCTCTTGGGTTTGAACATGTGAATATCCTGAGTTTAATTCTATCAATGAACTTTCTGCATTCTCTTCCCTTTCACTTATACAAAGCTATATAGAAGGCCCACAGATCAGCAACAAGCAGCACAGTGCATTGCAGCACTCTTTTGCCCACTTAATTAAACCACACAAAGGAAAAAAAATTACACCTGAATGTCATAACCAGTATCAGTTCTGATTAGTTTTTAATGGCATCTGCCTAATAATACAGAGGTAAGGGGAAGACATTCCTGCTGAATTTTGGAAAACAACCATTAAAATTTTATAAACAACAATTCAATTTCTTCCTCTGAAATTTTATTGTAATTGCAGTTTGTATGCATGAATATGCAATCACACAAAATGTGAAGTCACTTTAGTATCAGTTTGCAAAGAAAATTTTAGAAAAAATAATCTTCTTAAACAGAGACACTGAAACCTGTAAAAAAGTGATAGTATTTTCTGTAGATGGAACTGGAATTAATTTATGCCACTGAGAGAACAACCCCTTCTCTGCATTTCTTTCTTGTAGTTTCATATGGTTGCATTGCAAAAATATCTACATGCGTGCAAATAAAAAAGTTTTTTAATGTGACTAATTCTGTATTTATATATTAAATACAGAATTAGTCACATTAAAGAAAAAGTGCATGTGGGAATGAACATCATTTAACTTCTCACTAACATATAAAACCGTGCTCCTGTCCTGCCAAGTCTTGGCCAAGCAAGAAAATAAAAACTCAGAGCTGAATCTAGATTGATTCAGTTCAAGCCTTCAAATAGGAAAGCTCAGTCACACAGGATCAAGAATGACTTTGTAAAGTTTTACCATCATGTAAATTCGCAGACCACCCCTACACTGACCAAGATTTCTCAGGGTACCAGTTACCAAGGCACTGAGTTCATCCTTTACAAAACAACAGAAGGAGAAAATATGGAAGTGTAGTATATTAGTTAACATACAGATACAAGGCACACATATGCATAGCTGGGAAGAAGCAGAAAGTAACATGATACAATTATTTAGACCAAGAGGTTGATTTTTGCAGTTTCTCACAGTTCTACATACCGTAATTTGAACTGAGATCGCACTTCCCCATGTTCTATTTGAACCAGTTCATTGTAACAAGCAGTTATGCTGCTGTTCTCCATGAATTGCTGGAAGACAAATCAAGGGTGCATGAAATAGGCTGGAATAGTTTTAAACTGTTATTTCTGTTTCTGCATCTAAAATTTTAATTTTTTTAAGAGAGGTGGCATGAGGCCAGCAGAGGCCCACAAGGGTGATTAAGCATCACTGCTGTGAGACAGGCCAAGAGAGCAGTGACTTTTCAGCCTGAAAAGTGGAGTACATATCAAGGTACATAAATATCTGAAGGGAAGACTGTAAGAAGACAGAGGCAGCTTTTTTCTAGTTGTGCCCAGTTACAGGACCAGAGGCAGTGGGCACAAACAGAAGCAAAGGAGTTTCAGGGAGCCTGAATATCAGGCAACACTTTTTTTTCACTGGGCACATATTGCCCAGAGAGGTTGCAGAATCTCCATCCTTGGAGATGTGCAAAACTAGTGTGGCATGGTCGTGGACAACTTGCTTTAAGGAGCTCTTCTTGAGCAGGGAGGTTGGGCAAGATGACCTCTAGAAGTCCCTTCCAATCTCAACTATACTTTCTTTTCTAGTAGAGAGAAGCTTTCATTGTACCTTTTGTGTTGGGAATAATAATCCTTTCCTCAGGAATGAGTTTCTAGTTTTTAAGACAACAAAAATATCTAAGTACAAAGCAAGTATAAAAATATGCTAAATCCTTTACTGGATTTTCCCATTTGGCTTTAGCAACCCAAACACAGTCCCAAACAAAACCTTGATGCATTATTTTGAATATCTATCCTTAATTCAGAATGGAAATGGAAAACCTTAGAGACATAAAACATACATGCTAAAAAAAAAGAAAGAAAAATATATTTAGCATTTGTTTCAAAGCAAATATTGCAGCTAAAGCTCTAAAAACGAAATAATTTTGCTTCACAAGTAATCTCACTGAGCTGTCATGGTGAGTTCAGAAGTGCACAAAAGTATATAAAGAAACATCTGACCACAGTGAAAAAAACTTTTACTCCAGACAGGAGAGAATGTTCTCTGTCTATTAGGTCTGAAAGGTCATGTGCTTGGTCCTGCTGAAATCAGAAATTGTATGTTGCTACAAAATAAGTAGATTCTCTGATTTCAGTTAAAGTTTATTGATCAATCACAGGCACTTTAGTTACCATATGAAATGCCCTGTGTTGTCTCTAGTTTTCACAGCACAGCTGCATGCACAGTCCAGAGTAGCATGCAAGCCTTCAAAGAATAGCTTTCAAGAAATCTGTCCTTCTGTCCTGTATGAAAAACTGTGTTTTGAGATTTTTGTTTTGCGTGGCTTAATTCCAAGTTGTGAGCAAAATGTAAAAAAAGTAAAATTAAAAAAAAAACCTGTTGGCATGGTTCTGTTCCACTCCTTAATGTTGAGATCTTTAAGTATTTCTGTAACTTTCACTTCACACACTACAGAATGGGAAAATAAAAGGTACAACATTAAGTAGGCAAAAGCAAAGGTGCAAACAATGTTGTGTTTTGCATATCAAACTGCCTGCAAACAGACTTCTCTTCTACAGCAGTGTAAACCTAGATTTTTAGTTTTAGGGTGTTCTTCTAAATATTCAAATATGTTTGTGCTAAATTTAAAACAAAAGAATAAATCTATCAATAATATAAAATTTATCCATTATGGTAACCTATTTTATGAAATAGACTTACCTATTATACTAAGGTATTTTATAAACTGAATTTTATAGTAGTGTGTTTCACTGAAAAAATGTAAGTATTGCTGTTCACTGACAAAACTCTTGGCACAAATCTTTTGCTAAGAATCAAGAACTGCAGCTTATCGAAGAGCTAACCATGCTCTTAACTGTTGTATAGTCTTCTACAGATGTACAGAATCACTTTATCTAAGCTCACAGTGCTGATGCTGGTCATTCATTGGCTGACTCAAAACTGAGAAATTAACTGGGACATGAAAATAGATGGAAACATTTCTTTTTCTAATCTGTGCTTCTAATGTGACACAAGAATAAGAAGATCCCTGAATTCTCAGATATTAGAAGGCAGACAAATCACTTTTAAAAAAGTTTCAAATTTATGCAGTACATTTTCATTTAAGTAACACATACTCTTAAATTATTTTTTACTTCATTATAATGGGATTCCACTGTTTTTCTACACATAACTTAGTAAAAGCCACAAGGGTTAAAAGCTAGCAGGCATGCATCATTCTTTTTGCTTAGCAATTAGTTTTAATATTAAAGACTTCTTTTATTCCAATACAGAAAGTTTTAATAGTATATGGTCAATGAGAATGAACATTTGTTTAGGAAAAGAAGCTCAAAATACAAGACAAGGTTGAAATTCAGTAACTGCAAGCATTAAATTCCCCTGTTTGCTGATTTAAATCATAGCTAAAAATCAGTCAGGAAGCTAAATTGCTTATTTAAATTAGCCCATTCTAAGTAGGCCACCACTATTAGATTTATGAGGTTGAAAGGAAAAAAAATCAGCATAATTAATGTACTGGATTAGCAACAGCATTAATACCCAAACACAAAAGCTGTTAATAATATAGAGAGAAAATCAGATGTAATAAAATAGACTTTCTTGAGAAGAAGGAAGTAAAACCAGAAATAAGTCAGCATAAAGAAAACTTATTATTTGAACAGTACAATTTTCTAAAACTAAAATTCATTTTTGCTGCTGTGGAAGAAACTCCCTGCAAATACCATCTCTCTCTTTGAAGAGGGGTCTTTTTAAATCTTTGTGTGGTAATGGATTTTGTCCCTACTGATCCCCATCCAAGCAAAAATAATTCCTATGTCCACCCCACAGCAAAAATAGAAACTTTGGTATCAGATGTGTTTTAAAGTCTTGAAAATAATTCCAATAGGGAAATACTACATTATGCAAGCTCTCAGATAAATTTGGGACAGCAAGAGAGAGCAGTTAGTGCAGCTGTCAGATGCTAAAAGATTTTTCTTTCCAAGGCAGAGAGTACCACTGCACCATGTCTCACAGACAGAGTCCCCTCTGACTTTACTCAGTACTACACCTAAAGTTTTAATCTAGCTCACGAAACACATTGCCTTGCATTGTGTTCAAATGAAATACTAGACCTGAGAAGTAATAAACTTTTCTTTGAAAAATATTAAACCCAGAGAGAGAGGGAGAGAGAGAGAAACTACACTAATAAAGCACTGGCATGCTTGGGCTGACCTTTTTCTTAGACTCACATTTCCAATTTTCAGAGTATCTAAGTGCTTTAGAAATGCTTTGGCCCCCCAGTACCCTTGCAGTAGAGGTGAGATCTTATACCTCTTTTTTTTGGGAGATCATTTGAAAATGGTAATTCTTGTTCATGTTCTGCTGTACAAACAAACTTGGGCTGAATGTGAGTAAGTTCAAACACTGGACTCCATATGAGCATAGGAGAATGAGATTTTACCTGGGTTAATTCCATCTCTTCCCTGATTTTCCTTACTACAGTTAATTTTCTTAAATATATATATATTTAAGGAAATATATACAGTTAATTCTAACTCCAGATGTGCTTCTTTTGCTTAAGTACGCATGCTTCCTTATGAATGGCTAACTTAAAAAATGCAGCTCATTTATTTTAGAGTTACATAACATTAATATCCATCCAAAGCCACAACAATTGGCAGAGGGCAAACAACATAGATTTTCAGAGCTGAGAACTCCTGCCTTTCTGCTCTCTCTTATAAAGCCCTTTGAGAAAAAGTATGAACAGTTATCTTCCCTTCTGCTGCCACAGGAGTGTCTCTAACTCTGCATTGAGAAGAACCGTGCAAACCAACATAAAAGACATAATGGGGAAGAAAAGATTCTTCTTCACATCACAAGCTGGACCGGGTTTTTAGTCCCTTTAGAAGAGAAATCCCAGCAGCCTGTGGGGCTGTAGAGACACACAGAGGGGTCTGGGTGATGAGTGAGCATGCTGTGATATGTTCATCAGTTTCCCACCCTCGTTTTTTAGCACAGCCATAAACAAAACCCACCCACTACCCAGCCAGACCACACAAAGGTAATCTCAGTACAACTGCTGTTCTGAAAGGACTAGCTAGATCACAGAGCTTCTTGTTTCATATGCTTCTGGAATACACTCTTGAAAAGAAAACTAAATCAACTGCCACTGGTTTCTTATCAATAAATTTTTGACAGAAGAGGATGTGTAATTTTCAATTTGAGGAAGCAAAAGTGTCTGTAATTTATGAAGTCACTATGTTTTCTATATTACATAGTCAATTTATACATACCCTATCAAAGCCTGCATCAAGAAGGGGGAGAACAGAAGTCTCTTCTTCGTCAGCAGATCTACAAAACAAAATCACAGAACCACAGAATTATTTAGGTTGGAAAAGACTGTTAAAGTCATTGAGTCCAACCTTTAACCCAGCAGTGCTAAGCCCACCAGTGAACCACTTCCCAAGTGCCACATTCACAAATCTGGATGATTTGTGGATGGTGATTCCACTGTCCTGGGCAGTTCTTACTAATGCCTGCAACCCTTTCAGGGAAGAAAATTTTCCTAATGCCCAACCTAAGCTCTCTTAGCACAAACCTGAGGCCATTTCCTCTTGTCAGATCCCTTACTACTTGAGAGAAAAGACTGACCCCCACCTGTGTATACCCTCCTTTCAGGTACTTGTAGAGAGAAACAGAGTCTCCCGGAGGCTCCTTTTCTCTAGGCTAAACACCCCCAGCTCCCTCGGCCACTCCTCATACGACTTACGCTCCAAACCTTTCACCATCTCCATTGTCCTTCTTTGGACTCAGTCCAGCACCCGAATGACCTTCCTGTAGTGAAGAGCCGAGAGCTGGACACAGGATTTGAGATGTGGCTTCACCGGTGCCCAGTACAGAGGGACAAGCCCTGCCCTGATCATGCTGGCCACACTATTGCTGATTCAGACCAGGATGCCATTGGCCTTCTTGGCCACCTGGGCACACCCTGGCTCATGTTCAGCTGCTGTCACCAGCACCCCCAGGTCCTTTTTCTGTGGGCAGCTTTGCAGCCACTCTGCCCCAGACTGTGGAGCTGCCTGGTGTTGTCGTGACCCAAGGGCAGGACCCCACATTGGGCCTTATTGAATCTCACACCACTGGCCTTGGCCCATGATCCAGCCTGTCCAGACCCCTCTGCAGAGCCCTCCTGCCCTCCAGCAGATCAGCATTCCCATCCAGCTTGGTGTCACCTGCAGATTGCCTGAGGCTGCACCCACTCCCCTTGATACAGGGCATGGCTGGTATATTATTTACTATAAGGGGACACAACACTTGAGGATTATATGGCATGAATCTGACATAGTTCTCTAAACATAATGAACTCAGAGAGAAGAGTTTTTCCTTAAATACATACATAAAATCATACTCTTACAGAAGTTGGTCCTATAGTCTTCTATTAT
Organism: Bombycilla garrulus; assembly: GCA_013400315.1. Taxonomy (NCBI): domain Eukaryota; kingdom Metazoa; phylum Chordata; class Aves; order Passeriformes; family Bombycillidae; genus Bombycilla; species Bombycilla garrulus. The sequence continues at coordinate 69,660 of VXBU01018246.1, read as the reverse complement.
AGATATTTGCAGCTTTTATACAGCTTGATAGCTACTCCTACAGCAAACTTGATAGATCCTCTAGAGAAGTCATGTATATCTCTTTACATACAAAGAAGGGGATTGCAAAAATAAAGTATGAAGAAGGTAAAAGACATTCTGTGATACCATATGAGAAATAATCTAAAAAAATGTTACTAAGATAAAGGTGAAGCTAAGTTGTAAAATTTTGTTCAGCAGGAAACTTAGTTGATTTTCAAATCTTGGTAGTAATAGCTCTCCTGCCACTCTATTTCCTAGTATTTTAACTGATCTAGGAAATGAATAAAAATGGCAATTGATTCTGTAGTGTGTAGGAGTTCTAACAGGAGTATTTGAAGGTGTTTGATAAATATATATATAAATCAGTAAGAATACTTCCGAAATGCATGTGTTATGAGTTACTGAAAAAGGATTTAAGGACAATATTCTGGTGAATTTAGCACCAACAGGATTGAAGTTTGCCCCATCATGCAGTTCAATAATTAAAAATTTGTTGTTTATATAGCTATTTCCTTTAGAAAGTAATATATAGCTTTCTGGTTTGGATTTGTATTTTCCTTTTCTCTGAGGAAAAATACGTATCTGTCTGACTTTCTTACTATACAACCCATCATGAAGGTGACAGGGATAATACTAGCAGGTAATACAGGGGAGTTATCAAACACTCAAATATTACATTAAACATCACTAGCCCATTTCAGGTGAAAAATTCTACATTTACTCTGTAAGACTTGCTAATAAGATACTTTCTATTATTAAATAACTGTTACAGATTAAACAGCTGTTCTTATAAAGTAAAACAAAAAGTCTTTCAAAAAACAGTAATACTTACATGCGTGGAACCACAGCAAGTATTACAGTATGCTCTGATAGCTCTGTGGCACGAATAGATCTGAGGAAACAAGAATTTCTCAGTTACACTGAATGCTTCCTTGACATTGCTCTCAGTAGCTTCATTGAAAATTAGTCTGAACTGAAAGACAGCACTAAGGCTAGACAATACACAGTGCATTCTCAAACCCAACTATCCCCATTTAGACAAACCATTTTTGTTTTGCCACCAGATTTCTTATTTTGCTCTATGCAGGTAAGAAGGCAAAAGCTCCAAAACCACAGAGTACAAACATCAGCTTTTCAGATCCACTCTTACGACCTAGCAAAGATTTCTCTGTGTACTCAGTTTATCTGAGGCAGACTGCCCTGAATGAGCGAGTTGAGAAAGGTCAGTCCATGCAAAGCATCTTCAACACTCTTGACTAATTTAAACAAGAATTTCTACCCGCCCTCATATTTACCTTCTAGACATTGCAAAATTTTTTTAGTAGGTGGGAAGGACTTTCAAGGCATGCAAGTAGGATAAGTGGGCATAGCAAATTATGAAAGACTGAAGTTTATTAAATACTGAATAAACAAAATTTTACCATGTTGCATATTATTGAGAAACAAAAAAAAATGTGACTAGCTATCAGAAGAACACTCTGTTTGCGTTTTACTGGCTATTAAGTTTTTTTCACTTATATCATACTATTCTGAATCAACAATCTTTATGTTTATCTGTTGGTCTTTTAGACCAGACCAAGTATTTGAGCCTTAAATTGCCCCATAAACATGACAAATTTCAGTTCATGGCAGACTAGAAACACAGTATGGTGCAAAACATATGCTTCAGCTGAAACAGTGGATTTTAGCAGAGGATCCCAATACTAAGCACATGTGATCTTAAAGCAGCTTAGACACAGCCACGTGTCTAGATGCAAACTTTTGCGATAAACTGGCAGTGCCTGACCTTGCGGAACAACAAACACACTCATTTGAAGTCTGCAGCTTCAGATTTTGCTGCAGCAGTAAGCCAGGAAAGAAGCAGCACACACAGCAGGGAATAGTTTCACAACAGCTTTAGCTTATGCTGTGATAGAAGCCCCATGACCTAGAGATAATTCTACGATTCAGCTTTGGCACAGTGTAGTTTTCATATTGTTATCCTCTTACAGATGCATGCAAATCTCCTGGCATCACACCCCAAACTTCCATTTTACTACAAGTTTAGGTGTTCATTTTTTGTTTGTTGTTCTTATCAATTTTCCCCCTTATTTTTTGATTTAAAATTAGGAGTTTTGGTTTCATACAGTGTGTTCTGAAGCTTAAGAGAAGCATAAGGTGCTTTACGTTACCTGCAGATATCTTCTGCATCAAAATCTTTGGAGTTCCTGTGATCTATAACAATTATTTCCTGGTGCTTATCCAGGAAACATTCAAGTGCTGACTCCAGAGTCCAGGCAACATTGCACCTGTATCCTGCTCTGTCACAAGCCCACCAGAAACCATCACTTTGGTTGTCTTCTTTTGCAAAGATTAGCAAAACCTGCAGGGGATGGAAAACAGCAGCACCACAATTAAGCACATTAAGTAGTTCTTTGCATGAAGCAAACACTTAACAAACACTTCTGCCCTTTGGAAGATTGAGTCTGCTTTAAAAGTGGGAAGCTTGAACCACAGGTTATAAAACAACCAATGCAGTAGTGCATCTTTCTTAGTGGATACAGTGGTCATCAACAGATTATCAATAGTTAACTGTTTTAAACAAGGACTGGTATTTAGGACAAAACCAGCTGGCTGCATGATGATTTTTTTCTAGCTCCTGTTCCAATTCGATCGGCAACCAGCCAGAGTATTCAAACATCATTGCAGTCTCATCAGGCCATCCCAGCAACAAACACTTTTGATTGTAATGAACTGTCTGAAACGCAACTGCCTAAATTACCACTTATCATCCCTGAAGACATGGGCAAAAAATTTACACAGTTTTATTTGTTCTTTCTTCTTTAATCACAAAAATGTGATTAACCAATATTATTTCAAAGCTGAAAAGAACAACAGGCAAGCAAGTATGTGCAGGAGGAAAAATATCCAAATGTGAGAATTTTTTATGCAATAAATTGTACCAAACTGTCCCTAAGCATATGAAGTAGTTTAGACAATATTAACTGAACACTTAAAGAACTGCTCACACAAGATCAGGTAGGAAGTGTATTGAGGTAACACTCTAAAGATCCAGGAGGTACCGTAGGAAGCCTGTTAGCAAGCTGACACAGAATAGAAGCTGAAAACAGCTATATTTCTGTGTCTCACATGTAAAAGAAAGTGTTTTTCACAGAGAATATATTTTTCATCTTTGCCCCATAATGCACAATTTATAAGCATCCAATTTATTCATCCAAATCATGCAGACATTCTCCATCACAGTTGCACATATTTACCACAGTCATTGATAACTAACCATGCAACCCTATGTGTCAGATGAAGAAAAGTGCTAATTTAGTGCAAATATGCTGCGAAAAAGAAAGCCTCAAAACGTCAAAAGTTTATCCACAGCTATTAAAATTGCACAAAAAGTCAGCAGCCAGAGACTAGTCATGTAATAAATCAAAATCCTCTTAATTTCACAAATAAAGTCATCCCCTGACTTTACTGAAACAACCCATCCATGAAAAATACACAAAATTTTGCTCCAAATGCCTGTAGGAAAGGTCAATAACCTTTATCCGCCTTGCTTTATGCAGCTGTGGTGTCAGCACATGAATTTCAACACTGTCAGTCGAGAAGGTAGAAAAGGTGACTATAGCTTTCCTCTTATCTTTAGCTGTCTGGATTATTGCATTCTAAACAATAAAAAAATAAATCATTGTTACTGTGACAGGACAACCAGTCACAGTTTCGTTAAACAATGAAAGAAAATTATATGCTCAGAATTTTTGTAAATATTAAGAAGGTAGAAGTTCCAGTGTATTGGAAGGTTTTTGATTGCAATTACCAATAAGCAGATTTGGTTTAATGACATTTCATATCCAGGTAACTGTTGTCACTCTTCCTAAGCCCTGGGTTTTTTTCCAGACATCAAAGTGTTGGAAAGCAATGACATGGCCAAGCTTCAGATTTTCTGATTCCTGAGTGAAGTCCCTACTCTGATACAATCTTCTGTTTGGTTCCAACTACCACTAGTTTTATTTATGTTATTGAAACATTATGGGGAAAGAAAATTTGAGGGGGGTGGAGGTGTCATGCTTTTTGGTATCTTCCTTCTCTCAATACTCCCAATTTGGAAATAAAGGTTGTCAAAATGCAATAATTTACCAGCTGTAAAATAATGGAGCTTAATTAAACCATCCAATCTCTTACTGGCAGCTAATTATCAGCATGCAAATCCTTCTGAGAATATTAACTTTAAAATTTGTTTTAAGGTATTACTACTATGCTTTCTCATTAACATTCATTAACATGGAGCTTACTATAAATCATCAAAACATAATGTAACTAGAAGTATATTTGAACAATGCTGTCAAAGTCAAGACAAAAATATACCAATCCATATAAAAAACATGATCAAGAAAACGTTTAAATTTAATCTGTGCCTCTTGGAAAAAATTTCATGTAGTTATTTTTTTGCTCTATGATTTACCAGTGTTACTGTAACAAGATAATTTTACTCAGTGTTGCCCTAGTTGAGGAATACCATGGACTTTCTCTGTAGAGGCCTTCCCAATTTTGCTGAAGTACTGAAATTTTTACTCTCTTTCTAAGTATTTGCTTCACACAATTATTGCACATCTAGTTCCCAGTTTATGATACAAATACAGAAAAAGAAAATGGACAGAAATTTGCTTTAAAGAGTTTGAAATACAAGAAGCACCAGTTGAGGATAAATAGGCTACCAAAAGGCAAAATAAAATTACAGCATCTTAAGAAGTTACTTAATTACTTTCAAATCATCATATCCCAGCAAGATACTTTAAAGGTGGAAAAGACACAGTATCTCTGAAAAAAGTTACAGAGGGGCTCCTGCTATATTGGTATGAGGAAACAGTGAAATACTGGGCATCATCATATTCATTTGCAGCTCATCAGGGAATATCACAGTGTAGATGCTGTGAAAGAGATGATGGCAAATAAATGTCCTAAAAGGTGAGAAAAAATGCAGCATTTGAATAGGAAAACATTCAAATATTTATGAGCAAACATTTCTGCAAGAGGATCCAACACCTTTTTTACATGCACTAATTGTTTATAAAAACCACCAATCTCCCATGTCCCCAGGAGAAAACACATTTTTTGTGTATTTTCAGCATGGTTGTCTCTGAAATCAAACCCTTCCTATCTACAAGACTTGGTGCAAAGCTGAGGCAATTGTGCAAGCTGTCTGGAATGTTTGGAGGGTTGGAGCTGGCTGGTTTGCTTTGGACTCTTCCCTTTGCCTCTTAAGGCCAGGAGCACCTGGGTCACAATTCTGTACAAACTAAACCAGATTTTTACTCTGACATATACGGTCAGGAAATCCAGTGGGTAATCTATTAAATGGATTATTGTAGGTCACAGGCACAAGTGAGGTCACTTCTGAGACAAAAAATATGTGCCATTTTGAGGCTGGCACAGGTGTCCCATAACAGCATAAAACACACCAGAATAAAATGAACTTCGCCAAGAAAAGCCCCAGTGGCAATTGTTTTAGTAAATGGAACTTAGCTTCTCAGACAATTGTAAACATGATTAATCATCCACAAATAGACATTTAAAATGTGACATTCAGTAGCTGTGTGCATTGCACAGAGAAACACATAACTGTATTGTCAAGCTGGAATAAAAGATTAACACACATTTTTTTAAATGGTGGATGTGTGCATTACTTGCCAAATTATCTCAAGTAATGTGGCTTGTTTCACAAACAAACAAGGTGGGTTTACATTAAGTATTTTACTTAACTGTAAACAAGTTAATGTACAGCAACATCTTTAAGGAAAAATCTTCAGTTGATAATTTTACTTAATAATTTCTGCTTAAGACAGATTTTTTTCTTACACAGATTCTCAGTTGTGAAATGTAAGGACAAAATAACACTCCCATCTGAAAAGATACTAAAAAGAATGTAAGCAAAAAACAACAAAAATCCAACTTTCCCTTGGGCAAATCCAACTTCTTTAAAGTAATATCCTGATAAAAGCACTGAGGCTATTTGCAGTTGTTAAATATCTGCTTGATAATCCTTCTGAAGATGAACATGATCTAAAATATCTTTCTGTGAAAAGTTCGACACTTCTATGTTAAAATTTCCTGCAAAACCAAAGACTGTTCTACTGCTGAAGCCACTGCTCCACACTCTTATTACAATATAAAGAAGTAATTTCATCAGATTGAGTCATCATTAAGATTGAATGTAAATACATAAAAATGTAAAGCTTTACGATGCTTTTCTTCCACACATAGGTTTTTCACAGATGGGGTGACTGGTGACTACATGTCTCTATATTTTACAGAATTAACCAGCCCATAAATTAATTCAGATGAATTATGTATCACTAAAACAATGTTACAGGCTAAAATTATTTAATTTCCTATAATCTGAGTGGATGTTCCAACATCCACTATGAGGTGAAAAAAGTAACGCCATCAGACACTGTCACAGGAACAAAATATACAGAAAAAGAAGCACATATGGATAAAAGCTGTTGCTCCTGTTGCTGAATTTGAACCTGTCTTCTTGGAGGTCATGTGATTTTTTGAATTGGTGGTCTGTAAAACATAGTTCTCTGTCCTGTTACAGTTCTCTGTCCTGTTGTGCAAAAGCCAGCAAAACTGAATATATACCTAAATTTCATGAAGCTCTCAGCTTTGGTATATCAAAACTGAACAGCTTTTAATATCCACAGAGGAAGCTCTATCCCTGGTTGATGCACATACACACACACTCTTACTGGAGGGACAGATACTAGGAATGAGGGGATGTTAATGGAAATCCAGAGGTCTTATTTACCAAGTTCATTTACTTGTAGACCTCTTCTCAAGCAATCAGATACACAAAACAGACACTATCCATCTCAAAGTCCTTGTACAAGTGAAATTAAAGTATTATACTTAACTATAAAGGTTAAACCTTAATTTCGTCACCTATTAACACTGAATTGGCGCTCTCAGAAACTGAAGGAGCATCTTACCTGAATTGGGTATTGTGTCAGCCTCATGGGCCCAACTTGTACTTCTGCAGTTGAAGCCTGCCAAAGAAAAGAAAGATTGTGTTTTTTTAGTCTGGTCCTTAAGAAAACAGCATTTTACATACAAGAATTAAAGATCAAACCGAACCATGAAAGATGCTGAAAGGCACACTAGCATATGAGTAGCAGCCTTAATTTAGTTGCTTTAAAGTGAATCTTACATGATCATCTTTACCAAATTCCTATTTTTACTTTACTCACATGTAAGTTAAATATGGTAGTGTTTTAAATAAGGAGGCAAGAAACACACAATTCCTTTTCCCTCTTTCCGCAATAGAGTGCCTAGGTCACATGGAAGGACTTATTTTTGTTGGGAGACTTCAGAAAGCTATTTATCTCTGGCCAAAAGTTATTCATTTGAATGTAACACAGAACTTTTACTAAAGGTTTTGTGATATATTGTAAATAATAATGTTTTAATGGGACTGATAAGGAAAGAAGTGACTTTTCAAAAAAGGGAACTTGGTTGGGTTGCATTTAAAATTGTTTTCCAAAACCACAGCCTTCAGTTTTCAGGTTAAAATATCGCAATCATGTGAGCCACGACATTTTCAGAAGACATGAGAGCACACCATAATTTAAACCTGCTAAAAGAAAGCCAGTACATGTGGGCTGTGGGTGCTTTGTTAGACTTCTTAGGAGCTGGACTATGTTAATACTTTTTGTGTCTTGATACATTTCAGTACACTTCTCCTGTACACTACTGACTTGTTTCACTTCAGATCATTAGCTACAGAAGGTTGTTAAGCAACAGAACAATACATATGTCCTCACACAGGTGTACATACTTAACAAGAAGAATCTTTAAACCCTTAAAATGTTCATGCATATGGAGAATTAGTTGCAAGTTACCAGTCTTGAAAAGGGCAGATTCTTTGCTTTCCTGGTTATCAGTTACCCCAGGTGTCTCAGGTGTAGGGTGAGTTACAGCAATCACCCTGCAAGACATGTAATCTGACCAAAACCCTAATTGTCGGAGATTCCCAAGGCCATTCCCTGGCACACAGGAATGCTGGAACCTCATTTCTGTGGCATTTTTCTCTGTGGTGATCATTAGTTTGAGCCTTTTATACAGCCAACACTTAATCCTTAAAAAATTTATTTTTCAAAGGAAAGTGTATAAACATTTAAAACAGATGAAGTTCCTGGTATTCTACTCTTTAGATAATACAAGTGTGTTAAGCATTAACAGCCTTGCCTGCATGTGAGACAGTGGCATTATGTATAGTTACAACTGACACATTGGACTTTCATGCACCACTGCGCATCGATTCTTCTCAGCCCAACAACATACGTCAGAAGGTGGTAACGGGCACTGCTCCAAAAGATTAAACTACAAAGCCTGCCACTGTTTTCCAAAGCAAAAACTTCCCCCAGTATAAGTGTAGTTAACCTCTCCTTTTCTCACAGAAAAGCTTCACTTCCCTCTTGAGCTCCTGCTGTAGCAGAATGTAGCTTAATTCCAGTAAGCATATCTGAACAGGAATCGAAGTTAGCACCCATCATCAGCCATGAATTAAGTGTAAGTTAAACAGTTCTCTGAAAGCTCACAAATCCTATTCCCCCCAATCAAAACAGAAAAACAGCACATTCACACTCCAATGGTACTCAATAGGAAACCCTTAAATAAATCTTTTATCACCATATACTTTGATTTAAAAAAAAAAAGTTTTGAAGCAATCTCATTAGAAAAATCTGCAAGACTACACAACAGACTTTGGTCAGTCAGAGCAAAAGCTTGTTTTTTGACAATACATAGATCAAACTGCCTCAGAATGTATCAAGAACAGGAGATTCTACAACAAAAGAAGAGTACAGACATATCCATGTTTGTTTGGACACAGATATTTATTTTATTATCCATTTATTAATGCCAGGGATGTATCAGGGAACTCACATTGTAAATGAATAACTTCCACTTTTTACCACTTCAAAAGCCATCCAGTGTTAGTCACTTTCTATTGTCAAAAATGGAATAACTATGTCCAAGACATGGATCAATGCAGGCAAGTCTTTCAAGTTCTTTACAGAGATTACTTTATAGATTAGCCACTTTTCTTATCCTGTTTATTTTAAAACAACAGCAACAAAATAATCCACTCACTCAAGACTCTGACTCAGAGCTTTTCTCCTGGCTGTTTCTCTGTCAGCCTCATGAATAGAAAGCACTTCAATAGGAGGTCAAAAAAATCAGGGTCTTTCTCTCTCTTCCTCCCTTCCTTCCAGATTTAGTGTGCTCCTGCCTTTCCTAACAGCAGGAAAACTAGGTGAAAGTTAGAAAATTGGAGACCCTTGATGTAGGTAAATATGTCCCTATCCTGCTCAGTGTAGACATGATGGGGTCAGAACCACAGAAGGATGAAGAATAGGTGCTGTTATACTTAAAAGATTGCTATGTATAGTCTTTAAGTTCCTAAAATGCTCTACTTCATTACTTTTACAGTGCACAGAAACAGACGGCACTGTCAAATTAAGGCTGGTAACGAACCTGAGTACGGGAAGGATAAATAAATCTTCTCATTAGATACAGCAAAAACCTATGTCTGACATCTTCCTTTCTGGTCTTTAAGTTCTGAGTCTTGTTTTACAACCAGAGTCAGACCCTTGGATTTATATGCCCAAACTACTGTGGGTATAAATGACTGACTCGCTTCTCTCTGTCAAAACTCAGCTAAACGAAGCAGCAAAAATAATGGCCTTCACTAATGTCCTACAGATCTCTCACTTGCCTGAAGGAACTAATTCCATATCTTCTTAACTCCCAGAAGAATCTGACCAAGTGGACATTGTGTATTAGTGATACCATGACCATACCTCCTCTGTTCATTTCCTCACTTAAGGGAATATCACATTGCTGATGATTTCCAGTTTAAATAAAGCTCTCATTATTTGACTGACAGCCAGGGAGGACTGCTAATAGATCTGCAACCTAAATCAATTAGTGTAGTAGCTCACAACAGACTTTTCTGGTAAAACATGCAGAGACAAGCCTCATTCCAAAGAGGCCAGAGAGAAAATCCCCAATTTCAGTGAGCAGAGGAAGAGACACTGTGTTGAAAATAAAGAAATAACCACCTAGAAATAATAAAAGCTTAAAACCAGTGAAAAAATGTTTGTTTAAACATTTTTAACTGCTGAATATTATTTTCAGTATCATTGTAATCTCCTAAGCAATCTCCACAGGAATCAGTTATGAAAAAATTAATTGGACAAAGTCAATAGCACTTTCTTAGCTCTTATGCTTTGGTGCTAATCAGTGAACACCAATTACCTTTATATTGTAGCACTGCCATTAAGCAAAATGCACTTACTACTTCATTGAATTTTCACCTTTCTACATAACCCCCATTATGGCTGCAGACTTACAGCCATTGCAGTTTACGAATCATCAATAATTACCAACACACCACTGTAATTAGTGTTGACTAATTAGTACAGCAAAATCTTCTTGCATAATTCTGTGCTGCTTCAGAGCAACAATAGCAATTAGAGCCAGCCAAGCAGTGAAGCAAAGGTATTGGTGAATTCAGCCTCCTTAAAAGGCTCAGGTTGGATGTTCCTCTTGAGAAGGAACACAGATGCCAAGGTCCCTTTGGACACCCTTTTGCCCTGAAGGGTCCCCACCTCCTGTCCTTTCCCTTTCACTAATGCATCCCCTCGTTCAGCTTTGTAGTGTTTTCAGACCTCTGTCCCTTTGGTCTTGCAAGCAGGTAAGAGGAATCTCTTTTCGACCCAGCTTTTACCTCAGCTTTGTGTTCCCCTGGCCTCATCTTTGCCAGGGCTCTTTTGCACTTCCCTCCAGCTCAGTTTCCTCTATCCACACTGCTGGTGAAGACTGACACTTCAGCTTGTTCCTTGGCTATTACCATTTCAATGTTTGATTGTACCACTCTTTGCAACCTCAAGTCTTTTTTGGTTTTTTTTTGCATGGCCAAACTGCAGTCCACAATCATGTATGACTTCAACCCTGGCCTTGTCTTGCATGATTTCCCTTATGAGACACAGAGCCAAGAGCTGTTGTCCAACACCCTTGGCCTGGAGCTGGTGTCCTGCACTTCTACCTGCTACAGCACACCAGACAAGGGTGCCCAGCTCACCCTTCCTCTGTTCAGCAAAGCTACACTCCTCTGTTCTTCCTCTTTTTTCTTTGTCTTGTCTTCCTTAGTAGAACTATATCATAGTCTTTCTCCCCTTTTAGTTTTTTATCACTTCTGGTCCATTCAGCTCCAATCCACAAGCATTTTTGTATAGTTTAACATTCGGCCACTCTTTCTCTGTTTAAGAGTCTCCTCCTCCTTCTTTGTCAGCTTTGACTGTTACAGAGTATCACTTGACATGTTTAGCAATTTGTGTTTAAAAAGAAGGGGCAAATTTATGTGAGAAAACTGAAGAGCTCTTTTCACCTCTGAGTCAAAAAGTCCCTAAATGAAAATTTGACAACGGCTGGGAGACTAAATAGGATGAATCACTCCTACAGTACATATTCATACTGCTGGAGACTTGGTCCTGAGCTACATGGCTTTTGGTGTGACCTCCCTAGCTTTTTCAGACACCATCTTTCTCTAACTCACTCATTTGTCTGCTTGCCTCTTTATCCTCTCCACCCACCAGTTCAGCAACTGTCCCAGCAGCTACAGCAACTCTCTTTCAGGAAGGACTGTTCTCTGCCACCATGCTGTCAAATTCTGTTGGGTTCTGTAGTTGTTGGTTTGGGTTTTTTTTTGGTGTTTTTTTTTTTTTTGCCTGTTGAATGCTCCTTGCTGTGGTTTCCAGTTGACTTTTACATCTCCTTCCTGAGCTGCTCATGCCCTTCATTTTCCTCGCCCCCACTAGAGGGCTGCCAACTCACTCTGCTCCATGAGCTCCCCTCTTGCCAGCCGACTGGAACTTTTCCACAGAGTTCAGAGGAGCATTAGGTAGTTGGATAGCTCAACTCTGAAGTTACTTCAAGTTTATGCTATTTTATTTTCTGAAAACAATGATCAAACACACATAATACTTGGAAGAAATAAAGTTTTATAGAAATAAAGTTTTATCGCTGCTGGTGCAGCCACTGCAGTCTCTGTAAGCACTAACAGAAGCCTGACCCACGAGATATATAGGTAAAAAATACACACTTGCATTTGGAAGTGGCGGCCTGTTAACAACACTGTGACAACACACACTGAGGCATGCAACATGAAAATACTACATTCCCAGGCAACACACGGAACCCCAAATCCTCGAGACACGTAGGTTCGGCAGGGTCTGCGTGTAGCTCAAGGGTAGCATTCACAAACCTGCATCTGGCTCTTTTGTCTCTCAAAAGCAAGCAGAACTGGGTTGAAGCCATAGCCAGTTAAAGCTATGTCACTGCACACAAGAGAATTCAAAATATACAAGGCAGCAGAACAAAGTCAAGAGGAAGAAGAACCCTTCCTTCCATTACTACTTTCACCTCTGGGCAATGAAATCCAGCTCCTGTTGCATACTCTCACCCTTGAGCTTGAGCTCTTTTTCTGCAGTGACCTGTGTCTGAAAAGGAGCATTAAGCCCTAACTTTCCCACTTCCTTCTTCCCTACCAACCTTGCCTTCACCTGGTGGGAGAGCATTCATTTGGCAGTGAAGCATTTGAAACCAAGCATGGTTAGGCACACAATATCACATATCAGATCCACCAGCTCAGAAATGCACCAGTCCCTGCATTTCTCCTGTACTCTGAATACCAGACTGACTGGGTTCCTATGGGGACCTGCCATATAGATGCCTTTGCCTGCAAACTCCACATGTTCTTCAGTGGGAGCCATGTGCCAAGGCTTCATATTTTAGTAGAGGTAAGACAGTCACCAGTTCTGGAGATAAGCAGAAGTCCTCATAAAAAGTAAGGATCAAATGCCTAAAATTGAATTTTATGAATTACGCAGTTGATAACACATTGAACGTCAAAGCTGGTTGGGATTTTTTGTGTTTCGTTCTCAGAGTTTGCTTCTACAACTCCTTTTGTGCAAAGCTGAAAAGTTCCGTCTCACAATCAGTTTTAGGAACAGATGTTAAGATTTCTTTCTTCCTTCATTCTCATTCCTCTCCATATGGTTTCCTGGCTTTTGTTTCAAAAAAAAAAAATTAGAAAAATAAGTAGCCAAAACCACAGATCCCTTTCTTCTCTATTTCTCACTCCTTTTTTTCCTGTCCAGGACATAAGTAATCCATTTTTAAGCAACTAAAGTCAGTAGTGATCATATAATCTTGCTGTTTCAATTTAAAATCAGGGGTAAGGGAAGAAAAGCAAACCAAGGGGATGCAGATAAACCCCTGAAAGACACGGGGAAGAGAGGGAAACAAAAGGCAGGTCACAAGCAGTGGATCATCCTAAGGAAAACAAAAATTGAGAAAGAAACATCAGTGTCAAGTTGATAGAGATTTTAGATGACTTCTTGAGAAAGCAAGCTGACACTTGTAAAATAAGCCTATGAAATTGTCCTAGGTTACAATGTAA
>VXBU01018246.1:34944-56093 GCA_013400315.1 Bombycilla garrulus | reverse complement strand
GGTTGTATACTGACTCTGTCAGTGGTTTTTGTTTTCTTTGTATTGCTTGCATGTATTTTATTTTTTCCTATTAAATTGTATTTCTGACTTGGAGTCTCACTGGTTTTACTTTCAAACCAGCACAGAAATCTAAGATAATAAACATGTATCTGATATAAAATGAAAACTGAAGAAAGAATATTATTTTAGGACTTCTTACATTCTGTTCACAGTTTGGTAGCAGCTTCCTTATGAATACCTTATCATAATAGGTCAACAGAACAAACAAGCAAAAAAGACACTAGTTCAGCCATTATGGTGCTACATTTGGCATAGAAAATACCATTGTTGAACAGATCTCAATTGTGGTCATAGCAAGAGCTACTCTGAGATCCTTCAAGGCTATAAAAGATGCAGAAACCCTCAATCCACAGAAGGTAGTCCACATCCCTTTTATTCCTATAATTTGCAGATTAGGGCTTTCAACAGCATCTGGAAGCAGTCCTGCAGTTTGTAGACACAATTTCTCACCATGCAGATTTTTCTTATGTGGATTCAAGGATCATGATCTAGTATTGGGATCACTACCAAAATTCTGGTTCTTGATGACAGCATAGAATAAATTTGGTGTTTGAGATACAGTTGGTTGAACACATTTGAGTAGGATGCTCCTTAATAACACCCCAAAAATCTCTAGAGAGATTTCTAAACACATTCACATTTTTAAAAAACCTGTGAGGAACAATCAAAAAATTGGTCAAACCAACCAATCTTGGTCCGACATCCTGTCTTCAGAATTGGACAAAAGCAGATGGAAAACTGGAAGATACAAAACCAGGGCAAGCACAGAGCAACACTGTACCTTACACACCCTAACCTTGACGTTTACAGCTCATTTTAGCTTATGCCTTTCTGCTCACAAAGCAGCAAGGCATGCAAGTTAAGATCATCCCTTTCTCTACTGCCCATGTAGAATATCTCAAAACTCAAAGCACTGGGAAATTTCCTCTCCCTCCCACAGATATTCAGAATATAAATAAGAAAAAGGGTTCAGTTAATGGCTTGAGATGTTCACTGAAACACCAGTGAATAAAGAATTGCAAAACTTTTGGCTTGAAGGGAGCCCTCAAAGCCATCTTGCCCCTCCAAGTGATTCTATTTATCAGATCAGCCATGGCTTTGCCTATCCCTTGTCAGCACAGCTGACAAGCAATCACATTCCAGCCTGTACTGACAAGAGAGAAATTAAAACCCGTTTATTGGACAAGTGCTTTAATTTCCATACTGCATTCTTAGATTTTTGGAAGAAAAACCAACTACAGAATGCTTCAAGTTTATTTTGAATACTTTTGACTTTATCAACAGAAGCTTCTCTGAAAGTATATTTATTTTGTTAGCACACAAATTTCACTTCACTAAATATGCATGGCAGGTAAGTTATGTTAATGCACTTGCAGTGTGAAGAGCTGAACGGAAAACAAACTTTTCTAAACATCTGCCAAAGTGAACAGAGTATGTCCAGACTTAGGATCTTTGTGTGGTGAGACTTCTTTTTGCAAATCCATCTGACAATACTGTACATTCTCAACTTTGCAGAGGCATGAGTCACACACATTATTGGGGAATCCAATCAAATATCTTGATTTGATCAAATCAACCTTAGGGAAAAACATACCAACTTAGACTGAGCTGTTTCAAAAATACATGCACTGGTCTCTGGGAGAGAGCAAATCCAAGACTATAGATAGAGAAAGATAAAAAAATTAATCGTATTTTCATCTTTGTATGTTGATGTAGTCAAAAAAGCAACCAGTGTGAGGATAGGAACAAAGATCCAAACGAAACAACTTCATACTACCAAGTAACTTTATGGTGAACCGACACTTCCAATGTTGTACGTAATCTTTTGTTTTCCTTGAGATAAATTAAGGAAAAATAGAAAAATTAAAGAGAAAGCAACAAGAATAATCATGAAATTTCAATATATCTTTAGATAGCTAAAAAGACCAGGCTGCTTCTCCTAGGAGGAGAGCATCCTAAGGAAATGAATAGGTATCTATGAAATTAGGAGTAGTGTAGAGTAGAACGGAGAATGACTCACCGAGAGTATTCCCAATACAAGAAATTTGATGCTTGCACTTAGAGCAGGCCACTGGAAGGGGCATTGTTAAAAGAGCAGTTGAACAAAACTTACCAAAGGTGGGCCCCTGTGCTGCTGCAGAACACATCAGTAGGAACATAACCTCAACTCACAGGCCCTTCAGTTGTAAGTTAAAAGAGGCCCAGAGAGGGATCCATCTGCCCTCTTTTTCTCCTGTTACCTAAGGAAGGCTCCTTACGCTTGCCAAGATAACAAGCAGATAGACTTATGGTTAATACAGCAGACCAATTCTTGGCATGGCTGTTAAAATTGATACAAAATCACCAAGAAGTGAGTTTCAGTACTGAAAATTTCAGGTAAAATGATCATAGAAATATGAACAGGAATAGCTAGAACAGAATATTGCAGGAAGAAATTAGCTAAATAGTCATGGTAGTCTTCCATCACCTCCCAGCCTAGGTAAACACTTATAACTCGTGAAGCATACTGCTACTCTGCAATCAAACAAACACTTTAAAATGTAAAATTTACTTTGCTTCCAAACACTGATCAAGAAAAAGCATCTGGAAGTATCTGCTGCATACACTGAGTTACCTACCTCAATTAATTTAATGTTACTCTTCCAGTAGTAGATAACCTGAAAAATGTAGTTGTCTTGGCTTCCACTATTTAGCATAAACTATATAGCGTTTTACTATAAGTGAAAAAAATCACTATTATGTCTGTCAACAGTATGAGAGCAGCCAGATATAGCACCTGAAATCCTGGTGTGCAAGTGCACATGCAGGTAATTATGGACTCTACTACAAAGGTTAAAAGGGAAAAAAAAACTTGACTCCAGGTATGTGCAGTTTGACACTGCACATGGTTTGACACTGGCCAAATGCCAGACACCCACAAAAACCTCTCACTCACCCTCCCTGCTACAGCTGGACAGGGGAAAGAAAATTTAATGAAGGGTTCATCAATTGAGATAAAGACCAGGAGAAAACACTCAAAGAGCAAAACAGTCTAAAATTAAAGATATTATTACTAACAAAATCAGAGGAGGATAATAAGCAGTAAAATAAGCCCCCAAAACACCTCTTCCCCCAACCCCTCCCTCCTTCCCACTGACAGTGAAGGGAGAAAGGGGGTGGGGATTTTGGTCAGTTCATCATCCGAGGTTTTCTTCCACTGCTCAGGGAGAGGAGTCCTTCCTCTGTAAGACCATGGGGTCCCTCCCACAGAACACAGTTCTCCATGAACTTCCCAGCATGGTTCCAATCTCACCAGCTGCACTCCTCCCAAAACTCCTGCAATGTGAGTCCCTCCCACAGGCAGACAGTCCTCCCAAAACTGCTGCGGCGTGGGTCACTCTTCCACAGGGTGCAGTTCTCCAAGCACAGGCTGCTCCAGTCTGGAAGCAGGGCGCTCTCTCTCCACTGGGTCTCCCACAGGACCACAGCCTCCTCCAGGCATCCACCCGTTCCACCACGGACTGTGGGTGGATCTCTGTATCCCACATGGGCTGCAGTGGTTACAACATTAGCCCTAGGCTGCAGTGGTTACCAGGCTACTTCTTCAGAGATGCAGGACAGATAACACCATTAGAGCTTTGGGTTTGTATTACCTCCTCTTACTTCTTCTCTTGGATTGCTGGAAGGATTTTTTTCCTGGCTGAAAGAGGTCTGTTCCTATCTTCTTTTGCCAGCTCCTGAAAGACACCTACATACTATCTCAGCCTAAAACCTCTATAAAACACTATATTCCTCTTGCTGGAAGAAAGAAGAAAAAAAGCCAACAAAACCCAGAACAGGCATGTTCTGATGAGAATGAGTCATTTATTGAAGTTTTCTGAATTGTCTTGCAGTTAGAAAAAACCTCAGCATTGAACTTTGATCTACATATTACAAAAATACCAAAATAAACTCCAGTAAAGAACAGGACATTGTACATAAAGAACAGATATATTTCCTTTGAAAACATAATGTTCTCTCCTCCCTGCTCTTTCACACTGTCAGACAGCATTTGTTTTGCAGCACTTCTGTCTTGACTGTTGAGTTTGAGAGCAGGCAGCGGAAAACAATTAGTTTGGCTTTTGATTAAAACTTCAGTATCCACAAGAACAAGAAATGTCTTAGAATTGTGCCTAGGAACTCTATTGAAAAAATCCTCAAACCCCCACAAAAATACAAAACCCAACATCACTCCAAATTACAAACTCACAGTACAAACACCAATAAAACAAAAATTAAATCTTCCCAACTTTATAGGGTAACAGACACCTATTTACACTTTTCCCATTACAGTCTAACATTGAATTTATTTAAATATATGTCAAAATCAATTATTTTGCCATTGATCCTTCAGTTAGAAATACCTAAATGTAATTATTCCCAGAGCAGACCCTACCATCTCAAGCATCACAAGTGATGTTGTCTCCTGTAACAAAGCCTCCAGCTTAGCAAGGTCTGTTACATGTTATCTACATGAAAGTCTGTCCACATCTCACACTAAAAACTCTGCAGACAATGAAAATCAAAGCCAAATTCTCATCAAAATAAACAGCTCCAAGACTCTCATGCTGACTGAATAATTCACAATCACATTTAACTCAGTTCAAGTTTCTATTTTAGTTTTGACAATACCACTGCAGTTAATCCAGAAAGCAGCAGTCGTGTCTCCAACACTCCAAGACTGATATCCGGATATCACACTGTGATATGCACAGTGCCTTGCCCACTCGTGAGTCATCAAACTAAGCCACATAGATGTTACCCAGACATAGCATTTCCACCCTCCATGTTTTGTCATTCAATACTGAAGCGTTTACAAAGGTTGTCTCACTTATTTTACAATTCTCAAAGACAAAGATCATCTCTCATTTTTATAACAGGGCACATGGACTGACTGATCCTATAAACTCTACCCCAACAGAGATGAAGAGTGAGGAAGAGTAGAAGGAGTATTTATACAAGGTATGTATAAGTGACATACATGAAGTGGTAGAGAAAGGGGAAGCTCTGACTCAGAGGAATAGAGAAGCAAGTGTTAGATGTACCTGAAGAATTCATACCTCGCAGAAGCAAGACATATTTTGATGAAACTTAGTTACCCAGTCTTACAAACCTGAATGCAGTCATGAGAATTTGACTGCCATTATTCTATTCATATAAATGCAGGTAGGATCAACATTTGATTTTCATACTGTTGCAATCCAAATAAGCTCTGCAAAAGCATGGAAAGAAGGCATACAATAGACTTCACCTAGTCTGCTGAACCACTGCAAATTATTACTTATCCAACAAACAGTAAAAATTTTGGTTCTACTCATCACTAGTTACACTGTGTGCGTGTGTAAAATAAAAAGCTTTCTGGAAAAAGTATTTTTTTGGCCTTTTTGTTCCAGTCTTACCAAGGTGAAGCTCCATTAAATTAAGTGCCATGGTTAAGACCCAGCAAGCCAAGACTCATGCAAATGTTCTCCAGTGACCTCTTACTGTTACTGCAGTTTTTATGTACTGACATCTCTTTGAACACTCATTTTTGTCCACCATTAGGACTGTCCATCATGAGAATGTAATTATGCAACTTACTACCAACACATAACTGAGAAGATAAAAAAATTGTACTGTTAGACTCTGCACACACAGTGAAGCACAACCCTCTTGCAAATGTCTTGGTTATCAGTTTTCTCCCAGGGCTTCTGCATGTGCATAGCATGAAGTTCCACCCTTAAGAATTAAAAGCTGAAGTTCAGCTTGCTGTGTGCAATGTTAACTGCCAAACTTTCTCTCCCCAAAGAGTTGCAATTGCCTAGTTTCATTGCACCTTATATTGCAGAAGTTGCGCTCTGCTTGCTTGGCAATTGTTTAAATCTATTTTATGAGAGAGATTTCTGGAGACAAAAAGGGCTTCTTGTACAATTAAAGGCAGCACAGCCCAAATGTTCAGGACTTCACTGAATTAAGCCCTTATTAAGCAACAGGAATTATATCCATATCATGATCTGTGGAAAAGTATTCATCTCCTCTCCAAGAGATCACATGGACATTAAAAACCTGACACTTTTCCACCAACCTTACTAAGAAATCCAGTCTCTGAAAGGCAAAAAATATTTTAATCTCAATTCACAGATAAACATTTTCACCAACACAGATTTTGTAAGACATGATGTCTTCACTTCAGTGGATTAGACCCTGTGTCATGTACAACTCCAATGAATAACTGCTTATGCATAAATTATTCACACTGTTACACTACAGACCATGAGATTACAACAGAAAAATCTATTGCTGAGTTTTCTGTTATATATCTCTCTCATATATCTCTTTATTTTACAGCTGTCTTTGGAGGCACTCTGCAGGGAAATATGTTGTATTTCCTGTTAATATTGTACTTACTACAAGCGCATGTCACAAGACAGGAAACAATAACTTCTCTAAGTTTCTTACTGGGTCCCATTTAGTTTTCAAAGAAGTTAAGAGATATTTGATTGTCATAAACTGGGGGAAATGAGCTACCAAGAGAGCAGGTAAAGTAGTCTGGGCATTCAGGCCACTTGTGCTACTCTGTGTCACTCTGTGGAAGATTCTGTGGAAGAACAAAAACACTGAGTTGTATTGAACAAAAGACGTAATACAATATCGTTTTATAAAACATATGGCGTCACTCTTAAATGAGTGCAGATAAAACCATATTTAAATACTTACAAAAACTTAAAATCATAAATGCGATTTTCAAGAGAAAGGAAATTTAACAAACTTGTTCTGTTCAAGACTGCTGAAAAGGGTTTGTTGGATGCCACAAGCAAAGCTATTTAAAAAACTGGAGGCAAAAAATCCAGCTGCAAGATAGGCAGCGTACCTACCTATCAGAGAACCTTGACTGCAGGAGTCATAGAAATGAGGTGAAATTCAAACAATACAAAGAGTTATCTTTCTATCTTATCTATGTTGCTATCTGTTAGAAGCTTCTTAGCTGAATATAACAGAAAAATCACAGATGACAGCTTAGGACTCCCATCAGTAAATCAGAGAAGACCAGAAATAAACTTTTTCAAGGCTTTGATGAAGCCAAAGGAGATAAAGAAGGTGGCTTCTGACAATTGCAAGGGCCAACTCTCTGACCCAAGAGGCCAGAAATTACATTTTATTTCACATAGCAAGTTACAGTTACTGATCTTTATTTGCTTTTGTAAATTTTGCTTTGCCCAAAAGCAAATAAGAGACATTGGGTTGGGCAGCTCCCTCCTCTGTAATAAAATATCTGTAATTGTTAACAGTCAAAGAACATAAAAAGACAATTTCTGGGCACACATAGAACATTCTGACTTGCTCACTACTCCCACCTGTAAAAACCCTCTGATGAAGTGGTAATGCAGATTGCTGGATCTTTACACTGACTAACATAAGAGTACCCTTTCAATTATGGCATTGCAAATAAATCATTACTACCCCTTACAGAATTGAGACCTCAAGTCTTCAGATCCATACAAAATTACTAAAACAATGAATTTTCACATATGCAGCTCTTGGAGAAATCCCACTTTTCCCTTTCAGTCCTCAATGGCATGGAGCTAACCAACTGTTCCAAATTTTGCTGCCAGACACAGGTCATAACAACCCCAAGGCTGTTTTAGACTTCTTCTGGGTGCAGTGACCCTGTGAAAATGTTAAGTCAAACGGGTGCTCTGGTTTTTCCAGTCAAGCTGCATGGTTCTACTTGTGCCCTTAAATATTTTGCTAAGTCAGGCTTCAATGAAGATCAGGATTGCAAAGACGTAACAGCTGCAGAGGGTCTTATCAAGCCACCAAACTAACATTGGACCTCTGAGAATGGTCAGCACAAGAGAATTTGTACCAGACCACCATAAGCACCTGTGACATGTCCCACACTCATTCCCTACTGAAGGCCTTAGACATTTCCAAAATACACAGAAGTAATTTTTTTACTTATTAATCCTCCCAAAACCACTCTTTTGCTTATTTTTGTACTGCTGCTGGGAACTCATGCTGCGTGCATCATGGAACACTACCTCCTTTTTTATATATAGCTGAGAAGCACAGCACAGTCTGACACATTCTGTAATCTGCAGTCATTATATTTTTCATAAAGACCGCTATGTAACAGATACAGATTATTCAGAAAACTTTCATTAAAAATAAAGGAAAGACATTTTTAAGTCCTCTAGATAGATATAGTCATATTTTCAAAGCTGGTGTGAATCAACATACTCTGAATCCACAGCAGGTCTGAGACAACAGCTCTGATAGTCTTAAAGGCAATTTTACAGTCAGCATGGTGGACTTACCATGCAGAGAGATCTGCTCTGAAATGGGAATTTGCCTTGTGTATTCAAAAAACAAGTGGCCTTGACACACCACTGCAGTAGGTATGAATCTGCATTAGGTCAGAGACAACAGCTCTGACAGGCTTAAAGGCAATTTTATAGTCAGCATGGTGTACTTGCCATGCAGAGAGACCTGCTCTGAGATGGGGATTTGCCTTGTGTACTCTAGAAGACAAGTGGAGGTCTCAGGAAAAGAGCCCCCACAAAACTCAGCAGAAAGATAAGAAAGAAGATGAGAAGCAATTTTGCTAGCAATGAGAACTATGGGGAATTTATAGAGCATGCACTGCTGACCCCATTTCAGCATCAATTTTTTAAAAAAACGTGTACTGAATACAAAAAAAATTCTGGGAAAATGCCATTTCCCCATAAAAGTCTGAAGTGCTGGCTTATGCTTAATATTTCATGTTACATAAATTTCCTGTGTTTCAATTCCTCTTGCAGCTTCCAGAAGAGACACATACATATTTGCAGATACAGTTTGTCACATAAAAGTATCAATGAAATGCATTTGTATTAACTGGCTTTTTTATACTTCATTAAAACAACTCCTCAAAAATATACTTTGCCATTAAAAATATTAACTGAAAGAAAAATCATGCTCTAATCTTGTATTTTAATTTCAATAATGATGTATGCAGAGGTATTTTTAAATTATTCAGTCACTTTTACCATATTCAAAATATGATTGCCTCAAAACACCATGAGTAAACTAAGAAATATGTATTTGGAAGTTTACGAAGGCAAGCTAAAAGCACGTCTAGGCACAGTCCCCATTTTTTTGGTAGTGGGATCTTCATCAATGCATTGGAAACTACCCTTCCAGCCAAGGGAATTTGCTCCTACTTGGTCACACTGAGACAACATCTGCAGTGTTGCAGGAATCCTCATCCCAAAGGAGAAACTGTCTCCACAGCCAACGTTCTCTGGGGAGGCAAAAGCCACCGCATGAAAGGCATTGGGCCATCTCAGAGCTTGGGACACTGAAATTTCAAACCTTACCTTTACTAGATCATAAAAGAGTTTACCCTACTTTTGTATGTAATAAAATGCAATAATTTTTGTAGTTATTGATCATATTACCATATTAGGAAAATGAAGAAGTCTTACCTATGTTCACAGCAAATAAAAACCAGTACTTCTCATGCATGCCAGTTCCTTTTAATTTTCTTTGTTGCATGAGACACTTGCCAAAAAGTACAGTACTTACACAGGTTTAGACACAGGTTTGCACAGTCTTTACACAGGTTCAAGTAACTAGCTTATACTGTGAACACAGTAATTTCACTGGTACCCACCACAAATTATTCTATTGTCCTTGGAAGACTAGTGAAGAGGCTGCGACTGTACAAATAGGATAAATACGCTCTGATTCAAAAGGATTTATAAGCATGCTTTACTACTGCTTTAAAGACTGATTCTGAGAAAATGAAACAGCTGCAAGAGTGCCCATCTTATTTAAGATGGCTTTCTTTAATGATTGTCTATGTTACTCCAGACAGACTTGGCAGACTTGCAGGTGTTTCTGCCTGAGATTACTACTTCTCACTGAAATGTGTACAGCGTGAAGCAGTACAGTAGTCTTCATGAATTTTTATATACAAAAACAAACACGACCATCTATCATACACTTCACCCTTCTGTCAGCAATATCAGGAAAGCATTTCATTCATGTGCCGCCTCTTGACTAGATTCTCCATGAAAAGAAACATGACAACAGAACCAGCAACAGCCTACTCATCCACCTTGCTTAGTTTCTTTTGACTGATTTGGGATCAGAAGCAAACAAAATAAGAAACTATTTTATTTAAAGATTGATTGCTAAATTCTTCACCTTAGTGCTCTACTGCATCTTTTTCTTCAAAAGGTAACGAACTTCCATTTCCGTATGTGCTCACTGAACACATCTGCAAGCATTAAACACACAGTGGAGCCAAATCTGTAACTAGATAGAAAATGTTATGATTGATGGTGAGATGACTAAATAATCGTTCATTTTATTTTCACCTTGAATATTGAACTAATAGTGCAACCTCTACCCAAGAGATTGCACTATTTTACTCACAAAAAGTAAAAAAAACCAAACCCATGTCAGTTACCAAACAAGGAGAAAGAGAAGCAAGCATTGCAATTACATCTGGGGAGACACTGGGCCTTTTTAGATCTGATCTAATTTCTCAAGGCCACCTACTCCCTTATAATAGTGGCACAACTAAGGTGCTTATGTACCTGGTCAGGTCCCCTAGCACAAGAGTGGCTGTGTCTCAACAAGAGCTGTAAGGTCTCAGTCCTATGTTCCTAGCCTCAAAAAGGAACATCACTGGGCTGTGATTAAGTGTAGTCAGTGCAGTTAGCTGCTGAAGCATATACCCAGCCTGACAGTGTGCATTTTGCAGCACTCAAGCTTTAGTAACCTAAAGTTGGTTTAAAACTATTGTGGGTATCTCTATGGTAACATGCCTTTGGACATCCGCACTGCAGCATGAAGTGAAGTTAGCAGTACCAGACAGTGAGAATTTTAAAGCTGGATCCTCCCAGCTAATAGAAGATATTAATGTATTAGAAATAAAGCCTTTTGAAGAAGCAGTAAATCAGGAGAACATTCTAATCAAAGTATTACCAGAATCTCAAAGTAACTATAGCAAGTTCTAATTTACATTAAACATTTTTCTAGAATTTTGTCCTTGAAATACTTTTCCTGTTGAAGCAAAATTTTCAAATAAACAGAAAATCCAATTCTCACTAACTTCTCGTTAGCATACAAGTCAGCTGCTGAGTGAATTTTTAGGCAGGCAAGCAAGAAAAGTTTGAAAAGAGGTTAGAGAAGAGATTTTACTTTTAATCCTATGATAGGCAGCATGAAGATACTTTTTTCTGTCACACATTCATGCCATGATTTTTCCTGTTCATGGCATGCATATTGATAGTAAAAAAGAAGATACATCTACATGGTTTAGCCAATACCTGGAATAGACAACAGCTCTCCTTCAGAGTGAAGAAGAATGATTGAAGACACCCAGCAGCTGGTAGAAGCAGGATGTGAATTATGACCAAAAAGAACCAAGAAAGCCACACATTTAAAAGTATCCTGCTTTGATCCCATTTTCAGTAACGGTAATACCTCTGCAACTGTTCTAAAGGGTAAGGAGAGGGGCAATAAAATAAAATGTATTTTGGGAATAAAATCAACCAAAACTGGAGGAAAGATGCCAGCAGAATGCTCACCCAACCTGCAGACAAGAATACCACCTATACAAAATACAGTATGTGTTCAAACATAAAAAAGAATCTCCTATCGTTCAAAGAAGGCAGACTATCCTCTTCCTATGTGTTCACTTCCTCAGTGATCCTGTGCTAAAAGAACAGGTGAAAAATAAAAATCCCGTGACAGGGAGAGTGGCAGATCAACAAAAGGAAGCTCTTCTGACATCCCCAAGTGATGCAAATCTTGTATGCTGCACCAATGCCCTGTCACTACCTCCTTCACCCATCAAGAAATGTTGAACAGTTATCAGGAAGAGTGAGGAAAAAGCCAGTGGGAGGAGCAGCACTGCCCAGCCCAACTACAGCTAAAATAGCTAAGGGCTGTGTAGGAGGTATAATGCCAGCTGTTTTGATCCCTGTTAGCCTCTTAGCCACAAGAGAATGTATCATGGCCCAGTCATTTATTTCTATTGAATTAAAAATAAAACGTGGGGAAATTTTCAAAAAATTTGAATAGCCTTTTGCCCACTGCCTATCTAAAAAAAGCGAGACCTTCATCTCACTGATGTCACTGGAGTCTTTCCAGATGCAAGATTTGCATTCTAACATATGGAGTGGTAACTTCTGAATTTGTACTGCTGGACAATATGAATTAATTTCACAATTCTGTCCTGGGGCCGCAAGTGCTAAATTATACCAAGTCTTTATGTTGTATCATTAAACACTGTTTTGTACAGTAAACACTGTATTTAAAGCTTATTAATTAGATTTTGAAATAAAATGCTTCTCTTTCTTCAGTGATAGGAAATTATATGCTAAAAATTCAGAAGATTAAGGGTCATCCTTTGATGGGCAATCATCTGCATCAACCATGCAGGAAAACAGTATTTTCTGACAAGACTTCACATATGAGCTACAGAAATACAGAGCCCTTTTCAGTTTTGAACTATCTACAGATCTGCAGATATTTGCAACTAAATGAAAAATAACAATACAACAAACATGAAAAGATAGACTTAAAGGAGTTACTTCTAGCACAGCAGATTTTTCAAATCTAAGGTGAGGTCACAGACATCTTACAGCTCCAAAGGGGCAAAAAATTCCTTCATCTAAAAATAGTCTCTTGTATAAAAGCAGTGGAACTCATGAAAAAGATTCCCTTCTTTGAAGACAGTTAATTACTGAGCTCTTTGAACTGTATGGATAGTCTCTAAGCCATTAAAATGCCAGAGGGCCAAGAGAGATCTGCATGTGCATCAGCTGTTTTTGTTAATGTTTATCTGCAGACCCCATTCTGGTTAAGTGCAACACTCATCAGTCCCACTAGTTTTTCTGTTCTCAATAGTTTTATATTTCACTTTCATAAACCTGAAAGAAAAAGTCTGACATCTCTACCACCAGGATGCATAGAATCTAGCTTAAAATTATGACATTTAAAATATACTGTCTTTAAGACTTGCACAACTTTTGTCTTGAGTGTGACCCTTAAATAAATTTATCAAACACATAGTTTTTAATCCACTAATGGTGTGAGAAAAACAAACAAAACAACAGTTCTGTTGCTCAGTCCAACCTCACCTGAAGGACTAGAGCAGTAAAAGCTCTGTCACACTGAAATGAAAAAGATTCCAGAACTGATTTGTATGCTAATGAGAAGTTAGTGAGAATTGGATCTTCTGTTTATTTTGAAATTTTGCTTCAAGAAGAGAAATATTTCAAGAACAAAATTCTAGAAAAATTTTTCATGTAAATTAGAACTTACTATAGTTACTTTGAGATTCTGGTTATACTTTGATTAAAATGTTCACCTGATTTACTGTACCAAAGAAACTGTTGCACCAAACAAAATGACAACATTTATATGAAGTCACATTTGAAAGAAAAAACTACCATTAAGTTTAAATTATTCCCATGCACCAGACCCACAGGGCTAACACATTGTGTGAATTCTCTCCTAATTGGGACGGCAATACAGGACTGCATGCTGCCATTTAACAAAGTTATCACAGAAGTTATACCAAAACCAGTTATACCAGTAGTATCACCATATTAGAACAATTATGATTCTTAGTGTTTACTCAGTTTTCTTTGGTGTTATTTTGTTGTTCTAATTTTGGTTTTGGGGAGAATACCTTTACCTCTCTTTTGTCAAAGCTGTCTTCAGAAAGCAGGTGGTTAGTGATCTTCAGTTTGTTCAGACAAATATTAGATACTTCTCTCTTGCTTTCAGATGTTTACTTATAAGATGTAAAAGGAGTCCTCTGTTATTGTAATGGCCTCATCAGTAAAAAGTACAGACTATCAAGTGACTTTAGGCAGCAGTGGATACATTACTATAGTTTTGTACACAGAACATCATCCAGCCAATTCCTGTCACAGCAGCACTGAGAGGTAAAACATATTTTTGTTGTGCAGCTCTAAGATTTGGACAGAAATCACTAGATTTGGACACCACATCTCCTCAAGACTCCCAAGTGTCAAAGACATCCTCTGCCACCAAGAAAAAGCTTTTATTTCCCCCCAAAACACCTCTCTACCCACATGTGCCTAAAACCCTTATCCCTTTGGTATGATTCTGCCCTGAGCTCCTCCAGCTCATAACACAGCATCCATAGCCCAGCTTAGGCTAGATTGATCACTTTTTCCCTACTTGAACAATGATACCTCACCTGCTTAGCCCATCTCAGATCTTCACTTCATCCATCTCTTCTCTAACCATCCAGCACATTGTCATAGTACTCTAGCTGTCCTAATTGATGTCTTCAGAACAAAGGTAGCCAAAGATTTCCCAGATTTCCGCCAGCACACTGTGGCTGCCATCCAGAGCTTCAAAGGGAAAGAGCGCTGTCCAGCAGCTGCAGACCAGTACACCATGACCAGGAGAATGCAAGAAATCTCAACACTTTTGTCTTGCTATCCTAATCTCCTTCACATTGCAATCTGAGGTAAAATGAAGCAGTCTGAAACAAGGTCGTGGCAAGGTGTTTGACACACACAAAAAGCTAAAGCCTCATTTTCTCTCTCCTTTTCTAAATGAGGTTTCTTAGTTTTCTGGCTAGCACAATGGTTTGATAAATTGCTATTCATAATGGGCACGATAACTAAAGGAGAACAATGACCACTGACAAGTCCACAGTGCCCTCAGACAGCCTTCCAAATCTCCGACAAGGGAAGAGGAAAGCCTCTCTCACTGTCCTTGTGGCAAAACTTTTAACCTAAGAGAAAAGGGAAAATTCACTGCTGGAAGCAGCTCCCAAGCTGAAACCAGAAACCTCATGTCCAATTCCACATTCAATCACACAGATTTATTTTTTTTACAGCACTCACAGGCATACCACCTGTAGCTATATCACTATTTGATGAAAACATGCATATAACAAGACAGAAATCAGACCTCACTCCTCAAAATATAAACAAATGAATTGTAATTAAATCTGATGGGCTGCAGCTCTATATGCAAAATGGCTGTGAGCAGTTTCTCCTAGGCTTACAAACAGATATTGAATAGCTTGATTTTTACTACCTGTATTGCTTCATAATCTATTCTGCCCATTTCATCAGAAGACATTACTGACCCTACTGATGCAGTCTCTCAACTATCCATTCTTCCTTTGGAATTCTTATTTAAATGTAGTTTAATAATACCTATACACATGTTCACACTTGGCTACATTATCTGTGATTCTGTGTGCTGGAGTTCAGGTGGCCCAGATCTTTGCAATTCCTGCTCCATTCTGCCTTGCTATGAAACCAACTGTGTTGGTTCAGTTTTCCCATTCTTTGGAACAAAAGATGCCTCTTCAGATGCAGTCTGAATCCAGGGAAAAAGGTCAATGAATTGTAAATCTACATCAAAATTAGATATGCATTTTCAAGGTGAATAACTCACATTGTAAAGGGTTTAATATTGAGACAGTTTCTGAAGTAACACCATTTAGCTGAGAGGTTTCTCAGCATAAATCTACACTCTACCCTTTCTATATCCAAGATACAAAATATTTGGCAATGGATAACCAAGTCAGAGATACACAGAGTAGAGATATACAGGGATTTTTTAAAACTATTCCCCAGAGTAGCTCGCTATTCAAAGAGTCAGAAATAATACAAAGGAACAGCATGTCTCTAATGCATTTTGTTCTTTTACAGCTGACAACACGGGTGAGAAAAACGTTTATAAATAATTGGATGCTGAAGGATAGGGCTGTGGTTTACAAAAATGGCTGAACTGAAAGGGAAAAATAAAGTTCACCAGCAAACAGACTAATGGTCCTCTTAAGTGAAGAAAGTTACCTGGAGTAGACACTGCCACCAAAAAGCCGTACAGAATTTCACCTTAACTCAGAGTTAATACTGTATCTTTGGATAGAGCTTTTTCCTCACATAGAGGGAAAGGTGACTGAAACTTCATAAGCCAAAAGCACTAGTGTTTTGTGGGAGGTGTGGAAGCTCCTACAGAATGAGATAATTCTATTTTATGGCCTGTGAGATTGCCCCAGAGAAGCTGCCCGCAGAGAACCAAGGGGACAGCCAGGTGTTGTGTTGCTGCCCTGCAGAGCTGGTGAATTCCTGGCTAGCAATTCACCTACTGATCTATGTCAGAGGGAGACAGTACTACACAAGAGATCATCAGGTGGCAGCTGCTACTGCAAGCTCATGCCCTCAACCATTTCAAACACACAAGCTGCTTTTCACAATGCGCTGTACTTCTATCTTTACATGAGTAAATGTGATTGTTGATCTCCTTAAGCTGTAATCCTGGGTTTGACAAGACTCAGCAAAAAGAGGTAAACTCCACTGCATCTTAAAACACTTCACATGCTATTTTCTAGCAGCCGCACAGGTACATCCAGTGTTCACTAAAGGCACTTTTAGAAAAGTTACATGTGCAGTAGAGAAAATGTTGAAAGATTCGCACCAAGCTCCTCAAAAGATAAAACTTCAGTCTCATTTTGCACATAGCAAACAGTAAAATGTGGAAAGCTGATGCTGCTAGTGGTCAGTTTAAAACTATCTGGTATTTTGGGCACTGAAAGCCAAAGTTCCAAAATAAATTTTTACTGAAGGATTTAGAGGGGTCCTGGATCTATTGAGTTGTAATGATGAAATGACTGAAGTTCATTGTTCTCTTACAATCATTCAGCAATTCTCTTTTCTTATACACGCACATGTGCTCATTTTATATTTAGCGATACAAATGTTTTGGAAGTCCACAATGTTGTATGACTCAATGCGCTGTCATTCATCAAGCTTCTCTTTGCCAGGTGGTTTAATATTTTCTGAAGAAATGTTTTTATCTGTTCTGTAACAGTTCTTCTGTCTACCATTGCTTAAGACCATAACTACAGTGCTTGCTGAAGCTTACCTGCATCATTTGAAGGAGGACTGGAAAGGTCAGATACAGAGCAGAAAAGGTCCTTTTACTGTATTCATTTAAGATGTTGGTCTTAGTCATGAGAAGAGCACTTTTACACTAGCAATTTTCTTTATGATAAGAGCTATTCAGACCAGCACCTCTCAGAGAACCACTAGCCTAAATTAACAAGGTTTTGCACTGTAACATATTTCAACACTTTTTGGCCTGCTCAATTTTTTTATGCCAACTTGGCAGACCTCACCTATGTTCAAGAGGTGTCTTATGTCCCAGGTGTCCTACTGAGTTGAGAAACGAACCTTCATCACTATGTTACAGAGTTGGGAGTTTATTTTCCAAGTTTACATTACATCTGGCATGTTCCGCGTGCCACAGAACTTACTTGCAGCCAGTTAAACTGTAGTACACTTCAAACAAAATGAGAGGCGCAAGAAGTACATTGAGTTTTCTTACACATGGTACTGCTTGAAAGACAACTGTATTTGAAATCAAGGAAATATGACTGCACTTCTACAGGATCCATGGACCTGATGCAACTCCTTCAGTGTATTTCTCAATGTTCTCCACTTTGTATTTGGCAGTGGCTGTCTTTGACTTATTCCCCCATGTTAAAAAAAAAAACCTCAAAAATTCTAAAAGCTACATCCTTGACATTTTGAAGAGAAGGGTATGTCCCAACACTTCTTCTTTGAAACTTAACACAGACCAACACTGGTAAGAGATACTGTCCCAACATATTTTTGCTTAATTCTGAGCTTTGCTTCTAATATTTATTTTGCGACAGAAAAGCCTGAAAACTGTCAAGACCTATTCCTATTGTGACTGATCAAGAGAGGTTCATAAACAAATCTTTCTCTCCCACAAAGAACACAGCACAAGAAGAATTAAATCATTACACCTGCTGTAGTAACACCTTCTAAATTCAAGAAGAAAAATATGATAAAACAACCAATGGAAGACTGCAGGTTGTTTAGAGGCTCTTTCCCAGCTAGCTAATATGTTAGCAACATGAGCTTTGAAACTTGTCTGTTGCTGAAAAGTTTTGTTAATGCTGAAGTCTCAATATATTGAAGAAAAGTAGAACTATTCACAACTTCTGCTTAGTAGAACTATTCACAACTTCTGGCAAAGATCTAGCCATAATTAAAAGACGTAAACATATATAAGGTAAGCATTTTTTTTACATTTTCAAATCCCTAAGGAAGTGTCCAAAAAACTGTTTAGTTCTTGGTAAACAGCTGGTACTGTTGTACTTCAGAACCAGCAATAAGTCAAGCAGCCATTACACAGTCAGCATCTTCTCAGCTCATTGTTATGAGTCCACGATGGAAGCTAAATGTCTTGTATCTTTACACAAAGCTAATGGAGCATCTGAGATACTAACACCCCTTCTTTTCATAATACTGTTTGGCTTTGTTAAGGAGGGTACAAGGGGAAGGAAAGTCTGTGTTTTTTTTCAGTTAGGTGCATCTGCCCAAGTACCTTAATAACAGAGTGTATGGCTGGGCACTAGAAACTTTGGGTCCTCTCCCAAACCAAGGTACAGATGTATCTTCTAGCCCTAAACAAGTCCTCTTGAGATCTTTTTCAGGCAACCTGTAGATAACTGTTCACCAAGCTTTCAAGATTGAAAGAAACAAATCCCCAACAAAACTGCTGAACAGTTACTCATAAACAGCATGAGTGGGATGAGATCAACACATCTCAATGCTCTGAATAGTTCCGAACTTTCCATTAAGGGAAGGAGAAGAAAATAAATTTTAAAATATTGTCTGTTGTAAGACTGACCTCATGTCAAACGAAAACAGATCAAATAGAGTTTGAAAGCAAGGTTTAGATAACCCATATATTTTAAGTGACATGGGATCATTTTTTGTTTGGTTGGCTTTTATTTTATTTTTTATTTGAACTTAATAGGGTTGGAATTATTACGGATTGATTTATTTTAATGCTAGTTTCATACCATGGTGTGCATGAGTTTTAAAATATTACCTAAAGGCAGGATCAAATGTAAATATTGCAGCACTTGATTGTGTAAACAACTAAAGAGCAGTCCAGAACACAAAATGAAGACACACCAAGCAACAAGGTTTAAGTGGTTTGAGCAGCTACACAACTGGAAATTATTTTAATACATAGTAGTGCTAACAGCCATTTGACCAGCCATTTTTCCCCTAATACAGGGGATAAGATTTTGTGGTGGTTTAACCCCAGATGACAACTAAGCCCCGGGTAGCTGCTTACTCACTCCATCACCCACAGGATGGGGAGAGAATCTCAAGAGTAAAAGTGAAATAAACAAATTTTGACACTTTAATAGGTAAAGTAAAAAGTGCACACACGAGCAAAGCAAAACAAGGAATTAAGCCACCACTTCCCATGGGCAGGCAGGTGTAAAGCCATCCCCAGGAGAGCAGCACCCATACTGTGCAGTGGCTACTTAGGAAGACAAACACCATCACCCCAAATGTCCCCCTGTTCCTCCTCCTTTCCATGAGTGATGTCATATGGTATGGAATACCCAGTATAGCTAATACATGCAACCAAGCACCACAGCAGCTAAAACCACATGGTATTGCTAGACACTTTTTCCATACCAAAATAAATAATATTTTTCTTCACTTTTGAGTTTTTATGGAAATAAATATTGTACTACTGCAGAAACATGTTTCCACACTTTTTCACTTCTGTTAATCTGTGAAGTATAGTATACTGTTTTGCCTTTATGATAGTTCTGTAATAATCCAACCCTGCTTTTCTCAATACTTTTGTGTGATGTACAAAATCATGCCAGGACTGGCAGTAAGAATGGCAGCCCTAACTCAATTTTAAAAAGATAAATAAATAAAAAATTTTACAGATCTTAATTCTTATAAGAATGGAAATATTTCTACTATATAATTGAAACAGTTGTTAAATAACTTTCAAAATCCCAGACACCTAATAAACTCATAATTTGTAAAAATAAGTGAAGCTATAACCACTGAATTGCATAATCATTTAGGCTGGAAAGGACTGGATGTGGCCCTTAGTACCATGGTATAGCTGACAAGGTGATGTTATGTCAGAGGTTGATGATCTCAAAAGTCTTTTCCAGTCTAGTTAATTCTGTGATTCTGTGAAAAGACGTCCAAGATTGAATCCAATCTTTGACCAATCACCACTGTATCGACAAGACCATGGCACAAAGTGTCACAATCAGTCATTTCTTGAACTGCAGGGAAGGTGACTTTATCACTTTCCTGGGCAATCCCTTCCAATGTTTGACAATCCTTTATGTGAAGAAATTCTTCCTGATGTTCCACCTGAACCTACCCTGGAGCAGTTTGAGGCTGTTCCCTCTCATCCTGTCTCTTTTTGCCTGACCCCCACCTGGCTACACCCTTCTTTCAGGCAGTTGTAGAGAGCAGGAAGGTCCCCCCTGAGGCTCCTTGTCTCCAGGCTAAACATCCCCATCTTTCTCAGCTGTTCTTCACAGGACTTGTCCTCCAGACCCTTCATCAGCTCTTTTCCCTTCTCCAGACTCACTCCAGCACCTCAGTGTCTTGCAGTGAGGGTCTCAGAGCCGGGCACAGAATTTGAGGTGTGGCCTCACCAGTGCCCAGTACAGTACACCCTGCCCTGCTCCAGCTGGCCACACTATTGCTGATCCAGACCAGGATGCCATTGGCCTTCTTGGCCACCTGGGCACCCACAGCTCATGTGCAGCTGCTGTCACCAGCACCCCAGGTCCTTTCCAGCCACTCTGCCCCAGCCTGTGGAGCTGCCTGGGACTGTTGTAGCCCAAGGGCAGCACTGAGCCTTGTTGAACCCATAATATTACAGTACCAATCAGAAAGTTCAAAAACATCTGAAATACATTCAGTTTAAATAACTAGAAAGTTGGGAAATATATATTTGTTTATAACAGCACATAATGCAACGACAACAGCACAGAATGCAACAACAAATTATAAAGAACTACTGAGAACCAAGTTATGACTCTAAAATAACTATATTCTCTCAATTTTCTTAATTTCTCAATCACTTAAAATGATTGTAAAAGTGTTTTAATTTTGCTCTCCTCTGCACTAAAAAACATATTTTGTCTTAAGTACTGCACTCTGACAAAGTAAAATAAAATAAAATAAAATAAAATAAAATAAAATAAAATAAAATAA
>VXBU01018246.1:19326-34900 GCA_013400315.1 Bombycilla garrulus | reverse complement strand
ATAAAATAAAATAAAATAAAATAAATCTACAAATCCAAGAAATACAAGAATTGTTTTACACCAGTCATACTTGAATTTTGTCCCAGCTGTTGATGATGCAGGCTCTTCATCTGAATAAGTAAAACAGTCAGTGTGACTGCAGACATTTCTACAAGCTTATCAGTATTTGAACTAACAAACTGACAATGTGTTGTGAGGATGTTTTAGCTTTTTTCTGTGATTTCTCCCACTTATGTTTTCCTTAAGATGATTTCTGATTTTTTAAATTATTAAGGAACATTTCATAACTTTGGAATTTCTTACTGATATTCTAACAAAATACTAGGATTACTTTGTGACATGATATCCTGCTTTCTTAGNTTAGTACAACAGAAAAGTAACACAGGGTGCAGCTAGGATTATGATACTGATTTGTTTGGGTTTTTTGTTTGTTTTGTTTTGGTTTTTAATTAATAAACTTTGGAAGGGGGCAACAAAGCAAAATTTAATTTCTACAAGGCTTTCAGGGAAGTTAACCACTTTGATATAGATATAAAAACTCCAACAAACCAAACAAACGTCATGGGGAAAAAAAAAATGCAGCTCAAAGATCTCTTTTCAAGTACTAAACTTAAGTGAAGACCTTGACAGGCAGGCTTCAGCAGCGCCTGCCTTAGCCGCTGAGAGGGGTACCCAAGCCTTCCAGGTACCCTACAGACACAGCCCCCGCCCGCTCCTCCAGGAGTATCTCCACAGCCCGACAGCAGTAAGGCGCATTAGCATAGGTGTGCAGATGACACTGGTTCGGTTCTCAGCCGAACATCCACGCCTAGTAGCAACAGTTCATTTTAACCAGATACTGCGGGAAGAAAAAGGGATGAAGTAAAGCCAGCACCAAGTACTCTCTGCCATCAGTGACAGAGCTCGAAACAAACCCTTTCCCCCCTCGCTGGGTGTGCGTGACCGATCCCAGCACAGGGCGCTTCGGAGCAGCACCAAGGCTGTGGGCTCGGGGCGGAAAGAGGCGGAGAGAGCCCAAGGAGCCCGGTGGCTGCTGCTCTCCCCCCCCGGCAAGCTCCAGGTGAGGCGCCCCCCCGCAGCAGTGCCAGCCCGGCCCGGCCCAGCCGACGCAGCTGCAGTGAGTCAGTGGGCACTAGGGCACCGTTCCTGCCAGCTGCATCCCGGCCGCCGAGCATCCTCCGGCGGGGGAGGCGCTGGCTCCGCGCGCCGTCCTCCCTCTGCTGCGGCCAGCCGCGACCCGCACGAACACCGCCGGAGATCCCTCCCGAGCGGCGACGCTTACCTTGGCGCTGGAGCTGCTGGTCTGGGTCTCCGCCTCGACGCTGCAGCAGTGGGGCGTCCTGGACCGGGCGGAGGCGCCGCCGGACTCCCTGCGCTCCTTGCGGCGGGGGCCGGCGGAGGGCGGCGGCTGCCGGCTCTGGTAGGCGAGGACGGAGGGGATGGAGTCAGCCGCGTCTGTCTTAACGAAGAGGCCGTGCACTGTGGTGGTGCCCTGCGAGATCGTGGTGGTCTGGTGGGGCGAGCTGGACTCCTCCGAGTCCCGGCAGTATATCACACCGCTATGCGAGACGTGGATGNGCTAAGCCCCTTCCCCTCCTCGGCAGCGTCTTACGAAGTGCCTGCGACCACCGGGCTGTGCCTACCTGGGGTGGGGGGAAGCGGAGGAGGAGGAGAAGCAGGAGAAGAAGATGAGGAAAAGGATAATTATCGGTGGTGCAGCTCCCTCGCTTGCCAGGCAGAGGGTCTGCTTTCAAGCCTCCAGTATGGACACTACATACACACACACACACTCTCACATCCCCGGCAACCCCAGCTGAGCNCCCCGAGATTGAGCTAAATATTTTTAGAAAAGTTACAAATACTTTTTTTGACTGTCAAAATGTGCCCTAGTCATGGGTGAGCAAATCTCAGTTGTTTGGGGGTACTGAGGGGAGCTGTTTAGAGCCACATAGCACCCACTGCAAATTAGGGAAAGAAGGCTGGAATTGTTTCACCAATCTTAATGCTGCTTTTCAATTAAGCCAATATTCAATGAAAAAAATTGCCATTTTACCTTAGGTGTGTGATAGCTGCCAATCCCTGTTTCCAGTCCCTGGTGAGATAATCAAGAAAAATGTTTAATGCTACAGAGATTTACACACCTTCTTAGCTTTCCACAGTGAATAGTTTCATTGACCTCCGTGAAACTATGCAGGAGGTGTAAAGCTAAACATGGAGGTTTTAAGTCTTTACGAGATTTTAGTTTAAATCTCTCTGTTTTAAATGGCACATAATAAATCCTTCAAGAATTGGTAATGTCATTCAAGCAGTATGCTTCCTGCCTAATAAAGCATTTATCTGAAACCCGTCACCAAGGAGCACTTCTGTATATACTTTGCTTCCTCTTGGAATATTACCTGATGTTTGACCACTGTTTCTCCACCTAGTTTTAGTGAGGGATATAAAAATACTAGAAACTTGAAGCACAGTTGGTACAAGGATTGTGATGTTGTAAGACAAAATGGTATGAATATGGTATTTTTGGTTCTTAATGCTTTTGAAGCACTTTCATGAATTAGATTTCTGTTTATTCATAAGTGATGGTTTCACAGCTAAAATGCCTCAGTTTGGAGACTTTGAGCCTTAGCCTCTGTTTCTCTTGATGAAGTTCATGGGTCATTGCAATTATGGCATATAGACAGTCACTAGTCCATCAAGAAACTGGACTGAGATGATCAATCTGTTTGACAAAGTATTTTCAGTTTTCCAGTTGCTACAGGGAGCTCGTGTTGGCCCTTGTAATAACAAATTTCTGGGTAGCTGTTTTCCCCACTAATTGTCATTGTTCACAAATCATGTTGAGGCTTACATCCTGCATACACTACATATTTGCCTTTTTGCCTAGTGCCACAGTGCTCTGCTGGTGGCTATCTTGGAGGACAACCTTGGATATAGGTTTGGTATAAGTAAAATGAAGCAGACTGTTTAATCACTCAACTATGCAGCCATTCTTGCTGCTTAGACTGCAGTTCTGGATGAGACCTCGCTGCCTCCCAGAGTATAATGCACTTAGTTGCAGATGAATGTGTCCTAAAACCTCACTTAATAAACAGAAGCAGCCACTTTTATGCATTCATTGCAATACTCTCAACTCTCTCTTCCTTTCTATTAATGGTTGGGAAATTTAAATTGGGGATTTTAGCTGCCTGCTCTACACCACAATTGAGATTTGGAAGAGAGCCAGGAGCTCAGGAATGCCCCTCAGAACCAATACACTTGTGGGGTACACCCAAAACCTAGCACTTTTGGGTAAGCAACGTTACCCAAAAGACCTCTAAGATTTGATGACTATCTAGTTTGAGCTTTTTTCATGGGAATTTACCCACCCCAGGTATCAGTGGCATTTAGAATTTTAATAAAAGATGTGAACATAAACCATATTTTGACTTTGCAGACTCAGTTTGGTGAAAATATTATGTCATACCCTAAACTGTGTTGCTAGCTATTCACAGTCCCTTTTTCTGAATTTATATAAATTATCAAGTGAAATACTTTGTTAGTCAGTCAGTCAGGTTTCTTTAACATCCTAGTATTTCTGTTTCTGCCCTGTTCCCCTTGAATTCAACTTTACTATTGATTTCAGACAGCATTGCAGGAATCTGCCCGTTCTCACATGGATTTCCCTTGCTTAGGTATACATTCGAGTTGATGCCAGAAAAGAAGTTGTAGGAATAATAAGTCACAGTTCTGGAGAAGTGTTGCTAAATGCAGCCCTCAATCAGCAACCCTCACGCTGTTTTACTTAAGGTTAATGGTGAAAGAGCACAACTAGAGGATGACCCTCTCTGTGCAATTTGCCAGAGTGCTTGAGAGGAGTGAAGGCTGCTGCAGGATGGGGAGCTATGTGGACTGCTGAGAAGAAACAGGAAACTGTGAAAAGTAACAATGCTATGCCTGAGAGCAGAATCAAAAATCCTAGGTGGTTGAGTTTGCAAGGGTCATCTGGTCAAATCCCCCAGACACCCAAGAAGACACCCATCTGCCATCTATAGCTGGTTGCTTGGGATGGGCATATCTGGATGTAGTTTTTAGTATCTCCAAGTATGAAGATGACACCTCTGCATCACCTACTCATTCCAGCGCTCAGTCACTCTTAAAGTTCCCTGCTGATGTTCAGGGAGGATCTCCCATTTTACAGTTTCCGTAATGTCCATTGTCTCTGGACCTATCACTGGGCACCATGGAAAGAGTTTGTCCTCCTTTCATCCTCCCTTCAGTTTTACATTGATGAGATATGCACTGAGTGTGCTCTTCTCCAGGCTCAACAGTCTCAATTCCCAGCATCTCCTCGGAAGCATGATGGTCAGGAGGAACTTAGAGAGACAGAACAAGTAAGTGACGATCAGTGTGAGCAGAAGCTGGAGTGGAGCTGAGTGGCTGCAGAGGGGAAATATGTCTGTCAGTGAAGGAG
The DNA here is from genome assembly GCA_013400315.1 of Bombycilla garrulus. NCBI lineage: Eukaryota > Metazoa > Chordata > Aves > Passeriformes > Bombycillidae > Bombycilla > Bombycilla garrulus. Next base: position 30,450 of record VXBU01018246.1, on the reverse strand, counting down.
GAACTCAAGGAAAGTTAAAGACTCCTTTTCCTACTATCAGTGCTCTTCCTGCATCTTGCCTGTGAGAAGACAACCATGGATTTACCGAACAAGGAGAAAGAGAGAATATTTAAAGAGGGTGCACATTTGCACCAGCTCTTGCAGCACACTCTGGTCATGCTCCTCAAGTCATCTTGCTGCAGTACACCCTGACTGACAAACACTAAAGCAGAAGGCTTTACTGCAAGCCTTTACTGTGAGCAGCATGTGCTAACCAAGGACATACAGAAAGGGCAGCTATATTGAAGTAGAATCTGACCACAGAAATGCATATTTACTATGAAGTCAGTGCATTCAGGCACTGGAAAATATTCACATGTATCAGCTTTTCCACTCCTAAAGAGCCTTTGCTGGCTTTAACTGCAACTTTATAAATTCTAACAAATTTTATGCTCACAGGAAACCAATTTTTTACACATGACTAATTTCAGCATGATGAATTTAAGCATATGAGTGATTTTGGAAGCCAGCAGTGGAACCCTGAAGCATCTTGGTATGGTTTTTTTTTTTTTTTCCCAGTAGAAAGCAGTGGATATACATTCTCTATGGTGTTTACACCTGCAAATCCCACCAGAATGAGGAAAGTATACTCCTCAAAACTTTATATCCTTTCCAAAGCCAGTCATAGGCTTCACTCTGACCTCAATATTAAGGCTTTATGCTACGAGTAGATTGCTAAATTTATGTTGGCATTATTGGAAGTATCATCTGTAAATCCCAGTTCACTGCAGTAAGAATATACTACTTCAGAGGTCATATTTTACAGAGACTTGAAAATCTGGTACTTGACAACCCGCTATTGAAGACAGTTACCTGTATTCATGGTCCATTTACTATAAAACCAGTTTAAGAATGTATAAATAAGCCTGTACAAAAAAAAATTTTAAAAATTACTAGGCTCTTAGGAGGCTCAACAGTTTCTCAGTCTTTTCATATTGGTCCAACAAATCTAACTACAGTAAAATAATAACATCCTGTACACCCAGATTAGAGCAAAGTCAATACCTATAGTTATTTGAATTATTCAGACTATATGCACTGTTTTTAACTTACACCAGATATGAGACAAATAATCATGACAGTGAGAATAGAAGTTTTCTCTGTACATTTCTGTTTTGTTAAAAATCCCCATCTTTATGGTACTTTGATAATGTTTAACATATTATCAAATGCTAACTTCATGCTTTTACTCATCAACAATACAAGAAATCACAACACTTGGAAATCAAAAAGATAATAAATACAGGAGGTGAATGTTACTTTTGCTTGAGAAAGAGCAAAGTGTATTTTTCAGTCCACAAATCAAATAACTCACTCAAAAAATAAATAAAGAGGAACATCACTGACAGCAATGACCTATCTCAAACTCAACAAAAAGCAAAATAATATTTTTTAAAATTCCTGCCCCAAATTCCTTTGATTTCATAACTTTGAAAAATCACTCCTTGCAGCAAAACTGTTTTTTTAATTTACCTTGGTTTTGTTACACTGCCTCTGTGACTGTTGTGAATAACAGTCTCCCAGTCGCAAAATCCTACAAAAAAGATACCCTCTGGTAGGTATTGTTCAATAGAATGAGGCTCCTGGAATTGTTTGCTAATCTCTCCATAGAACTTGACTTTGATTTTACTTTAACAGTAAATCTGGACCGGGTGGATGCGCCACCAGACTTCCTGCGCTTCTTGCGGATTTAGACGGGGCTTGGCCAATGCCAGTTCAGTTTTGCTGAGAAGTTAATAAAATAATTTATCTTATGGATATTTTGCAAGTGGGGAAAGAATCCTGTTTCAAGGGAACAAAGCTGAAGAGGAAACTCAGTCTGGTCTCCTTTCCACTAGCAGCCCTTGCCACTGTGTAAATCGCCGGAGGCAAACTGTTCTGAGAGTGCACAGAGGGGCAAGCAGCCTTCTTTCACTCTCTACCTTCACCACTTCGTGTGCGAGCAGGGAAATGCATTGGTTCCTGCCCTTCTCTGTCTGTTGTTTCTCCCTCCCTACGGGTAAGAGAAGATGCAGTCCTGGCATTTTGCTCCTCACCGCTGAGAGGTGATGAGCTGCACCAGGGATGCAGATTCCCTCCTGGGGATGGACACCCGTAGCTATTTTCCCTAGAATGGGCCAAAATGGTACTGTCCTTACTAGCAGCTTTATTTTGAGAGACACAGCAAACACTTACTAGAGCGTTTTGAAGAGGAAGATTAACATATAGAAACAAACAACAACAGTCTTCAGCCACTAGCACTAGCAATAGGTGTTAGCATTTACCCGAAGAGCTTAACTTCTGGCAGGATAGTGGCCACATGCTTGTAGTTATCAGCAAATTTTCTAGAACAACACTGATCACACCACATTTAAAAGGCTTAGGCTGCTGCTCTCGAGCAAACCCTCTGGTTTGCCTTTGGGTTGGCTGGAATCAAATGTTTCACAGCACTCAAAATTTAAGAAATGCAACTGCAGTTCTCCTGACAGCACTAACAGTTCCCCCAAGCAGCACTTCGGTGGTTGTTACCTCACATGCAGCCTGTTGTTCGCTCGTTGTTACTTCGACAACAGAACTCTTCTCCCTTGATTTATTCCTCTCCGGGAATATCTACACAGAAAATCCCTCTTGGGTGGTCCCGGCACCATCGGAAACTTTGAGTCCTTGGCCTTGGGTCTCCGGGCACTGCTGAGCATAACTGGCGGAGCCGAGCCGCGCTGAGCACTCATCTCCTGCAGCCCCGCCGAGAGGAGCGGGAGAACGCGCAGAAAGCGTCAGCACCCGGCGCCGTCGTGTCCCGGCTTCGAGCACCCTGGAGCAGGGCCCAGCCCCTGGGGTCGCCTCGCCACCCCCTGACCCTCCCAGCTTCCCCTTACCTTCCTCCCCAGCCCGTTCATCCTCCAAGGAGCAGAAGGGAGCGGTGCCGGAGCGCTGGCGCCGCTGACCAGGTGAGCAGGGCGGGCACGGCGGCCGCCACGACCTTCCGCGGGGGCCGCCCGCCCCCGGAGCTCCCGCCGCCGCCCTGCGCCCGGCCCCGCTTTGCCGGAAGCGCTCCAGAAAGATGGATTTGACCTCTGAGCTTCCCGTGGGGAAGGAGCGCAAAAAGGCTTCCCTGAGGCATCCTGCCCCATGGGCCTCCTCTCTTGGCCCTATACTGATCAGCATTTGCTCTGATCGAGAACATTTAGTAATGGGGTAAAGCGTCCGGGGAAAACACGGCAAACCAACTGCTAGGATGGTTCACATGGCTAAGAGTTACATAGCCTTTGAGAGGGCGTGGTAAATCCACATGCAGAGCTGATAGCTTGTTGTTGGTGCTTTTCAGGATCATCCAGTAAAACCCAGCTTCAGACTGGAGGAGACAGGGACACAAATTGCCTGGAGTTGAGAAAAAGTAGCATAACCACGATCTGCAGCAAATCTAAACTGCCAGAGATGGAATTGGAAACATACTTACAACAGCTGATTTTTACCTTTGAGATATTCTAGTACACAGAAAATACAAGGTAGGTGGAAAGCATCATCTTGTGAATGACATCTTTGGGCTTGACTCTCACTTTGTTACTATTTCACCCATGCCTTAAAAACAGCTAATGTCTATTTTTCCTTTTGGAGTATTGCTATTTCTGCAGAGTTCATTAATATTGTAAATGCTTTGGAAAGGTACACAAGGCCTCAATGAGGGAACTCTATAAGATGCTCAGACAACACCATAAAAAACAATCCCTATCCTCCCCCCCTCCCAAAAAAAAAAAAAAAAGGCCTGCACAAAACACAGTGGAAAGCATGTGAATGTCACAAAAGCAGAGCAACATTAAAGATGACTTGGGAGCTCTGGGATAAGTAGTGGTCAAGTCACAGCAACTAAGCAAAACCACCAAAACCCCCAACTACTACACAAAATAAACCCAATGCACTAAACCTGTGCAGAAAATTAGTTCTTGACAGAAGAAGCAGAAACAACATCAATCAGCAAGTTATGCCGGACTGAAGCTAGGGACTGCAAAGATCTGCCCTATTTCTAGTGAAAAAGACACACAGTCAGCAAATACAATCCTTGAGCTCACCAGAAATGCTAGACAGTGCACATATTGAAATGTCCTCAAAAGCAGGTTGGAACATCCCCCTTTTTGTGGCCATACATCTGCAAGAGCTGTTGCCTGGGAGCTCATGTGAGAGAGTGACCTTGACACTCTCTTAAAGGTCCTGGTCCTGCATGGATGAGCTGGGTGGGAGATCAGCTACAGCCTCAGCTGCACACAGTTGCACACTATCTTGGATACCTGTGACTGCACCCCTGATTTGGTCTCAGAGAAGGCAGAACCTTTTTTCTTCAGAACCTCTGCACAAGTGCCAGGTGTCAGTCAGCCAACCAGAAATCTCAAAATCAACTTTGCCCAGTTATTTCCAATAATTATCAGGGAAGAAAGCATTACAGTCTGCCCTGGTACCCTGCTTCCCCAGGTGGACAAATTAGGGACTAAGTAATTACTCTTGCCATTCTGTGAAGCTATGCTGTCTTTGCAACAAAAACCCAGAAGTATCTTACCCAAACATGGCATCGCAATAAGGGCAGGGTGCTCATCTAGACTCAAAAGTACCCCCAGCACAAAATTTTGGATACAGCAACACAGACTTTTTGCAGTTTCCTCACAGGCCTTTCCTTGTATTTCTCCTTCATTATTTTTTTAATGCAGTCTTTATATACCAGCTTGAATTTAATCTCTCCTCAGGTTTTCAGACCATCACAAGAACAAACAGAAAAAAATCATTAAGGGTTGATGTTAGGAGTTGAAGTAAACAGATATCCAACAATACTGTCTAGTAGAGCACAGCTGGATGAACAGGACACTGCCTGACAGAAATTTATGTGATGTGTGCTCAGGAAAGTATTGCTTGTGGCTAAAAAGGAACCATTTTTTCAAAGACCAAACATTGTTCAGTAATAGTAATAATAATAATGTTAATAAATAGTAAAAATAGTTATAGATTTTCATTCCTGGACAATTCACAGCCATTTCATATAAAAGATAAAGGTGGCAAAACTGTGGGTTTTATGATGCTTTTTAGGTAGCTGGTTCTTGGGCACTCCCAGTCCCTCTTCTTGAGCCTGGACTTCAGAACCACAAGGGATGAAATGGAATTTCTGGTCACTCGAGAGCGAGTGGTGTCAGTTCAAAGAGTTTCTGGCAGACTTCAGACAGTCCTGATAGCGTTTGACTTTGATAAGACTGCTAACATGAGTGAAAGGTTGCAGTATACTTTATTAATCTTCTTATCCATAGGCTTCAGAATGTACCAGTTATTTAATTTGCCATGGTTCATCTTTCACAGTGTAATCTTTGTATGCAGTCAATTCCATAATATTTTAAATACATATCAGTTGATATAAATTGCATCAGTTGATACATAAAGTAACTTCTTGTCTTGCCTTGGAGTGTTTCACTGGTGGATAGACAATCCATTTATTGTTACACATGTGGATAGATGGAACTATTTTATGTTCTTATGGATTAAAAAAAGTAAGTAAGTATAAAAATAGCACAGCAAAGTTTGTAAACTACAGCCTAGAAAGCCACTACATCACATAAGGCAAGTACTCATAAGAGAAATTACTTCTCTCTAGATGTAGTGCAAATCAGAAGAGGACACTACAAAACACTGAAGAAGAACTACAGGTAGTGAAATGCCCAATTCAAGGAGCCAACTTAAGTATTCTAAGATATTTTTGCCTAGAATAGGGAACATACACTTCACCATATATTTCAGATGAAATGTTCTTACTCTCAAGCATATTTAGGACACCTAAGGACAGGTTGGCATGAAGACATTGTTTTGTCCTATTATTATGCATCATTGGTGGATCATATGGTCCACTTCTGGTTCTGTAGTAAGCTGTGCCACTAATAGAATCAGAGGAAGGAGACATTCTCTAATTGGGAAACAGTTTAAAGGAACTCAGTAATTCTTCACTTGCACTGTATTCTTCAAAAAATTATGAATTGCAGAACAAACTCACATTAAAAGTAGTATAAAATAAAAATCTCTAACTCAGGCAAAGTTCTCTGTACTTTTTACTGTCTCCCACAAATGAACAGTAACTAATAACTTTGGGAATTTTCTGTTGGGTATTCACTGACATAAATTTTTTGCTATAAAATAGTATAAGAAGTATTCCTCTTAGCCATTGTAGGGAAATTCTTCTTCTCATTTTGGCAGGCTGTGTACTTACTGAGAACCTCTTCCAACCTGGAAAGCCATGAACATGGCTTTCAAGAGCTACAAATACTTGGCAGAATCCTATTACTTGGCTAGGGCACAAAAGAAGGAAGCGGCATGAATCATTACATGCCTGTAATCTCTTAGGGTAATGCTTCAAACACACAAACATGAATTCACTATTTTAGAGCACTCCACAGCAGGACGGTCTTGTAAGCAATCCTTTGTCAAAGATGATTATTACATTACAGACTATGTACTTGTGTGAAACCCATGCACAGTGGACAGGCACAGGGCTCATGCCAAGGTAAGTAGGATGAATACAAACTTCACATGACTCACCAACAATTTAAAAACTCACCAGTTCTGCAACAAAAGACAATATATACCTGTGCAAAACGTGTTAATACGACGTTTACAAATGAATGCTTCTGCACCTGCTAGAATACAAATATTTTAACAGGTGCATTTGAAAACTCTCAAATGTTACTGCTTTAGAAAACATTACCCAGCTCATTGTACATAAATAATATAATTTTTTCATCTCTTTGCAATAATGCAACAAACATGCACAAACACAGTGAGTCCTGAACAACTGAGACAGACACAGCAGAAAAAATCCTTTCTGTTGCGTGTTATAACATCTCACACAGAGCCATTGCACCAAAAAAATAGTGTATACAGATGTGCAAGTCCTAGCTTTCTACAAAGAGACTCAGTTTAGAAAGTCTGACCCTCTTCTTGGCATTTTTGCTTTCTATTATACATTTAGATGAATTAGTGTAGCACATACATGAATGAATGTCATTCCTAGTCACTCTAGGAATGACTAAAGTGATTTAATCTTAGAAATACAGTGAAGGTTCCTTGGGTCCAGCAGTTCACAGGAAAAAAAAGCTACCATTCTATTTCATGTAACATTAAAATTGCATATCCTTTGCATACACTAGTCCCAGAGTACCAACAAATTAGCTGTAGTTATGTCAGGCTCGGAGAAAAACAATATCCAGAGCAGGAATTGAAAAGCTGCAACACTATAAAAAAACCCCAAGCCCCTAAAGAGCACAATAAAACATACCAATTTGTGAAGGATCTGGTGGTGGCAGAACTACACATTTCTCTCTAAGCTGCATCATCCTGTCTTTAGTACAACAGCTGCAGTGTGCTTATTTCCACAAGCAGTGAAGATAACTTGTGTTGCCCTCCAAGAACATCCAAGTAATGTCTTCACTACTTTCCTCCCAACTGTGGTAGTGAGTGTGTTAAAAACATACCTGCACAGAAGGCACAGAAGTCCTTTGTACATGGCAAATGATAATATAAAAAGCTGTGGTGTGTTCAAGGCATAATGCTCTAAGGGCAAGAACAAAGAGAGGCAGTTACCCCTTTGTGCCTCAGTCCTGAAGGCAGCCTGAAATTTAAAAAACCTGGGGGGTAGAGTCACTGAACTGCTTGCTGAGTACCAATAGTTTTACTGGCAAAGTGGCAACATGATATCTGCCAAGCCAAGAACTCCCAGTATGGTTGCAGTGTCCAGTTCATCCAGCTTGTAGACTCCACGTGGCTATGGATGGATTGCTGGAGGGGTGGTAACTAGGTCTTCCCTATCTTGCCACCTTCTTTGCCATTTTACTGGGTTACTGTGTGTGCTTTGCATGGCTGTATGCGTTTTTGTGCTTACAGCAGCTGAAAGTGGTCCACTTAAGGAGACTGGCTGATTTCTCACACGTCCTCTAGGCTGGAAAATTGCACTACACAGACCATGAGATCTCCAGAAGCAAAGCACTCCTCACAGAACTCACAAAGGCAAAAGTACTGCTCAGTTGAGTGACATCTGCTGCAAGGACAAAAGGTATGAAAGCTACCATTCCTCCCCAGCTTATTTCTGGTAATAGAATAAACTCGAGATTGCAGGTCAGAGGGCAGTCTTACCTACTTCTGGAAAACATTTAGTAGAAAAACCTATGGAAGCAGACCTTTTGCAAAAATATACAACTCCTTGCAACTTGTTGGCTGACCCAGATCATTTTCATTCACAAATCAGGTAGGCAAAATAGTCTTTATTTGCAGCTGCAAGTCACTGTGTGCAGGTGTTGTGGTGGACTACATTTGTTGTTTACACTGGGTTTTGGATACCTTGTATGCACTAATGTATGGGATGTTTGCACTAAGGTTCTTTCCCCAATCTCTCTCTCTCTGGTAGTGGGTCCCGTTCCCCCCTCCCCTGGGGTTTGGCTTCTCCCTTCGTCCCATTGGCCGGTGGTCTCCCTTCCCAGCTTCCCTCTGTCCCCTAGGGGATAAAACTTCCGGGGACAGAGAGTTCGGGTCTCTTTTTCTCTCTGCTTCCGGGCAGTGGACTGCTCCCAACCTTCCCCGATGTTCTGCCTACGGATAAAGTTTTGGATTAAACCAGAACTGCTGCAAAAAGAAAATAGAGCGTCTCTCTTCCTCGTCCATGTAGCAATTCTCCTAAGCCTAAGGCTTGCCAGTTTAGCCTTCAGGACACCGGAGACCGCTACATACAATGTTTACAGGCTTGTATCGATAAACCGAGTACAAATCCATTTTAAAATCTGACTTTAAAATGACATAATGTGTTTCTCAGTGCACTGTATAAGAAGGATTATATTTGCATAGCGGGTTACTTCAGATACAAATGCCAGGACTTCCGCTAAAGAAGGAAACAAACCCCAGTAAAAGAAATTGTGCTGCCTTAGACTTATGACAGTATCCATTAATTTTCATTAAAATGTGCTTTTTCAGTGCCTACCCTGCCTCAGTTTATCTTCAAACTTCCAGATTCATCCCATCACTTCTCCCTTCCCTGTGTGTTTTCCGCCTCTGTGAGCATTTTCTCCCCTGCAGTTTTTGCCCTTTTGCCCTACCTGTCTAGAGGGTCACACCTTGGCCTTCTATTAAAAAAAAAACCTTTTCCACAGTAATAGTAGTTTGTAAAACTACTGCCTTCTCACACCATCTTTCGCTCACCTCCAAGATTTTGGATTATTCTGTTTGCTTTCTCTACCTAATCTTCCTGTAATTAAGTGGTCACTCCTTAAATTAGCTTTCTGCTTTATGCTTTCTTGCTAATCAATCTGTTCTTTTAAAGGTTGATGATATTCCCATCTATCTGAATCCTCCATATTGCTGGAAGAGCCAATAGTGGCAGTGACCATACATTCAAAGGGCTATCATGATTTCCAGTTGATTGAGCACAACCAGAATTGCTTCTAAATACAAAAAAGATCAGTGGAAAAAAAAAGCAATTATCAAATAAAACCAAGAGAAAAAAATTATCCCAAAGCAGTTCTGCCTTCTCCTATCTGTAACCATCATCACATGTTCATCCTGTCTTATAACCAAGAGTAGTAGGATGATCAAAAGTAAATTAATCTAACTGCATACATACCATACTTCTGCCCATTGCAAGGACATAATCTACAACTTCTGCTTCTCTTTTCTCACGTAACTCTGAAATAGCACTGATCAAAAATACTGAAGGCAGATGGATGACTTTCTCATTTTCCTTTGTACAAGGAGTAGTTTAGTATCAGTTAGTACTTAATAAGACTACACTTATATAGACATGTTTGCTTCAGTAGAAGGTCAACAAAACCTTCTTGAAGAAATTGTGATACCCAGTTCTACAAAGGCAATGAAAAAAGGAACCAGAGGTACAATCTGTTCTCGAAAGGAATGAATTCATTGATACTCTAAGAAAACTCCTTGTCTTTGTATCTGAAAAATTACATTCTAACTCAAGTAACTAAAATCTCTGGTTTGCTCTGGAACAATTTCATCCACAATATGCCTGCAGAGCTATATACAGCAAAGTCACTCAATTTGGTATCCACAGGGTTGTCAGGCACTTTGGCACTTTTCTGGAATGCTTTCTTTACAGAGACTTTATCTCTTTTTCCTCACCCATCTTTGAAAATTGTCAATAGCCTACACTCATACATATTCTTCTTCTTGTCCTTGGGGTGCTCTCTTTCCTTACAATCAATTAATTCCAGGGATCCCCTAAAAGGTGGGCTTGATTTTGGTTTGGTTTTTTTGACCTTTATTCTCTCAAACCAAACTTTAATTAAATAATGGTTCTTTACAGTTTCTCAGCCTATCTTGGAGACTGAAGCAGAAATGGAGAATAAAAATAATGCTGTTTGGGTTTTGTTGGCACTGTCTAGGTATGTGATGTTCCACAGATTACCCAATTACTGCCAAAGCCTAGTTAATCTGCAAGGCTGGTTGCTAGCTGTTCGGATGTCCTGATTACGTAAAATTTCCCATCTTAGTCCCTGGAGAGTGTAGAAGAGACTACCCACAAAGTTATTGAACTCACCACAAATGTTCCCACCTGATGGAGATTTTTAACACAGGATGCCATTACACAGGGCAGTGAAATGTACTTACAGAAGAGTGGCAACACTCATCATGCATGAGGCTTATGTAAGTTCTGTACATTTGCTTAGGCTTTTTAGTAGGGGTGATAGAGTGAATAGTTTTAAGGACATAGAGTGTCTCCTTGCATGAGAAAGGGAATTTGGTAAATTTGGAGAAGACATATATGCTTATTTCTCAGAAAGGGACAGAGAAGAGTGAGGCATGTACAACAGGCTTGCTCATTCCACACTGGTCCTGAATACCTACCTGGATTCTATCACATCTATTTTAATTACTTAGAAGCTGTTGTTTAATGCTGATTTCATATTTGCAGAGTAGTAAGGCATGTCTATGAGGCCATATGAGGAAGGATGCAGTAAGAGTATTTGTACTGTGCTAATCATTAAAAATTAAAATAACACCAAGACGATGAAGAACTAAATAATTCAGCAAGAGGGCCTCTCCTTGCAGAAGCTCTAGATAAAGAGACAGAGAAACAAACAA
>VXBU01018246.1:6571-19318 GCA_013400315.1 Bombycilla garrulus | reverse complement strand
TGCACAAAAGCCCCAAATCCCTGAAGGCCGATGTACACATTCCCCGTAATACTGCTATATGAACACCCCCTAGTGGCCCAGAGACGAGAGCGGGGTCCCACAGAGGGGAGAACGCCGGAGAACGCTGCGCCTCCCTCACTTTGTTTGGAGAACTGATGGCTGTATGCATGCTTTCATGGAAGACAGGCAAAAAACCCCAACATTCCAAACCAATTTAATTATTTACCTTTTTGTATTGTGTCCCCAGCATGTCCTTAATTTTCATGCCATCTGACTGGTTAAAAACTCCTGTTCATTTAAAACTATTCTACCAATTTGTTTTAAACTAATTTTCTTTGGAATGTGAGATTAAAATCAAATGAGAAATAATAAGAAAACAGTAGAACATACTAGGAGGGAGATAGGTGGGAACAGAAGTCAATTTTGAAATGTTTTCCAATATACCGGTGGCATCAAAGTATATTTTAACTTAATTGCTGAACATACTGAATTTATTTGGTTTCAGTGCAAGGCTATTCACTGTTTTGCATTTGTATTTAACCTGGAAACTGAGTGGAGAGTGATCTAATCTGCTGTGTTCATACATCACAGCTTCATAGTTCCATAATTTTCTGGAAAAATTTAAACTTAATTTTACATAGGTATGTATTTTTACATATGTACAGAATATGTTTCATGTTTGCTCTCTTCTGCAATTATTTGACTTACAGTCTGTTATCAGTTGCGTTTAGTGTTCAAGAAGTGTAAAAACAGCCTACTCTTTGTCCTGGTTCAGTCAGGGTAGAGTTAATCCCTTCTTAGTAGCTGTGACAGTGCTGTGTTTTGGATTCCAAACGAAAATGGTGTTGATAACACACTGATGTTTTGGCTTTTTGCTAAGTCCTGTTTATCCTAAGCCAAAGACTTTTTTTCCCCTTGTCTCATGCTCTGCCAGTGAGGAGGTAAAAAAAAAAAAACAAACCAAAAAAACAAATAAACAAATGGGGAGGGAGCATAGCTGGGACAGGAAACCCAAACTGCCCAAACGTGTACTCCACATCACAGAATGTCATGCCCAGTATATTAACTAGGGGGAGTTACTCAGAAGGGGGCCTAGCCTGGGTTTGGGAAGGGTGGTCTGGCATTGGTAATTGGGTGTTGAGCAATTGTAGAGTGCAGGAATTGTTTTTTTACCTATTGTTATTGTTATTGTTATTGTTATTGTTATTGTTATTGTTATTGTTATTATTGTTTTACTTTATTTTCAATTATTGAACTGTTTTTATCTGAACATACAAGTTTTTTCAATTCTTCTCCCCATTCCATCAGGGTGGGAGGAGAAGAAAGAGGGGCTTAAGGGAGTGTTTCAAGCCCACCTTAACTTAAAAACACTATTAAAAAAAAAAAATCATCTGAGATATCATGAGACCTCTTTTTCTATGGATATCTCATATATTTACTGCATTTCTAGATCCACTGGACATTATTCCTGGAGACTTTGCCTTAACAAAAACATTTGTAGTTAAAAAGAGTTGAACTAGTGCTGTCAGACACAAGTCCAGCTCTTATAGTCTCTTACCTCTACTACAGCTTACCTAACTCAGATTCTCACAACAGAAAAAAAAAAAATCATGCATATATTTCTTGGGTTCCTATGGAAAACAACAATATTCTCAGGCTTATGGATTGAGAAGAGAAAATGGAAAATACCTAATGTTCCAGATGAAAAGCATGGAAGACAATAACCCTCCTAAGTAATTTAAAAATCCAGGGCAAAATATCACTCCAAAATGGTCAACAGTCTCGAACGTGGAGAACTAAATGCTGGAATACTTCAGATAGCTCACAAAATATTTTGACCTGTCCTTGCTCAGAGTCCTGAATACAGGTCCACTAAAAATGCATATTCCTTCTTAACCAGTCATCTACTGACAGAAAAATCAAAGCAAGAACCCCAGCAAATGTGTCAATTATCTTATAGTTTCTTATCTTGTCCTTAAATACAAGAGAGGAATAATTTGTACCTTGATTATAAGATATGTAGCAGAAGGGTCATTTAAAATCTTTAGTGGAGCATGTATTTCAGAAATACAAGCAGAGGAAAAAAATCTTCATTACAGCTAATTACAGTTAAAATGGATTTGGAAGAGAAACTCTTCATATTTAAAAGGCAGCCATTAAAAATGTATTGAGAGCCAGACCCTAATCTGCACTTATCCCAGTCTGCATTGCAAGCCTGCTGCCTTTGAAAGACTTTCTCTGCCTTTATAGTCCTCCCAGTGAGATGAGAATCAGGCCCACAGCGTACCTGTCCACCCTTGCCATGATGATGGTGAGAACAATAATGAAAAAAATCAGTGGACCTGGACTCAGTATTAAAAATTGCTTGTACCTAATACTGATTTTCCTCAAGGCTGTGAAGCCCTCTTTTTGATGAGAAGAAAAACAGAACAGTTACCAGCTGTTCACATAATGATGAACACTAATAAGGGAAGACATGCATGTCAATGAGCTGGGGGAAGGGAAATCAGAAGGGGCACCCATCAGTGCAGCTGTAAGTGCAAATCCTTCCTCTGAGTATTTTGGAAATCTAATGGCATGTAGGCATGTTACACCGGCAAAAAGACTTGAGACTGAAATCAGCCCCAGATAAGGACGATAGCACTTCTAGAGTTTACCTTCAGCCCTAGCCAGGTGATCATTCTGTTTTTCACCATGCTGTTAACGGTATTAGCACAGGTATTCTCAGCACAAGTCATCTTCTAAAAAATTATTATCACAGTCACAAATGAACAGTCAAACTGAGATGACCTCATGGGTCCAGCAGAGAACAAGTGAAGAGAGAGATGTGTGGATCAGAGCTGGTGGGAGAATAAGGATGCCCTTTGTATTGTTGTCCTAGGTTATAATGTAAAAATATTCCAGAAGGTCTGTATTCTATCTCCATCTTCATGAACTGTTGAAACCAGGAGGGGCATTGTTTTCCTTGCCTCCTCTCCTGGACTATCTCCTGTTAATGGGCCATCAATGCCTTGCCCCATGAGTCATAGATAACTCCCTCCAGGAGCCATTTGTGTTTAATGGGCAATTAAGGACCCACCACATGACTCATAGAATGACATCAGCCCATTGTGAGATGCTCCGCCCAGGGGGAGGAGCCAAGCATTCCCACTGGGATATAATCTGGGCATTTGGACAGAACAGGCATCTGCCTTCTACTGGATTCCCAGAGGAGCAGCCTTCTCTCCCACTGGATTCCCAGAGGAAGGACCAGACCCTTCAACATCACCACTGGACCATTGGAGGAAAACTCTGCCCTTCTACAGGATCTCTGCTTCAGCAGAATCATCTGTCACTCCAGGAGCACTACTGGAGCTGCCATTCCAACTGGACTGCTACCAACACCCTGACTGACAGGGTGTCAGGTTGTATTCTAACTGTCAGGGTTTGTTTTTTTTTGTTTAATACTGCATCTTGTTCTAATTTTCCTGTTCGGTTTTTGGTTTTTGGTTTATTTTATTTTGTTTATACATATTAAAGAACTGTTATTCTTATCCTCATATCTTTGCCTGAGAGCTCCTTTGAATAATTTGGAGGGAGGGGGTTTGCATTTTTCTATTCCAAGAGAAGGTCCTGCCTTCCTTGGCAGGCACCTGGCTTTCAAAATCAATTGTCTGGTCTGTATATCACATAAACAAATTGAAGCTTAAAGGCTTGTCTGCATGCAGAGTTCTGGTGTCTTCTTTTAAAAGAATGATTTAAACCTTGTAAATTTTCAGTGAAAAGCCAGCAAAAATCAGTCCTCCTTTAGTTTAAACCCAGTATTTTAATCAAGTTTGGGTCAGAGAAGCACAGGCTTATAGTGAAATAAGCCATTCAGCCCAAAGCAAAGTTTGCATTTAGGCTTACAATACTCTAATTAGCCCACCTGAATTATGTGAAGACAGGACCTGCTCCCAGGACTTGTAGATGTAACAGACATCAGGATACCATAGGTGCAAATCCCTTGCTTGGAATTTACTTCCACCAACTTTTCTGAAAGCAGTCTGAAGAGGCATTAGGTTCTCACAGGACCTCAGAAACATGAGTCCTGGCAGCTTTATTAGAAGGTACATTTGTTTAATTTGTTCACGCTGAATGATCTTGGGAAGCTAAATCATCAAAACTGAGCAATGCAGCTCTGGAGAATGAGGCCAGCCTTAAAGAAAACCATGCTCCAGAGCTTTTGACCCGCTGAGGATTGCTTAGCCATGTTCACATGTACCAATCCACATATCCACGACTTATAGTCCTACAGAGCTAAAGGTAAGATTGCCAATATGAAGGACAATGTTTGGTGCAATAACACAATAGGTGGTGTAAAACTGCATGTCTGGATCTATGCTGATTTACATCTAAATCTTCATCTATACATTAAAAATGCCTTTGAGTTCTAGATGTGTAAATAGGGTCTGACAAAAGCTCACATACCAGGTTTTTATTTCTCAGTAACAGACACAGCACTTAAATCAGTACTGCAAGTTGTTATATCATCCTTCATGTTGGGCTCAGATTGAACAGAAGCTGCTGGGGACACGTTCTTTCCTGATTAATATGAAGACAGTCTTTTTACTTTTTTTTATTTTATTTTTTTACTAATATAGCAGTGTTTCTGCAAAAAAAAATGTGTGCTACACAGTAGTCAGCACTTCCCAGCAGGAAAAACTGAGACCAAGAACACAGGGATCTATGAAATCACAGCTGAAATGGAAAACATGAACAAGAGACATAAATTAGAAAAATCATTCAGAAAAAAATCAATTTCCTACTAAGTTCCACTTAGTCTCACAGAATACACTGAAATGAAATGCAAAACAGGGAGTCCAACTCCATCAAGATGTAAAGGTTGCACAGTATGGAGGTCAGTGGCATCATGTGAATTAATTTAACTCTGAAGAAGTGTTCAGAAAAGTAAGTTCAGAAAAGTAAAGGTTTCTGTTGCTTTTGCAAATGTCTCAGCTTGAAAGATGTATCAATAATAGGATGAGGTACATGGTAAAAAAAGCACACCCAAACACAAATGTTCTATAACTTTCACTTGAAGGCAGAGGACACTTCAAGAGGTGAAGTGATCTGCTGATAACCTGACTGACTCCCTGCTGAAGTGATGCAACAACATTACTAGGTTGCTTCTGTACATGCTCCCTTCACCACACAACAGCAGTTAGAATAGGGCTGGAAGAAGCTCCTGGACACCTACCCTGGCTGCCTTCTTGGAAGCAAGACCTTTGTAGAGAAAAATAACTCATTGCACAGGGACAGCCATGCAAATTGCTGTAATAAATGTGCATTCTGCCTGGAGACTTCATAACACCCATGAAAGGGGAAAAATTTCCAAATCCAGTCATCTTGTGCTGCACATTAGACTCATTCATACTAGTTTCTTCCCTCATAAATTTTGTAGACAACTGGCTATCATCCTCTTCAGCACCATGCCTGCAAACTCTTTGTCCATGCACTCTTCTCTGTTTTTTTTAAGTACTAATAAACCAAATTCTTTAGCTTGTCATCCCAACCATGTTTTCAAGTCCTCTAGTCATTCTTACTATGGTCCTCCAGACTACTTCCAACTTCTGGTACAGGAGGAGCTGAGAGGAGGGTATGCACAGAAAAAGAGATTTCTGAAGGCCAAATAAATGCTCAGATTATTTAAATGAAGCTGTAAATAATCAGAAAACCCACTGCCATTTTCTTGGTAAAATCAGCCTTCCCAAACTTTCTAACACTCCTCTTACATGCAGACCAAGGGCTCTCATTCTGCAGAAGCATGAGGAGAGAGATATATAAGTCACTTTTCCAACTTAAGAAAACCCAGGTCTCGTGTGCTTCTGACCATCAGCCAGACAGGCAAGTGAATTTTCAATTGTGACTGCAATTATAAAGAGTGTTGAAACCACGAGACTGGTGATAACAGGCTCTCTGCATACCTTTAGGGTGCCTCAGCGACCTTTAACAGGCCATGTCAGGTCAGTGCAGAGATCTTTTCTGCTCCTGGGAGATGTTGTGTGTGGGTGTGCTCCTCTGTGACATTACTCTGATCATAATCCCCACTTATGTGGGCATGCTGAAAATAAAGTGGTTTCCACCTTTTGCCCTCCTAGTGATAATGTCAGTGTCCTGCAGGAACAAGGAAATTGTATGCCAGAGCATAGCTACAGCACGATCACTTTTGATATGAAACAACAAGGAAAAACACAGGGAAAATTTGGCACAGGAAATTTATCCAATGGGAATTGCAGTCCTCAAGTTTGAAATTTGGTCAAATTCTTCCATGTATGCTGAAAGCCTTATGGAAACTTAACCAGTCCAAAGAAGACCTTGGACTTACACCTCTTCTGGAAGACTGCAGCACAGTAAGGCACTTACAATGTATTGATAAGAGCCTTAAAGATTGGTTTTGTGCATCAAAGCACTAAAGCTTGTCCATTGACTTTATATATGTCAGTAACCAACATGACAGTCAACATGGCATCATTAATAGCAAATCATGCCTGACAAATTTGGCAGCCTCCTGCAATGGGCTTACAGCATCGGTGGGTAAGGGAACGTCATCTCACTGGACCTGTGCAAAGCATTTGATGCCCCCATGCACACCCTTGACTGTACAGTGGAGAGACCTGGATTTGAGAGGGGGACCACTCAGTGGATAAGGAATTGTGTGAATGGTCCTGCTCAAAGAATTGTGGCCAATGGCTAGGAGTCTAGGTGGAGAGGAGTGACAAGTGCTGCTCCTTGGGGCTCTGCAATAGGGCCAGCATTACAGAACATCTTTGTCAGGGACACAGACAGTGGGATCAGGTGCACCATCAGCAGGTTGGCTGATGACACCAAGCTTTGTGGTGTCACAACTACCTGAGGGGCGACAACATGCTGGAGGGTCCTCCAGCATAAGACATAAACCTGCTGGAGCAGATCTGGAAAAGGGCCACAGGACTGACAAGAGAGCTGTAGCACCTCTCCTACGTGAAAAGGATGAGAGAACTGGGGTTGTTCAGTTTGGAGAAGGGAAGGTCATGGGGAGACCTCCCAGTACCTAAGGGGGACATCCAGGAAAGATGGGGAGGTTTTTATCATTGAGTGTAATTACAGAACAAGGGGGAAAGGCTTTGAACTGAGAGAGGATAGTTTAGTTTAGCTATCAAGAAGAATTCTTTACTGTGAGGGCATTGAAGCACTGGAAGAGGTTGCTCAGGGAAGCTGTGGATGCCACATTCCTGGAAGTGTTCAAGGCCAGGTTGGATGGGGCTTTGAGCAACATGGTATAGTGGAAAGTTTCCTTGTCCCTGGCAGGGTGTGGAACTAGAACATCTTTAAAGTCCTTTTCAACCCAAACTATTTTATGAACCTATGATTCTATCACTTGAAAACAGTAGGTAGCTGATGTGCTTATATTTTAAATCATAAAAGAGTCATTAATTCAATTGCTGCCACCACTTACTGCAGCTTCTTCAGCCTCGTCTTCATGCACTGGTTCTAAGTGTGCTTATGTAGGGTACAGACCAGACAGCATGGGAATCCCAGTGATGTAATGTGTGCATCATAGGAACAACATGAGATTTTTACTGTAGGCCAGAAGATGTGAATAGGAGACATGACTGGGGAAAGGGAAACTGAAAGTGAAAAAATCTGATGCAGTTGCTTGTTTGCTAAATACCTTCTGTCCTCTGCAGGGGTTTCATTAAATCATGAAAAAAAAGACTCATTGAGATTACAGTGTTAGCATCATGCAGTTAAAGCAGTCAACAACTGGAACATTTCTGCAACATTTGAGGGCATTACTACAATAACAACAATGTACTCTTCATGTTGATTTTCTCTGTGAAGTATCAATGTGCTCAGCCATGTTCTGGCTTTCATTACTATCTTGCATTCTGAGGATCTAGGGCTAGGAACATATAGCTCTTCTTATTAATGCTAGCATAAATTCCAAGTAACTGCACTGAACCCAAAGAGGTGTCATCATAAAAAATCCAAACAATAAACAAACAGATGCAACCATCAATGAAATAATATCATATTCTTACATAATCAACAGAAACTTACAAGTAGTTTCTAGTAAAAGTAGACTAATACTACATGGCAAGTAGCTGGCAAAAAATACTATTCTGAAAGTCTAAAGTGAAGACTGTTATCTTTGCATGAAAGGATTTTTTACTAAAAATTAACCTTATGGATTCTAAAACACACTTTGTAAAATCATTGCTAACTGCCAATTGAGTCACGCCAACTGAAGCCAGTAGAAAAGAATCATGCCACTGTAGCTATCAAGAGTTAGGTGTCTAGACATGGCTCTAGACTATTTTTAACAGTATGTAGAAGAATATAAAACATGTAATTATTCAAAAGAAAGATACACAATCTGAATAGTCCAGTGTTTTGAAAATAAGCAAGTATTCTGACACTTGTAACACTGCTGCAATTTGGCCAGCACTATGATAACACCAACTGTTAGTGCAGCTGCCACCCAAAATGCTGAATAAAAAGAGCCAGTAAATGGTTCATGTAGGTGAGCAAACAAAGGGAATCTAAATCAATGACAACAGAAAGGTCTTCCTTGGCTAACTGCAGTAGTGCAACACACATAGTTTGGCAGGAGGATGGTGCTGCAAAAGGAGAACACATTTTCTCAGTTTGGGATCACATTCCTGCAAAGTCTGACATAACCATTTTAAGTCACAAAATGAGGTTAGCTCAGTTGGTTAGAGCATGGTGCTAATCATGCCAAAGTTGTGAGTTTGATCCTTGATAATCCTTTTGATAATCCTTGTGGTCTCTTCCAACTGAGAGTATTCTGTGATTCTGTGACATATCTCCTCCAGCTTAAAGAGTTAGAGCATGTGTATATGTGTGTAGACTTCTATACCAACATTGTACTGAGTTTGGATGGACAGATTTTGGTTGCAGAGGAGCTAACAGGGGTGGCTTCTGTGAAAAACTGCCAGAAGCTTCTCCCATGTCTGACAAAGCCAGAGCCAGCTGGCTCAGAGATGGGCTCACTGCTGGCCAAGGCTGGGCCCACCAGAAATGGTGGTAGGGTCTGTAATGGATAACAGATTTTTAAAAAGAAAAAAGTTCTTTTGCAGGTGTAGCAGAGTGAGAATGTGTGAGAAGAACAACTGTGCACACACTAAGGTGAATGGAGAAGGATGGGACCAAGATAATCCAAGCACCAGACAAAGGATTCCCCTGCAGCCCATGGTGCAGCCCATGGTGAGACAGCTGCCCCCTGCAGCACACGGAAGTCCATGGAGGAGCAGAGATCCACCTGCAGCCCCTGGAGGAGTTCCACATCAGAGCAGGTGAATGCCTGAAAGGAGCCTGTGACACTTGTGTTGGAGCACAGTTCTGGCAGGGACCTCTGGACCCGTGGAGAGAGGCGCTCATGCTGGAGCAAGTTTCCTGGCAGGACTTGTGTCCCTGTGGAGAATCCACACTGGAGCAGATTGTGCCTAAAGGAATGCACCCTGTGAAAAGGGACCCGTGCTGGAGCAATTCATGGAAAACTGCTGCTTGTAGGATGGAGTTACACTGGAAAAGTTTGTGGATGACTGTCTCCTCTGTGAGGGACCCCACTCCATAGCAGAGGAAGGACCCCCTCTCCCTGTGCAACGGCAGGAACAACTTGTGATGAACTGACTGTAACCCATATTTCCTGTCTCCCTGCACAGGTAGGAAGCAGAGCTTGGAAAAAAGAGACGGATGTGGGAAAGGAGTTTTTAAGATATTATCTTACTTCTCATTATCCTGCTCTGATTTTGTTAGTAATCAATTCAATTAATATACCCAAGTTCAGTCTGTTCTGCCTGTGGCAGTATTTGATGAGCAACTTCTCCAGGTCCTTATCTCAACCCTTTGTTCTATTTTCTCTCTCCTGTCCACTGGCAGAGGGGGAGCTAGAATGTGGCTTTGGTGCGTGCCTGGCACCCAGCCAGCATCAAACCACTACTTTGTTCCTACAAAATCTGACACAACCATTTTGATTTCTCCTCCAGCTTGAAGAGGTAAGGCAGGTATGTAGAGTTCTGTACCAACATCCAAGCCATTATCTATTTAGTAACACTGGCTTATGAGCTTCAGCAGCCAGATCCATTAGGTGATGGGGGCCAGTGTGCACTCACTGAAGTCATGGTGAAATCCCAGCTAAGGCTTCTATCCTTGTATTCCAGAATTTGTAGGCTGCCCTTTTGAGCTGTCAAACCTGGGCACACTGTCTAGTGAACAAAAACTTGTTTCTTTCAAAGCAAAACAAATAAAAACTACAGTGAACAAAATGGTATGACTCATTAGTTAAAATCCCCCAAAGAAACACACTTTACCTAAATCGGTAGTGGTTGTTACTAATAATTCTGACAGCTATTACAGGAGGCCTTTGAAGTATACTGAGATCTCAACTTATAGGTCTCCACTTAGCACGTCCATTGCAGCATTTTAAAAATGAACCTTACACTCAGTTAAGCCTTCTTAATCTTTATTTGTAATTACTGAAGTGATTTATCTAGGCTTCAACAGTTCGTTAGTTTTAATGGTGGATACTGGAAATTGGCATATTACTGTAGCCAGGTGCCAGCAGTGTCTAGGGGAAAGAAAATACTTCACTGAATGCAAGTCACAGGACAGTGAGGAAAGAGGTGAGGATCATGTTACATGTTGTAGACAGTTGTTTAGACAGTTCTGAAATGTTCCACCATCATTCAAATAACTCCAAATACACAGACATGGTTTTTGCAGAAGACCTGAGGAAGAAAAAATGTAGCAGCTTGTCTGCATTTCCAAATTGTGAAAGGTTACAAGCTTAAAAAACACACTCAATTTTCACTCAACTTTGGCAGTGGCAAAATTGAACATAAATGGGCATTTGAACAAGTAAGGTGCAGACTTCAATCATCATCCTAATGGCAGGGTGTCTTCAGGGTGTCATATGTACAGACATGTGGGAAAACCAATAAAGCTGAAAGTCACAGTCATCCGCAACATCTATTTCTCCAGCAAGTCAAAGCATACAAGGAGTATCTCAGTTTGTAATAAAGCCCCACGTATTTCAAATTCATCAGAAAATATAACCTTCTTTAAATACAGAAAAGACATACATAGAAAAAGGAACTTGTGTACTGGGAGCAATTTCCAAGTTGAGTCTTTATTGTATAAAGGTAAAAGTCTCAAATGAAGCATTTATATGGCAAAATAAAAAATGGAACTACAGCATAGAAATATAATTTCTTTCAATAACATCTGAATTATACTCTCCTTTTCATCAAGTACTTTAAAAAGCTCTGAACTGCTGGATAGAGGACTTGTCCACCCAATTATGTTGTGTTCTACCTGAACAAACAGAAGAAGCCCACTTCTAGTGCCCTCTGGTTACTATATTCACATCACACTGACCTTGTGGTAGATAAGAACTGCTTGCGGTCAAATAACACATCTAGACAGAAGCTCTGCTCTCTCACATCAATCTCAATCAAAAAACCCCAAACCTCTTGGTCAACACAGATCAGAAAGCCTCTCAGAAAGACTTCCAAACAGAAAACATGCCCCAGATATGCCTCAGTGGGGTTTTTCCTGCCACTGTCTTCATGGAGGATAAGTGCACCTGCATTATACTATGCACCTACATTATACTGTGCAACCATCCATGAACAGATAGTTGTATGCAGACCTGCCTCTGAACTAATGTTTGGGACCACCAGAACTTTGCATAACATTATACAAAAGAGAAAACCTCTTTAAAAAGCATGTGACATTTAAACATTTAAAATACCAAAATGGTCCACCACTGTGCCACTTACTGATTTTATTTTTTTTAACCTGTTTCCTTGTTATGCTCAGTAGGGCAATATTGGATTTTCTAGCCTGCCAAAGCATTTCAAAACTCTGGTTTAACCTTTACCATTAATCTTTACCATTCAGACTCATCACATGCTTCTTGTTCTTGCAACTTAATCTCCATAGGACCATGAATCCCAGCTTCAGGGATAGCTGGTGAAAGGTAGAGTGGTCAGCAGATTTTTCCTTGCTGGCAAGTCTTCAACTGCCTACTCTCCTTGGGGTTTTTGTTGGTTTTCTTACTATTGTGAGTTCAGTACTTCCTTCTGCTGGCCTAATATGTTTACGGCCTCCACCCCTGCAATCACTTTCTCTGGTAATCACAGAGTTGCAAAGTAGATGAGGTTGGAAAGAACCAAGTGGTCATCTTGTCCAACTCCCTGCTCAAGCAGGGCCATATATAACTGGTTGCTTTTTGAATACCTCTAAACCGGAAAAAATAGTATTATTTCCAGCGTGTAACTAAAGAATCAAATAGAAGAATTAAGGATTTGCCAAGGATGTAATGAAACAGAAACTATAATTCTGATTCACAATAAGCCTTACTCAACATCACTGAGCACTTTAGACTATTCCTGCCTGGTGGTGGTACAGGCTCAGTAAAGAGGATAAAAGGCTGAAAAAAATAAGCTCAGTGAGCAATCTGATGGTGGTAACTCAAGTATCACAGTTTTACTTAATCACCACATTGGTTTTTGATGTGTAGAAAGCACCTAAATGAAGATATCTGACAATGTGAAAGAAAAATAAGCCAGTGTTATCAGTGCATACTGTATTACTGGCTTTTCTCAAGTATTAAAATGAATGCTATATATATAATGTTGGATAAAGTGGTAATGTAAAAAAAAGAGGGACAAGGGGCTTTTTGTTCATGTAACTCATTCAAGGAGTGGTAAAAGGTAAACA
>VXBU01018243.1:581130-634455 GCA_013400315.1 Bombycilla garrulus | reverse complement strand
CCGTGGCCCCGCCCCGCTCCATTTATGATCTCTCCGGCCTTTGGCCACGCCCACAGCCCCGCCTCCGCGCCAATTACGGCATCTCCGCATTCTGGCCACGCCCATCTTCAGTTACAGCTCCGTTTATGGCGATGGCCGCGCCCATTTCCTCAGCCCGCCGCCTCAGGCCCCGCCCCTTCCTGCGGGCGCCGGGGTTGTGCGTCAGAGCGCCATGGCGGCGCCGGCGATGTCGAAGGCCGAGTACCTGCGGCGGTACCTGAGCGGCGCCGCCGAGCCCGCCCAGCCCCGCCGCCGCCGCAGGAAGAAGCCGCCGGGCGGCACCGGCAGAACGGGGTGAGTCCCGGGGAAAGGGGGACAGCGGGCGCGACCCTGTGCGGTGCCCGGGCTTGGGAACCCCCCGCAGTCCCCTCCCCGAGCCCTGCTCCCGAGCCCCCGCGGCCGCGCCGCTCCCCAGGGCTGCCCCGCCGCCGATGCCCGTTCCTGACGGCCGCGCCTGTCCTAGGATGCGGATTGTGGATGACGATGTGAGCTGGAGCAGCATCGCCGCCCCGGAGAAGGACGAGGAGGAGAAGGACGAGGGGGACATGCCCGTGGTGAGCGGGGAGTCGCGTCAGGCGCGGTGTCACGCTCCAGTCTGTTCTTACGGCCACCTCCTGTGTCCCTTTGGGGAGAGCTCGCCAGAGCGCCTCTCCCGCCCGGAGGGGTCTGCCCCAGGGTGGGTGCGATTCCTGCTGGAGTGAGCTCCCTGTGCACCAGCCTGTTCTTTACGTACCGTGTGTGCCGAGGGTGGTTCTGTGCTCCTGCCCAGCTGCTGGAACAGGGCACAGGGACTGCTGGCCTTCAGGGGCTCTGCCGGGAGTGGGAGCTGGGCTGCTTGTGAGCCCTGCTGCTGCGGTGCTGTTGGCAGGTGGCAGAGTTCATCGATGAGCGCCCCGATGAGGTGAAGCTCATGGAGGAGTTCCGAACCAACTCCAAATGGAAGCTGCTAGGAGGTGAGGGCAGCCCCTTCCACCCTCTCTCCCTAATGTTTGACTTTAAACAATGATGCAAGTTAAATGTAATACCAGTTTAAAAATAAATAATAACCCTTAATATGCTGGAGGGCTGCTGAGCTGTGCAAAGCCCTAAGAATGGTGGTTCCAATTGTTTTCCTTCAGATGAAGACTCGCAGAATTCGGATATTTCGGGACCTGCCAAGTCTGCCACCAGGTATGGGGGCTGCAGCCAGGAGTTCTGCTCTTGGTTCCCTCTGCCTTCCTGGGTTTGCCTGCCTGGTTCTGCCCTTCCCAGGTGCTGTGCTGGGAAATGTGGGCACTTCTGGATGCCTTTCCCTGCTGGATAACCCCTGCCTGGGGCGGGGCACTGGCAGCTCAGGGTGTTTGTGACACTGCCAGGGAGGCTGGGGGGATGGTCCCTGTCAGTTTGAGTGATGGTGGTGCTGGAGACTTTAAATCTCCAGCTCTGCTGAGGTCCAGGCTGCCCTGGAGGGTTTCTGGGATCTGCTCTGGGAAGGCTGGGGCTCAGGGGTGCAGAACCCAGATAAATCCACGTTCACAAAGCTGTTCCCAGCCTTGTCCACCTGCCCAGCTCTATGGGTCCTGCTTTATTTCCACACAAACCCAGCACAAGTGGAGCTCACTGTCACCTTCTGTGCTCTCACAGGCGGCGCCACGACTCCCCAGAGCCCTCCCCGCCAGCAGGGAAACACAACGGCTCCTCACTGCCCAGGAGACAGCGCCACGATACACCAGACGTGTCACCTCCCAGGAGACAGCGCCACGATACACCAGACGTGTCACCGCCCAGGAGACAGCGCCACGATACACCAGACGTGTCACCGCCCAGGAGACACCGTCATGACACCCCTGACCCCTCACCTCCCAGGAGACACCGCCATGACACACCAGATGTGTCACCGCCCAGGAGACAGCGCCACGATACACCAGACTCATCCCCTCCCAGAAGGCAGCGTCGTGACACCCCGGATCCCTCCCCTCCCAGGCGGCGTCGACGTCACGACACCCCCGACCCGTCCCCTCCTAGGAGACAACGTCATGACACTCCTGACCAATCCCCTCCCAGGAGACCACGTCCTGGCACCCCAGATTTGTCACCTCCCCGGCGGCGGCAGCGTCGTGACACACCAGACTTGTCCCCTCCTAGGAGACGGCGTCATGACACTCCTGACCCATCTCCTCCCCGGAGACAGCGTCACGACACGCCAGATCTGTCACCTCCCAGGAGACGGCGTCATGACACGCCAGATCTGTCACCTCCCAGGAGACGGCGTCATGACACGCCACATCTGTCACCTCCCAGGAGACAGCGTCACGACACGCCAGATCTGTCACCTCCCAGGAGGCAGCGTCACGACACACCAGATCTGTCACCTCCCAGGAGACGGCGTCATGACACACCAGATCTGTCACCTCCCAGGAGACAGCATCACGACACACCAGATCTGTCACCTCCCAGGAGATGGCGTCACGACACTCCTGACCTGTCCCCTCCCCGGCGGCGGCGTCAGGATTTGTCACCCCGGAGAGAGAAGCCAGGGTCCCCACCTGAGAAAAGGAGCCGAACGAAAGGTGAGTGTCACATGCTGTGTCCCCCCTGTCCTGGGGATCCCTGGGAACCGTGCTGCCTCAGGTGAGTGCTGTGCTGGTGCTGTGCTGGCACAGCTGGCAGTGGCAGGTGTCTGTCCCTGTGGGCACAGCTGGGTGAGAGTTTACCCATCCTGGAGCGCGTGTGCTGCAGCCTGGGCTGTGTCCACAGGATCGATTCCCTGAGCGTGATTCCCTGGAGGTATCAGCAAACCGTCACTCTGATTTGTCCCCTCCAGGACGGGCCTCGCCTGCCCCCAAGGAGCAGCACAGGTCACGGAGTCCCTCGGAGCGCTCCCCGCACCGCCGCGAGGCCAGGGGCTCTCCCAAGAAGGTAAGGGTTGTCTCCTTCCCTCCACCTGTGCAGGTCCAGTGATTGACAAACTGGGGAGGTTTTTGTACAGGTGGCTGTGACAGAGCTGTCCCTGCCCTGTCCTTGTGTGTGGGGTCACCCCTGGTTCTGCCTCCCTGGCTGCCCCCAGCCAGCTGTGACTGTGGGATGTGTGTGTTTCCCAGGCTAACACCATGTCGTCTGGGGTCAGAGCTGGCCTGGTGTCGGCAGACGCGCTGCAGAGGGAGAAGCAGGAGCTGCGGAAGCACGAGAGGAGCACCAAGCACCTGGAAGGTGGGAGTGTGGAACACGGCCCGAGCCCCAGCTCCCCTTCTCCTGCTCTGTCTGTCGGGCCCTGGTGGGGAGCATCCCCATGGAGCTGTGGCTGGACAGGCTCCTGGAAGCCTTGGCCAGGGTCCCTGTTCCAGAGGGGATTTCAGAGCAATGCCAGCAATCACAGGGAGTGGGAAATGCTTTTCCTCTGCAAGTCTGAAGGAGCTGATGGACAATCAGAGAGCTCAGGGTCTGTGTGGGACAGCAGGAGCTGAGATCCTGCCTGGCTTTGAGTGACAGGCCCTTTGGGAGATTAAGACAAGCAAAAGAGAAGGGATAGTTAAAGTCATTGAGCTGTGTGGAGGTGATCAAATGTTGCAGAACGTGTGACTGAGGCATGTGTCCCTGCCAGAGGAATCCCGCAACGCTCAGACCGTGTTCCGAGACAAGTCCGGCCGCAAGAGGAACCTGGCCCAGGAGCAGCTGGAGCAGAGGCTGAAGGCTGAGGCAGAGGCCAAGAGAGAAGAGCAGTATGCCAAGTGGGGAAAAGGGTGAGTAAGGGACTCCTAAGCACAGTCCTTGGGCCTCCCATCTCGTGGTTCTAGTTGGGATGTGCTGCCACACTGCTGTTGCGTTTCACTCCATGCTGGAGGCGCTTAGGGAGCGCTGCACAGGCAGTGGGAGTTCAGGGGTGTGAGCCATGCTGCAGATGGAACAAGTCCCACGGAGCGGTGGCTTGGCTTCAGGTGACACTGTGTGTTTCCCAGGCTGGCACAGGAGAGGCAGCAGCAGCAGAACGTGGAGGATGCAGTCAGGGAGATGCAGAAGCCCTTGGCCCGTTACATCGATGACCAGGACCTGGATCGGATGCTGAGGGAACAGGAGAGGGAAGGAGACCCCATGGCTGCTCTCATCAAGAAAAGGAAGGCCAAGGAGAACAAGGAGAAAGGTTTGGCTCTGGAATAACCTGTGTGTGGTTTAAGGTGTCAGCAGTGCAGAAATGCAGCTGCTGCTCCATAAACAGCCAAAGGCTGCTGGGGCAGCTGAGTCCTGCAGGACTTCTGGACTCTGGAGTTACTGGCTGGTTCCCAGTAACAGTTACGTGAGTTGTTAGCTGGGAGAGCAGGGGGCTGAAAACTCAGCACTCTGTCCCAGTGAGCCTTTGGGAGCTGTAGCTGGCTGTCTAGCCTGTGCTCTTCACCTGCAGACACCTCCTGGGTGGGTGGGGATGTGAGCACCTGGCTGTGCTGAAAACTGCTCTTTGTATTCCAGAAAAACCCAGGTACAAGGGACCAGCACCTCCACTCAACAGGTTTAACATCTGGCCTGGGCATCGCTGGGACGGAGTGGACAGGTACTGTTCCTGTTGGAGTAACATAAAAATAAAGGAGTTTTGCTTCAGGGAGTTGCTGGTGTAAAGGTTCCCAGTTATGGGATGGGTGAGGGTGTTGGCAGCTGGACGGTTGATTGGATTGAGTTACCGATGGGACAAGGGGAGGTGAGGAACTGCAGAGGCATCAGCTCTTGGTAACCACAGGTCCAGGTGGAATCTGAGCCAGAGTAAATGAGTGGAAAACTTGCGGTGGTGAGAAGAGCTGGTGCCCAGCAGCTCCTGTGACCTGGGTGTCCCTTTGCAGGTCCAACGGGTTCGAGCAGCAGCGCTTCGCCCGCATTGCCAACAAGAAGGCTGTGCAGGAGCTGGCCTACAAGTGGAGCGTGGAGGACATGTAGGGCAGAGCTTCTCAGCGACCCACAGTGCCAGAGCCCTGAGCAATGGCCCGTTCTCCCTGGAACAGGCCCTGGCCTCGGCGTTCTGCAGCCCACCCGAGAGGCAGGGCTGGATTCCCTGGCAGCCAGAGCTCTCTGGGCTGGACACCGGTTTCTTGTTTGTTTGTTTTCTAACAAACTTATGTTCTGTGTCAAATGCTGTGACTTCCGAGGGCAGTTCCCAAGTCTCCAGGTGTCCCAAATCTCAGGTGAAAATCTGCCAAACACTTGGGCTTGGGAGAGTTACCCTCATGCAGTGGGTCAGTCTGCGCCAGAACTCAGGTTAGGTTGAACTTCAGAAGTTTTGTTAAGTTTATGCAGTTACTTTGCCATATAGATCCCAGAGTCACCAACGTGCTGGAAAGTTCAAACTCGGCTTCTCCTGGCCCTGTCCAAACAGGAAACTGAGCAGGGAGTGCTCTGGCACTGGAAGAACAACCTGCAGTGCTGCATTGGGCAGCAAGATCTTCAGGAGCCTCAGCAATTCTTCAGGGGTCCATTACTAGTGGAAGTTAATGTGTCTTCACACATTAGGACTTAAATCTGGAATTGCTTCCCTCACAGTTTGGAGCAGCTGGTCCCCTCAGACCCCTCTGGATTTGGGGCTGATCTCGGCTCTTCCCCCACGCTGCTGCCTGGGGCTGGCTCTGGTGGGAGGTGTAACAACCCCTCTCCTGTGATCAGATTCGTCAGTCTCTGAGCTGGAGGCTGGGCAGAGCTTCCCTTGATCCCTGTGTGCCAGAAGGCACTTGTGGAAATAAATACAGTTGTTCTTGTTGAGGTCCCAGAGAGCAGGGATGAAATGCAGGCTGCAGTTTCCATGGAGATGCCTTGGCTGCAGCGTGGGCAGGGACAGGGTGGGATTGCTCTTTTCAGGGTTTCTCCATCATTGGAAAGGCTGTGGGTGGGAGCTGCTCTGGAGTGCCAGACTCTTGGGACTTCCCTGTTTTTCATGCCTATGTAACATTTCCAGCCCTGGAATTGGCGTGTTCACCTGTAAATAAAACCTTTCTTTTTTTACTCCATTCTGCAGGGGGGTGTTTTTTCCAAGGGATGTGAACCATTCCCAGCCCCTTCCCTGCTGGGCAGGGAGATGGTTTGGGAGGGGAGGTGGTGGTGTGAGATGGCAGCGCTTTTCCAGCCAGGGGCTTCCAGTTGTGCTTCCCCCTTGTGTCACCACGGCCCTGTTTCATTTCCCCTGTAACCCGAGGCAGCTGCAGCCTCGACAAGTGCAGTTCCACTTGACACATTCGTTTTGGCTCTCACTTAATCTGAGTGCTGCTGGAGATGTAAAGAGCCTGCTGTGGAATGATTGGATTCGCCCTCGTGAGCAGAGCTGGATGCTGGTACCTTCCTCACCTGCTTGGTGACAGTGGCTGCTCTTGCAGAGCCACAGATGCCAGCAGCTGGCTCGTGTCACCCTTGGGACTGTAAGCTGCTCTTAAGGAGGCAAAGCACTTTTAAATGCTGGTACTAAACAAAATGTGCTTAGGACCTGAAAATGGCATCGGGTTCTGCTCTTGCAGCTGGTTTTGAAGGCTGGGGTTTTAAAGTTTTAGAGGTACTACCCTGGGGACCTCCTCGTTCATCACGATGCTGTATTTATACATCTGTTATTTGTTCGTTACCAGATATTTTAAGAGATACCTGTGAGGAAAGGGGGGGCTCCCTCCCTGATCCCATCCCCATGTGCTGCCTGGGGAGAAGGGAGCTGGGTTTGTCCCTGTACCCTTGTTCTGCATCCCATCTCCTGTCCCAGCTGTGGCCTTGTCTGAGCAGCTCTGGCAGCAAAGCAATTGGAAATCGCTGCAGGATCCTCTGGGATGAGCTGGGTGATGGAGATGGAGCAGTGACACTCGGACTGGATCTCTTCATTAGTTGTTCTGGAAGGGCAGAGCCCTGGTCTTGGCATCAAGCAGCAACTTTGATTAGCTCTAACCTGAAAAAATGAATATTAAAATCTTAATTTAATTTAAACCACTGTCATTCACAGTCATGGCAAACAGCAAGCAGAGTAATTATTATGCAAATGAGACAGATAGAAAAATGATTAATAATTGCGCAAATTAAAAATTATTGTAAACATCCTGTGAGTGGTGATAAGTCGGGGAGGAGCGTGCGGGGGAGGCAGCGGGGCTCAGCCACCTCCTGCATCCCGATTTCCTCGTTAGTGGGAGCAGCAAACGAGGAGCCCAGTGGTGCTTGGGGGAGGCCGGGCCAGGCTCAGAATCCGCTCCAGCTCGTCTTCACTGTGACAAAAGCTGGGTTTAAGCCATTTCCTCCCCTTTTGGAGTCTCCATGCTGCTGCCACTGCCTGTGTGTCCCCCTGGAGCCCGCCAGGGGATCCCAGCAGTGTCCCCGCACCTGCTAAGGCCCCTCCGAGCTCCCTCCCACAATTACCGAGCTGATTTGTCTGCTGTTTCTCTGCTAATTGCACAGCCGTATTTTTTCCCCCATTTTCCTTTTATGCTCTTCCCAGGGTGCAGGATAATTCCAATCCCAGGCTCTCGCTGGCTCCTGGGCTTCCACGGGCACTGCTCGTGTCAAGGACGAGCAATTAAGCCTGGCCTCGCGCAGCGTAATTAGATTTTTGTTGATGAGCTCGTGGTAAGGTTTAGTTTAGATTAAGAGCTTAATTCCTGAGGTGTGACCGTGCCTGTCCCCGAGAGCCTTGTGCCCACGGGAGTGGGGTGGTGGGAGGGGTGATCCTGGGAGGGGACCCTCAGCCACCCCTGCCTGTCCCTGTCCTGTCACCTGTCCCAACAGATGGGAATGTGGCCTCTCCCCCCAGCTGCCTCTTGGATGTTGTTTCTTTAACAGCTCCAGCAAAGTGGCTTTTGGCAGTGTCGTGTTATTGCTCTGTTTCCTGCTGAGTTCTATTATTTTTTAATTAAAAAGAGCCTGAGATTTGTCATTTAATGTCTCTCTAACTGGCAGCAGCTCCAGGTCATGGGCGCTCGGCAGAGCTGGTGGCTCCCCAAATCATCCTGGGCTTCCAGCACAGAGCACCTGGGTGTGGGGGCACAGTGGGGTCCCCTCCGGGCACAGACACCCCCACGGCTCTTTGGGGAAGAAGGGTTTTCCCCTGGTGACTGCATCCCACAGCGGGGCTGAGAATGAGAGTCCCTGAGACTGGCAGGTTAGTGATTGTATATGCATATGTGCACTTTCCCTAATTATGGAATAATTAGGGACACGCAGAGATAAAAATTACTAATAATATTTACTCTAGACTCTATTTTTTTCAATAACCTCTCTCTCTCTTCCTCCTTCACCGAGTCTTGGTGGAAATAACTTTGCAGATCCCAGCTAATGAATATTTGTAAATGCAAGAACATTCGGCGCCGGAATATCCAGAGGGCATCCTCTCTCTGCCTTGTAATTTTTTTTTTTTCACCAGATATTTAATATTTATGGTTCCACAGCCTTGTGAATAAAGAGCCACACGCAAACCCCCAGGAGCTCGGGGGCCGCGATATTTATGGCGCTTCCTCTTTTCCTTTTCAATTACAAAGACACCTCACATAATTAAGTGCTAATAACCTTGTTAATCTAAAATTGATACTCTTTCTCCTGGCTATCTCTTAATAGAATTAAAAACAGATTAATAATCAAGGGTAGGAGACTTTACATGGGATTTGGGGAGAGGGGCCCATGCTCTGGCCCCTCCCGGTGCTCCCGGGAGCTGGAGCTGGGTTGGGATGGACAGCCAGGAAAGGGGCTGGCAGGGAGGTGTGTTTTCCCCCGTGCTCTTTACACAGCTTAAATTTTTAAGACAAACAGCCATGTAACACCGTCTCCTAATGAAACTGTTTTATGTTAATTAATTATGTATCAAGGCTCATTTTCATGCACGGCCCGGCTCCGCTTCCCCTCCGCCGAGCCTTTGATCTGTCAGAGGCTAAACGGGAGATAAATAATCAAATTGAGAAGCAGCCTGGATGGAAATAAACATGGTTTAGATGTGTTATCTGGCGGGTAGAGCAAGGCCCTCAGTAATGGGGCTCAGGGTTTAGCCACGCTCGGCTGCACGCCTGGGCCGTGGGAAGTTCCCTGTGCCTCAGTGTCCCTGTGCCACCCCTGGGGACAGCACCGTGTCCCTGCCATGGAATGGGGTCTTCTGTAAGTGTCAGCTTGTCCTCTCCATGAGCAGGAGGCTGCAGAGGACCCTCTGCACTAAACTGATGAAGAACTAAAACCCTGCAGCATCTCTTTTTTCCACCCCATGGAAGATTCTGGCAGCTCCAGGCCACAGCCACCCCGTGCCTGGGATAGTTGGGATGCTGGCAGTGGACACTGTTTCGGCATAATTTAACACAATCTCTCCCAATTTGCTACACCTAAGTGGAGGCAGATGTGCATCCATATTCATTTTGGAGGAACTTCATGTATTGTAACTTCATCAGCCAAGGGCGCAGCTCCTGTGGGGTGCAGGAGCTGCGGATGGCAGTGTCCAGGGCCTGCTCCCCTCAGCTCTGGGTACAGGGATTGCAGGGCTGGCAGGAGCGATGCCCGCGGGCTCAGCTGCTCCAGGGTGCCCGTGGCACATCCCTGGTGACCTCGGCTGCTGCTGGGGGTGTAGCAGTGCTGTTCAGTGCCTGTCACCAGCCCCAGCAGCTGCAGCTCCGGCCCCAGCCCGGTGCGTCCAGGCCGGGAGGCGAGGCCGAGCTCGGAGCAATCAAAGGCAGCGCTCAGAGAGCCTCGTCCCCTCCAGCCTTGCCCCGGGCCCTGCCTTTGGGCTTCTGAAGGCTCTGCTCCAGCGGTGTCAGTTCTCATTAATCCACACATCAAAGGTGGAGCTGCCAAACATCCTCGGGAGGCTGTGGGGATTCCTCAGCAGGCGGGGAGGCAGTGGAGCAGAGGGCTCAGGGCATAGCAGGGTCCTTGGGGGACTCTGACCCTCTGGCTGTGCCCACGGAGCCACCAGGGCTGCCTGGGGAAGGTGTGGGATGTCCCTGATGAGGATGTGAAATAACAGGATGTGGCACTCAGTGCTCTGCTCTAGTTGACAATGCAGGGATCACTCAGAGGTTGGACTTGATGATCTTGAAGGCCTTTTCCAACCGAAATGATTCTGTGGTTCTGCAAAGAAAAGGCCCTCCTTCAGCAGCATCTCCCATGTGTCACATGTGTGCCAGCAAGGAGAGGAGATTTAGCAAGCAAACACACACAAAAATAAAGCAGAGAAGGTGCTGCTGCTTTCTGTAGAGTGGAATTTGCCTGCCAAGGTCCTCTCCTGTCACTGCGCACTGGGATTCCCTGCTTGGCTCTGGCGTGGCTCAGCATCCTGCCAGTGAGCTAATCAGGTCAATGCATTTTTAACAGGGCATAGGAAATCTTTATATTTTTTGTCAGGCCCATTCTTCTCCCCCGTCTCTCTGTGGGGGCTGAATTATTTAATGCTGAATATCAAGCAGGGCCGGTTTCCCTGCCCAGCTGCTGACGGTGCATTTTAGGACTGCTGAGATTGGCAGGTGGCTGCGCTCTGAGCCGGGCCCAGGGGGAACCCATGCAGCAGCAGATTACCTGCTTGCAGCCAGATTTATGGAATAACTTGGGTCCTTCTGGGCATCTGAATAAGCGAGGTAGGTTCAGAGGAGGGATGAGCTCCAGAACAAGGTGCTCACAAATCACACCATCCCCTGTCTCCCTAATCCATCTCTGTGTGCAGCGAGAACGCCAGCTGGAGTTCGGGTGTTATTTCCATGCTGGGGAAGGCTGATGGGAGATCCAGCAGCCCCAGCTCAGCAGATCCCTGGCTTGGGGCACCACGGTGGGCACGGGTGTCCGGGTCGGGGTGACAGGGAACCTGTGACAGTGGGCACAGGTCGTGTGTGGCGAGGAGCACCCCTGGGCACACAAACACAAAGGGCTGGTTTGTGTATCGGGGTTTATCTTTCCCATTAATGGCTTTCTAAATTGGTGGCAGTGGAGCAAAAAACCCAATCTGAACTCGGAGCATGCATGATTACTATTGTAATAACCTTGGCTAATAAGAATATGATGTGGTGTTAGGCTGGGAAAGAAAACACATTTCTCATTAGCTTTTTGATTAATTACTCCACATAATTTCCTAGGGGGACATGCCTGGGACTGATTGCCTTTGCTTTTGACGCGTGGAAGTGGTTTACCTTAAGTTAATAATTTTTTCGGTGACATTTTAATGGCAGGCCTCAATTAATCTCCAGTCACTGGGCAAAGGCCAGGCCCTCGCCATCCCCTCGCTCCTCAGAGCTCCCCCTTTGCCCACCCTTCTCCAGGACAGGGCAGAGGAGCTGCCTGGGGGTGATGTCAAGGTCAGGGCTGGGCAGAGGTTTGGGCTCTGAGATCCTGGTCCTCCCTGCCCTGCCCCACACGTGATGCTCCAGCTTCTCAGGGCTTTAAATACCTGGAATGTAGCAGCTGTGCAGCCCCGTCCTCTCCCGGCACTGCCAGGGATCCAGCTGTTCCCAGGCATATGTTTACATGGCCTGGAAGCGACCGATTTCCTTCCGTGCCTTATCATATAAATATTTCACGGGAGCTAAAATATTCAACACTCATTTGGTGTTGCCACATGGAGTGGGATCAAATGAGGGTGAGAAGGAGGGGAAAACAGGAGAGGGGAGCAAGCAGAGACTCATTTGTTTCCCCGCCTGGAAATGGAGTGATGCTGCATTCTTCTGCATCAGGAAATCACCCAGGACAGTGATCTCTGCTCACGGCTCCCAGAGCAGGTGCTTGGCTGCTGCAGGTTCGTGCACGGTTGTGTCTGAAGTGCCTGGGGGTGGGACTGTCCCCGTGGCTCACCTCACATCCCAGCTGCATCCAAAATCCACCCTGTACTCTCAGCCAAGCCCGTGCTCTACACAAACTTTAAAACACGGGCAGGTCCAGCCAAACTCCTACTAAATGAAATGTCAGGGTCATTCCAGGCCTTGCCCTGCCATCCTGGCATTCCTGGGGCTGTTGCCTTGGGGAGGAGAGATGGGGATGTGGGTGGGCACGGCCGGGCAGCACCCTTGGGCATGCTCACCTGGGGCAGGTGCTGGCCGGGAGAAGAAGAGCCAGAAATATTTATGTTTCCATCCAAATGCATGGATCAAAGCTGACACTTTAATCTGTTCAACAACATCTCAAGGATAAAAAAGTTGCAGGCAAATCACAGGCCTAAATTGGTAATATATTTCTGCTTGTCAGTTGACAAATCACTTTACAAACCCCTTCTGCATCTTCCCGCAGTCCCTGGGTGTGCTGGTTTGGGGTGTGCCAGCCTTCACCCCTCGCTGCTGTGTTTGTGCCACACTCCTCCTCAGGAGGGATGCGCCGGGAGCTCAGGGCAGGGTTTGGCAGCAGCTGGGTGAGTCGGGGCTGCTGCTGCTCAGGTTTTGTCCCTGGCCCAGACCAGCGTTTCTTTCACTCACATTTCACTCCCCTCCTCAGCTGTACTGTGGCTGGGACCGTGCTCGCTGCAGCCCACCGTGGTGATCACAGCTCACCATCCCTGTGGATGCAGTGCAGATTCCAGTGCAGCACCGAGGAGTCCCTGCTTGGAGACAGCACTCAGTGCCAAAGGGTTTCTCTGCCTTGACTTCTTTTTATTGAGTTTCTTTTTCTCTTCTTTCTCTCTCCTGGCCAGTGCCAGGCCGAGTTGATGAATTATCCCAATATATATTCTGTCTGGGAAGAAAACACATATCATATGTATCTTTGACAAGTTATTATTCTTCCTTATCAGAATGTGTGCGCATCCAGCCACGCCATAACTCACCCTCCATGGGGCCCGTGGGTCCGGGCGGGAGCAGCTCCGGCTGTCCCCGAGTGCCAGCGCTGCCCGGCCGGGTGACCCGTGTTGGGACGCTCCGGGTGGCGGGGACAGGCAGGGGACCGCGTGCCTCCGCCTGCCAGCCGGGGAGGGGGCCTGGGCGGAGGCGAGAGCATCACGTCGAGCTAATTCAGCGCCTGCCTCACCTCCAGCTGATTGCTGCAAATTAAATTTCACGCCAATGAGCCGGAGGAGCCGGCGTGCGGCGCGGCGGCGCGGGGGGAGAGGGGCGGCTGGCGTGGGCTCGCTGCAGAGCTGGCACAGCTCCTGCCCGACATGAGGGCACTCAGTGCCTGCCTCTGTCCCCCTGTGCTGGCCCTGAGCTCCCCACGGCCGGTCCTGCCCCATGCCCCTCTGCCCGTGCCCTGCAGGGGCCGTGTGCGGGTTCGCACATCAGTGAGTGAACATTTCTGGTTGTTCCTCCCCAAAATGATGGCCTCAGATCTGGAATGAAGCCCAGCAGGAGACCAGCTCTGGTCCGCAGCGGGACGGCAGGGCATGGAGCCAGCCCCGGAACGCTTGGGGTGCAGGATCTCTGCAGGTGGGAGGTGTGGGACCCGTCCAGGTGTGCTGTGCGTGCCTGGATGCAGGGCTGCGAGCAGCGGGAGTGCTCCCATCTCCACTGCAGTGCCTTTAATGTCGGACTTATTAAGATAATAACTGCTCCATCTCTGCCGGTTTGAAACATGATCTAATAGCAATCTTACAACAAAAGTTGCCAAGCAGCCAGGCCAGGATTTACTAATAGACTCCGAGCGTGCTGTAACTGAGATGGAAATTAATTTAGTGATTAGGAGATTAATAAATGGAGCAGAGCACATCCTTTCCTTTAAAGGCCGGGAGGAAGCATTGGGATGTGGCATTCCCGCGGTGCCTTCACGGGAAGTGTTCAACTCTTTAATCTCGACGCTTCCTTCCAGGCTCTGGGGCGAGGCTGCAGGAGAAGCTGTGCTGCCTCATTTTCTATTAAATCCCATCTTCTTCCCCAGGTGTTTGTTAGCATTCTTTTGTCTTCACAGACACCTGAGCCTGGCGCTTGGGGAGCAACATCCCGACCCACCCCCTCGCCTCCAGGCCACCTGAATCCGGGACAGTGGCAGCACTGGGAGCACACGAGGGAGGGAGGGAGCGGTGCCTCACAGCCTGCCCCTCTTTACTGCTGTTGGTTCTCCTCAGCAGCAGCTGTGCATCCATATTTATTGAGAGGAAGGGAAGGAAAACTGTTGGTAATCCCAGGGAAGTGGAACATCTTGTAATTATCCGGGCAGCTCGGCTGGCGTGGGTGCACAGGCGCTCCCGGGAGCTCTGGGTCACCCTGAAGGGCAGACGGGAAAGGTGGGATGTTAAACATGCTCTGAGCATCGCAGGGGGAAAAGGGATTGATGCACAAGTGTGACCCAGCAGCCCAGCGGGGAGCTGGTGGCCTCCTGCTCTCTGGCTCCTTGGCTGGGGTGAGGTGGGAGCTGCTTCTCTCCCCAAAAGGCTGTCGGGACCAAAAGCTGGGGTGGGAGACAGCGAGTGACAGGAATCTGTTAATTCCTGGCTGTGCTTGGAGCAGCGGGCAGAGTGGGTGAGGTGGGAAGCAGGAGGGAGATGCAAATGGTTTGAGGGCACCTGATGCCCCTGCACCTCAGGTACCTCTGGGCCAGGGGCAGGGAATGGGACCCAGGCCACCAAGAGAGCTGGCAGCTCCTCTCCGCTGGCATTTCCAGAGGGCAGAATGTGATCCCTTGCAGATGCTGAGAAGGTTTCTGAGCGAGGGCAGCAGTGCGAGATGAAGGGGAGCGCGTGTGTGCGTTTCTTCTCCCTCGCTTTTTCTCTCCCCTCGCTATCTCCAATACAGCCTTGCAAGAAGAAAAGCTTGTGGGCATCTGTGCTTCTCCTCTGCCTCCCCTGGGGACCATCAATATGCACAGACTGTTACCTGGGCAGGGGCCCTTCCCTCTGCTCCGTCAAGGTCATGGCAGGAGCTCCTGCCTGCCAAGCATGGTCCTGGAGCAGAGCAGGGATGCTTGGGCAGAATGTGCCGCCCTGGAGGAGGAGGAGGATTTAGGATGGGTTCATGCTGGGCTTGTGCTGGTGGTGTTAGAGTGCAGCCAGGCTCCAGGACCCGCTCCCAAATCCATTGGGCACTATTTTCCCAGTGGGAAATCCACCCTCCTGGCCTCAGGGAGTGAAGGTGGGCGGACGGCCTCCCTGCTGAGGATGTGGTTTCTGTCCAGCCCTGCTCCCCAGCTCCTGGCACTGGGATGAAGGCAAATATTTGGAGAGTGGCAGAGCCCGGCTTGCTTCAGACAGAGCCGGCAGCCTCTCAGAGGCTGGGATTAATTTGAAGGAATTTACTGGTGGGGTTTGTGGCAGAGAGAACAGTTTGCTTATTTCACACTCGTATGGCCACCTGCTACGAACTGTTTGTTCAGTTTCAAATTCTTTAATTAAAATCAACATAAAACAGATTGAAAACATCCCAAGAAGGGGATGCTTGATTTGCTGGAGGATATTGCAGCAAACGAGCCAAAGCGCTCAGAAGACACCGGATCACGGGAAGCGCTCTGGGCGGACACTCAGGTCTGCCTGGGCCACCGGCCTGGGGCGGGGGGCAGGTGGCCCTGGGGCATCTCAGCTTCATCACCGAGGCGGAGTGGACCTTGTGCTGCCTCCTTCTTTATCAGAACTCCCTTCCCAGCGTGCCCGTCCCGGCAGTGCCCGGCGCGGCGGGCGCAGGCGCGCGGTGGCGGCTCAGCCCTCGGCGGAGCTGATCAGAGGCCTCCTCCAACAAACATCAAAGCTTCAATTAACAGGGGCCGCGTGCGACCCTCTTGCAGAGCGCAGATAAGAATAGAAATTTCCCTTGGAAAACGGATTTGTGTTTAGCTGCGTGTGCCGGGCGGTAAATGACCTGCTCCGCGCGGCACCGGCGAGGGGCCGGGGACAATTACGGTGCTCATTGGGAGCCGGTTATCTGAAGGAAACAGGCGCGCTGCTATTTAGCTGTCTAATATCCCAGTGGGAGGGGAGGCGGAATTAAAACCCGTCTCTTTTCAGAGCCATTTCAATCTGAAGGATTCTTCCTTTATGCGGTGCCTTTTCATTTCAAGGGGCTCCTTCCTCTCTCCCAGGCCCTGATTTGCGTGTGGCCGCCTGCAATGGAGAAGGACGGTGAGGGGAAGGAGGTCTTGGCGGGGTCTGCACCCTGACATGGAGCCTGGGGATGCTTGGGGAGCGGGAGCGGCCTCTCCACGGATTTCTCCCTGTGCCGGCACCTCCCGCTCCGGTCCCGGCGAAACAATAACAACCACGCGGTGCAGAAAGTTAATCCAGAGGCAGACGGGCGTTTTAATCACTGGAAAGGTTAAAACAAGCCCTCCCCGGCTGCGCGCGGGCTCCCGCCAGCTCCCGCGCTCCTGCGGGCCTGGGAGACCCAGAGCACCATGACTGTATTGATTCAATTATTCTCTACAATGTAATACTCTGCATTTGTGTGATAGCAACAAACAGAGTTGAAAGACATACAAAAATAAATGATCTGAAAGTTAATATGGCTGAATGAGCAGCTCTGAATGAGGGGAGAGCGCTTTGGTTTTACATTGTGGAATCAATGGCGTGCAGAACAATGTCCTCCCTTCCCCGGGGCCCTGGGGGCCCTGCCTCCATCGATCACTATGCAAATTAATTGAATTCATGAAACCTGCATCGCTGGGTAATTGATGCTTCTTATAATTACCTCCGAGTTATGAGCTTTTGGGGGATTTCATTGATCCCTGCTCGGGGACAGGGCCAGGGCAGGTGCCGGGGGTGAGGCTGAGGCACCGGGGGCTCACCGCGATCCCCGGGTGTGAGAACGCTGCCCAGAGCTGGTGGGATTTCCAGAGCCTGGATGCCGTGAGGATGCAGCCCCTCGGGACAGCACCTGTCCCTGCTGTGCCAGGTGCCACAGGAGCACGTGGCCAGGCCAGCCTGCCCGGCGGGTGGATGTGGGAGCGAACAGGTTGTATCCAAAGGGATAATAGGCTTATACAGCGCATTATTTAAGAAAAAGGGACAGGCAATTGAGCTCTGCAGACTAATTAGATTAAATTGATGAGCTCATCAGTATTGTGTGTAATTAAGATCAGAGCTAATTGCAGCTGTTTGATGCCCTGCGTTACCCGAGGTGTCCCTTGCCCAGCGAGGGGGAAGTGGCTGGGCTCCCCGGCTCCTGCTCCCTCCAGGGAAGAGCAAGGCCCTTGTGGCTGTGCCCAGCTCATGCCGAGCTGGGGCCGGGCAGGAGGGGATCCGGAGCTTTGAGCAAAGAGCTTTGTGCCAAAGGGAAACAGCAAGGAGGGAGTGGCGTGGGGTGGATGGAAAGTTAGAGAAGCAGAGGCTGGCCGAAGTTCCAAGGGAGCTGCAGCCAGTGCTTGCTCTGGAGGATGGACAGGATTCATCCAGATGGACACAGCTTCATGGGATGGACAGCTCTGGCTGTGGTGTGGGGCCAGAGCAGCCTGGGTACAGCTTTTATCCGTGCTCTTCCCTGTTCCTGTCTGATCTTTCCTCTTGCTCCTGCACCTCCGCCTCCTCCCCGCTTCTCTCCTTTATGCTCACTTCTCTCTGCCGCTCTCACCTGCCTCACCCTCCTGCTCCTCCTCCCTGACACGTTCTCTGCAGAGCCGAGTTGTGTCCCTCCAGGCCGTGCAGGGGCTCCATTCCCTGACCAGCTCTGGAAGGGGCTCTCCCCGTCCCTGCCGAGCCCCTCCGCGGTGCTCCCCTCCCGTGCCCGCCCCGGCCCTGCGCTCCCTCTGCTTCGGGCTCCTTGTCTCCGTCTCCAAGGTTACACCAACCGCTTCCCGCTCCTCTCCTGAGCTCCCAGCGGGATTTCCCGACGCTGTTCACCACTCGGGTTTTGTTCCTCGCTGCCTTTCCCAGTTCTCCCGCACCTTTCTGCATCCTGCCACTGCATCAACCCTCGGGGAGCATCGCCTGCACCTGCCTGAAGGGAGGGCGGGACTTTGCAGCCCTTCTCACCAGAGAAATTCCTTCCTAGCTCAGGGCTGAGCATCCAGCACCACCCCAGGGCACCCTGGCTGAGCTGGCGGCCCTCGGGGAGACGCCGGGCAGCTCCCCCGAGGAGAGCACACATGAACATACAGCATTTCTTTCTGTATTGCTGGCTGCGGTGACAGCTCTGGGGGCAGGAGCAGGCTCAGACCCCGGACAGGAACCCTGAGGTGCCTCTCTGCCTGTCCCCTCGTCACAGTGGGGCTCCCCAGGGCTGGAGAGGGGCTGGGAGTCCTTCCGGACCCCCCCGCAGCAGCTCTCCCCTTAAGGGCGAGCATTTAAGGACACTGCCTGGCGATAATGACTGGGAGGTTTAACTCTAATCCTTTCTGCGGGGCTCCTCG
Source organism: Bombycilla garrulus (assembly GCA_013400315.1). NCBI lineage: Eukaryota > Metazoa > Chordata > Aves > Passeriformes > Bombycillidae > Bombycilla > Bombycilla garrulus. The sequence continues at coordinate 616,296 of VXBU01018243.1, read as the reverse complement.
CTTCTTACAGCCGTGAAAGCGACTGGGGGTGGGGGAAGCAAGCAAACCCCAAACCCCTTCCCAGATGTACGAGCAGCCTGAAATATCTCTGGCTTCTCTCTCTGCAATAACTGGAGGGAACAGGAGCAGATGTTTATAGGTCACGCTGCTGGTTTTCCCCTTTCTTTTCCACGAACTGTTTATTTTTCTCCAGTTTCTGCTGCTAATGGGGATCCGCGCCGCAGCGTCCCCTTCCCGTGGGCAGAACCCCCGGCCCCCAAAGCCCCGCGGGTGCCGGGTGCCGGGTGCCGGTGCTGGAGGGGATGTCCCGGGCCCCGGGCAGCGGGGCAGGGCCGCGGAGCCCCGGGGGCACGCTGGCGGAGGGGCTGCGCGGGTGGGCGAGCCCCGGGCTGTCCCCGCGGCGCGGACGGGAGGTGGCACTGCTGCACCGGCGCAGGACCCGCAGCCGCTCGCCCCACGCCGCCGCAATTAGCGGGGGGCTCTGATGAGAGCCGCAGGGCTCCGCGGTGCTCCCGGTCCCCCTGTCACCCCCGCCAGGTCCGCACTGGCCGTGTCCTCCGCTGCTGGTGACACTGCGGGGATGGGGACGCCCTGAGTGTTGGCCCCATGGGCGTCTCTGCCCCACATTGCTGTGCTGGTGCCCCAGGAGCTGTGGCAGCCAGAGTTGTCCCTGCAAAATCCGTTTAACCCTGTAGGAATAAAGGCTCTTTCTGCCTCCTGACGGGTGCTCAGCTCCACACGGTGAGATGCAACAGGTCACTGCAGTCCCCAGAGTGGCCCCCGTGCTTTTGGGGCCGCAGAATCCTGCCCTAAACACCCCCAGTGCCTTTGAGGTCACAGCGTCCAGCCCAAAACCAGCCGGGCAGAGCCCGGTCCTGCCCGCACTGCCCCGCTCCCAGCTCTGCTGGCACAGGAGAGGCACAGGAGGGCTGGCCCTCCCTCTGGGGGCATGTTCCCAAAAGGAAGGTTTTGGAACAGGAGAGATTTGTCTCTCAAGGCTTTTCTTTTTCTCCAAGCTCTTTTGAAGGGGGCAGTTTGGAGCAGAGTTCAGACACATCTGATTCCCCTATCTCAGACAAACACACTCGCCTTTCCCTGACTGCAGATCAACAGGACATGTTCCAGGGAAAGATCATCTCGAAAGAAATGGATTTTCCCCCTACTGCTTTGCCATTTTTGCTTGTATTTCTGAAAACCGGAGTGACGGGCTGTGAACTTTAAGGAGCGATTTCTCTTCCTTGCTCTAGTCTGACATGTGGGCAGTGGGACTGCGAGCCTGAGGAGGAGACAGGGCTCAAACAGCTCGGGGGAGGATGCTGAGGGCGAGGCAGCGGCTTCCAGACTGCCACAGCAGCTTCTCCTCCGAGTCCGCCGCAGGGAAGTTCCCGCGAAGGGAAGGGGTAGGGGCAGGGGGTGCTCTGGGCGAGGGGCTGTGCCCCAGCAGTGAGGGCTCGGTGCTAATTGCAGTGAGCAATCAACGCCAAGACCATCAATAGAATGGTGGCATTTAATTAGTATCCAACGGCTCGTATGGATTTCTACGTTAGATCCACATTAACATGAGATTCTCTGATCCCGAGTAATGTTCAGGAACAAACGCTCAGGTGCAGCCATTCCTCCAGAGACAGGGAGGTCCCTGCAGGTGTGTTGGGATGGCATCTGTTCTGTCCTTCCCCTTCCCTGCGCTTTCTGGCTCCTTTCCCCAGCACAGAGCTTTTCCAACAGGTCCTGGCCAGCTGGGCTGGCTGCGTCCACAAACAAAAATCCCGAGAAATGGAAATGAAGTTTCTGAGCTCCACCCAAGCCTGGCACCCTCCACATTAAGCGAAGCCCCCCCACCAGCCCCGCAGCCTTTTGAGTTTTGTATGAAACACTCATTATACCTTTGGTGTGACAAATGATTGAAAAGTGTAATTTGAAAGCTAAGCTCCCCATCACACTCTTCCCTATTGTTTATTTGCCAGCTCCAAACGGGTTGGCTGCCAAGGAAAGTAATCAGAAGGTAATAGCCTGATATCGGATGAATCCCCAGAGCTGCCAGCAAGCTGGAAAACTACAATCTCGGTGCCGCCTGCAGTATTGATGCGCTGAAAATAATTGTGTAGAACAGCAGAGCTGGGATCAAACTTGGGCTGACACTCGGCATTGTACGGCTCGCGTTCGGCGCGGTCTGATGTGGTTATTTGTGACTGGCTCGGGGCAAGGCAGCCAAAAGTGTCTCAGGGAGAGCTGCTGCGCTCTGTTTGCCCATGTAGATGAGAAAACACCTTCCCAAAGCAAAGTGCATCTCTTTATCTCCCTCCCTCCCTCCCTGCCTCGCCTCTTGCTTCCCCTCTCGCTGCGATCCCGGGAAAGCGTTGATTTTATTGAGTGTGGCAAGTGGCAGTTCATTAAAAAGTGGGAGCAGATGGGGAAGGGATTGTAGAAGAAGATTAATGATGCGCACCGACAAGTAAATCGGCCCAGGTTCTGGAGTAAACACAATCACGCCGGCTTCCTGGGAGCGGGTAATCCTCCTCTGTCAGCTCCGGCCTCGTTAGCCGGCTGGCGGGCCGGCAGCTAACGAGCAGGGATGCCAGGGCGTGCCCGGTGCCCAGGGGCCCACGGCAGGCCTGGCAGGGCTCTGGGGCCGGGGCCAGCGGGGACCAGCAGCGGGCATGGCCGAGGAGCTGCTGCTGCTGCCACTCCGGGCCACGCGGTGCTGCCCTGCCCGGGAGTGGCCGTGGAGCAGCGTGGGCTGCTGGCACAGTGAGCTCCGTGTGCTCGCCGTGCAGCGTTTCTGTGCTCCTCCCTGCCAGCTCCGCCCGCTGCTCCTGGCTGTGTCTGTGCCCTCTGACAGCGCCTGGGAGCCGGCTGGGAGTCATGGGTGATGGATGCCCGGGGTGAGAGGGAGCCCGGCTGCCCTGCAGCGCTGTCAGCTCCAGCGGGATGCGCGGCACTCCCACCCGGGAATGGAGCTGTCCCAGCAGAGAGGAGCAGGGCTGCTCCTGTTCCATTCCTGCCCTCAGCCTCTGCTCTCTGCCGGACAGAGCTCACCTGTCTTGCCCTGCCTCAGCTCTCCCATCCCGGGCTGCGCTCCTCCCGTGCCAACCCTGACCACCCTGCGCTGATGGAGAGGCCGCACACGGCCGGGAGCCTCCACTGCCAGGTTTAAACACAGGCTGCATCCTTCTTGCAGCAGGACGGCTGGCTCCTGCCGGCCTCCCCTCCGGAGGACAAGCCTTTCATTATGGATGGGGCTGTAATTTTGCTGCAATTTCCAGAAAAGCGCCTGGCTCCTTGTTTAAGCACCAGCAGGAGTGGGACAAGGGCACATCGGCATGTGGCACTCAGCGGTGACAGGGGGGCGCTGCCCCTCGCTGATGTCATGGGGATGTCACCCTCGGGGGCTGCAGAGCAGGAGCCAGGCAGGACGGGGCTCCGTGGATCCTCCCAAGCTGTCACTGCTGCTGTCCCCGCCTCACCCACCGCCGCGGCCACCCCGCACAGGGGGATGCCACCAGGGAGGGCCACTGCCCAGCTGAGCCACCACCAGGGGCATAAATAATTTAATAAAGCAACTTTTGAAATTATATTGCCCTAAATAATATAATAAACCCTAATTTACTCACATTTATCTCCCGGAGTTTTTTGTGAAAGCAGTAATCTTGCATCTTCTACAGTGATGGATTAGCAGGAAGGAAACTCCGCTGGGGAATAAAAACCCACATCGTGTAGTTTTTGACATGTTATTATTCAGTTTTATCTCGGGTTGCTCATTCCTGGGCCATTACTCATGTTCACAGGGATTTTTCTCCTCCCTTATTTATTTATTTTTATCGTGACCAGAAGCAGAGATGTCAACAAATCATCCCTCCTTCCCCTGCTCCGTTTGGAGGGGACAGCGTGTCACTCCCAGGGGGGTCCTGGTGGCACCCCAAGCCACAGGGCACTGCAGACCCCGGGGAGGATGGCACCGTGCGCGTCCTGCTCATCCTCCCCGCCGTGGCAGTCAGGGAGGGACACAACTTAATTAGTCTGTGAGTTTCTAAGAGATCCGATCGATGCAGCAGATCAGAGCTGCGAGTCCTGCCTGTGCTGGGGGTGCTTGATGAAAACACCCAGGGGGCAGCGGGGCTCTGGCAGGGCAGGGTGCCACGGGGACAATGCTCAGGCAGCCAGGGCTGTGTCAGCACCTTGTGCTGTGACCCAGGAGGGCTGGCATAGCTGGCACTGCTCCCCTTCTCCGTGCAAGGGGGCTGCAGCCAGCACTGAGGACATGGGAGCCCTTGGGAGCTTTAATTATTCCTAAATCTCAGCCTTTATTGCTCATTAGCAGCAATGCAGGATGCGGCGCCCCAGCCTCGTGCCCTCCGAGGGAAGGATTTTTGGCTGCCTTGCTCGAGTCACAAGGAGGTTATTAAATAACTGCAATTACACGAGGAGTGCCGGGATGGTGCCTCTCATTTATTAGCACTGCTTTGTTTACTCCCAGCCTTGAAAGGAATGGCAGAATTTGGAGCAGCAGAAGAACCACAATGGCATCAGAGTGGCCCATCCCAGTGGGACCTCCCAGAGAAAAAATATTGGGGAACAATTCTTTACTTTGAGGGTGCTGAGGCCCTGGCACAGGTGCCCAGAGCGGCTGTGGCTGCCCCTGGATCCCTGGCCATGTCCCAGGGAGCAGCCTGGGACAGTGGGAGCTGTGGCTGCCCATGGCAGGGGTGGCGCTGGATGGGATTTAAGGCTCCCCCCAACCCAAACCTTTTGGGGATTTTTGGATTCTACAAAACCAGTCCCCACGGTGGGGCTGGCAGCCCGGGACTGCCCCAGCTTCACCCCACGCAGCTCCTGCCCCAGGCTGGGACGTGCAGCCGGGCGGGGAGCGCTTCCTCGTCTGTGTACAAAACCAGAGAGCTCTGTTTGTTTGTGTTCGCTGGGAATGTGCCTGCTACACACACACACACATAAATATATAAATATATAGAGAGATGCACAGAGGCTGGGCTGGGAAGCACGCAGCTCGCAGTGGGAAGGGGTTGGCAGAGCAAAAAACCCTGGAAGACATCCAAAACGCGGGAATGTTGGTACATACGAGCCCCTGGATGACGGGTGGAGGCAGGACTGTGTTCCTTTCTCCAGCACTGCTGCAGGCACCATCTGGGGGCTCTGCCAGCCCCTCCTGCTCCCCCCCAAACATCCCGTGCACCTTCCCAGTGTAAGAACCCAACTGGAAAAGCAGATGAAGGGCCCAGCACCACCGCTAACGGTGTGCGGTGAGGGTGTGCGGGCAGGACGGCGTGTTTGCCAGGGAGCACCCATCAGCTTGGCAGTGAGCCCAGGCCCTCCGGTGACCCTGGCACCTGTCAGTGCCCAGCGCTGCCCCCCGAGCTGCCCGCTCTCCTGGGGCACCCGGAAATCGCATTTATTGCAAACAGGGATGTGATTGAGCCAAGCAAAGGGATGATCAGGGCTCCTGGAATTGTCAGTGCGGGATGTTTAACCAGAGCTCAGCGAACACTCCTCATTCCCCGCCACCCTTCTCCTTCCTGGCTCCCTCCTCAAATACCTGCTCCATCCCCAGCTCCCTCCCCAGTACCTGCTCCATCCCCGGCTCCCTCCTCAAATACCTGCTCCATCCCCGGCTCCCTCCTCAGTACCTGCTCCCCACTCTCAAGGTGAGCACGGTGGGGGTCAGCCGCGCTCCAGCGCTGATTACAGAGCCGGCAGGAGCTGCTAAGATTTCTAATTAAGATTAAAGAATGCACACAGCTTATAAATGCTTCCCAGGAATGTATAATTTGATTTTCTTGTTTTCGTGTGTCTCCTGCTCCCGAGGCAGCTCAGATGGCTCCTGGCCACGGGCTCCAGCTGCCCCTCACCCATCCCAGGGATGCAGAGCCGGGGTCCTGGCGCCTCTCCCGCAGCAGCCTGGCCAGGGATGGCATGGAAAACATCTCGGTGAAGGTTCTGCACGTCAGGGAGGACAGGCAGGGCCCCCTGGACAGGTGCTGCGCTGTTCTGCATAAGGAGAAGGCACAATGAGCCCATGGCGCCTTGATAGGGAGCTTGGATGTGATTCCTGTACCGGGAGGGCCGCTCGTGGATCCCGCTGTCCCCTGCCCCACCACTGGCCCCGTTCCCTGCCCATCCCCGGGCCCAAGGCAAGCCCGGAGCAGGCACAGACCTCTCCAATGCCGGTACCTGAGCAGGGGGACAGCTGTGCATCAATATTTATTCAAAACTCCCGGGAAACCTGGATGAAGTGTAATTATCTCAGCTCAATCAACCAGGATTAGCATAACATCCAGTCACCCATCAGACGGTGTTTGATTTCTGGGATCAAAGGCGGCTGGAGCGGCTGATGAGGTGAGTGCAGGGTGGGGAGAGGGGCGCTGTGTCCGCTCTCCTCTTCCTGGGGTTTTCAGTTCACTTTTCCCTCCCAGTCCCGCTCCCACCCAGCGCCCATCACACGCTCCTCGCTCGCAGCGCCGCTCCTCGTGCAGCATCTCACCCTCTGCTCCGCTCCCCGTAATTAACAACTAAATATAGATCTTAATTAAGGCACTGATGAATTTAATTTGGAGTGGCATTACTGCCTTAACTTCCAGAGCTCAACGCCTTGTTTGGATAATGTATAATATAAGCTAAATGAGTGCTTACTTGTTACCACCATAAATAATTCCTCACAAATCCCTCCAGATATGTCTCAGTCGCTAATCCATCTCCTCCTATGGAATACGCACGGGCACAGAGCCTCCTCCTGCAGGTTTTAACACAAACCTTCAAGCCCCACGCCAAATTCCCCCTCCGAGCCCGGTGCCTGGTGGGGAGGGAAAGGTGAGAGGTGGCAGTGTGGGGTGGAGGGAGGGGAGCTTGGGCTGAAATCATCTCAGCCCCGAAGTTCCCTGTGAGGAGCCTGGGCTGAGGACGGCTGGCACCACGTGGGGGATGAGGAGTGCAGGTGGGAGCAGGTCCTGCAGGCCCTGGCACTGCCCAGGATCCTGGCTGGGAGATGGAGGGGGAGCTGCAGGTGAGGGAGCCGGGGTGGGCACAGGGGGCACCACACAGATACCTGGATTAGAGCCGTGGGAGGGAGGCTATCAAGTGCAGCAGGAGGTCGGGTAGTCAGGAATCAGCTCCTGCCTTTGATTAAATAACTTCCACAATCATTTTCCTCTGCAGAGCAAGTCCAGAGCTGTGTTGGGAAGAGAAATAAACCCCTGCGTTTGCTCTGCTCTCAGCCCCGAGCCACAGTTGTGTCTTGCTGCTCAAAGGATTTCTGGGAAAGCTCCACCACTTTCATTCCTTAAACACAGAGCAAAACAATCAATGGGGTTTGATATCTCCTAAGCCCTGCCAGCCTGTTCATGGGAAGCTCTGCTGAGTGGATGGAGCTGTTACAGTCTGAGAGGGAACAGGGAAAGCCACAGCTGGAATTCCCAGTGCTGCCAGCTGCCCCCAGCCTGCCGCAGCGGCTGTGAACAGCGGGAACAAGGGCACTGCACTGCCCATCCCTGGTGTGAGGCCTGGCAGCAGCAGCTACGAGCCAGCCTCTGCTCCGGGCTCCCACTGGACACAGCAAACAGATCCCTTTGCCTTCCCAGCCCTGTGCCCATTGCTTTCCCACACAGGTCATAACACTCCGCAGGGGATTTCGTCCTGCTCTGCCTTTTTTCACTACAAGTGTGTGAAAAACAGGTCTGAGACCCTTAGAGTTTGTTCATCACTGAAAGGAAATAAACGTTTGTGATCCTGCCTTATAAAATCATCCTGGTGACAGACACACTGTGGCCACGTGGATGAGGGAGTGACCTCAGGGAAAGGGTGGCCCTGGATGGCCAGACATGGGCTGTGTGACACCACGGATGTCCTGGCCACCTTCCCAGTGAGTCACAAGGAGCCAGGCAGGGCAAGAAGGGACAGGAGCCAGAGCTGGGCCACCACCCTGCTAATGACAGCAGCTGCCCTGGGCACTCGGCTGTGCCCTGTGTCTGTGCCCTGTGTCTGTGCCCTGTGTCTGTGCCCTTTGTCCCCTGTCAGACCTTCCCTGGGAAGGATGTGGCCCAGGGCAGTGAGATAAAAGCAGTTTAACCCCATGCTGGGGCACGGGGACACCGTTTGCTGGCAGGAGAGGACGCTGGGCTGCTGTGCCAGCCCTGGGCAGCACCACGGCTGGGCTGGGCACCGCGCCCTGCATCGGCCCTGCTCCGCCTGTCTGCTCCACTTCCTCACTCCCTGCTGTCCCGGTACAAATCATTTGCTCAGATAACAGATGACGTGTTTATCCCAAGGGATACAAGCCTGAATATTAGGATGTCAAAACCAGCTGCACTTGCAATACGTTACTGTCAAATGGAGAATAAAAACGGAGTTGCAGTTATTTAATTTGGTGCCAGTGCAGGAGAGCGGGAGCAGGGGAGCGGTGGCTCTTTGCCCAGCTGGGATCCGCACCCCTGGGCCTGGCAGGAGCTCCTGGGGGGAGGGCAGGGGCTGTGGGCTCACTGCTGGAGGATGCTGCAGCGCTGCCTCTCCTCCCCCTCACACCCACCCGGGAACGGGAGAAGCCAGGCGGGTCACGGGGGGCACACGGCAGCTCATTCATCCGTGCCAGCAAAATTTGTACTTGAAAAAATTTGTTGGGAAAAGAAAGGCTTTTTTGAAGACAAACATCCCAGCTCCTTGGGGACAGCTCTGAGTTTGCAGAATACCAATTAAAAATATAAAAGTGCTTTTAAAGAAATAAATCTGCAAAGGCGAGTTCTGAGAGCGGGAGGGGGCTGGGGGCGGTTGGCACGCGGTGTCCTTTGGCAATAACGAGTCGAGGGGAGCACTGGAGAGCAGTCCCTGCCGCACACCAGGGCACTCAGGTGTTTCTCCAGGTGTCCCAGGCCTCTGCCTGCCCAGGTGCCAGGGGAGCTGCCACCTCCTCAGGGCAGCACGTGCTCAGTGGCACCGTGTCCCTTTTGCCCCCCCGAGTCCCCCACGGCTCATGGCAGCGCTCGCTGACCCAGGTGACCTTCACAGAGGTGGTGGTGGGGCAGGGGACACTCGTCCTTTGTCACCTCAGGGCCCGGTGAGTGACAGCCCGCCCGTGGCAGGGACCGGAGCCTCCCTGCTGATGCTGAGATAATGCACTGGGTAATACTTCTGGACATATTTCATTGAAATATAACAAAATATTTGCATAGCTTTATTAGATAAAGGGGAGCTGACTGGAGGCAGAGCTCGTTTGGAAATACGATGTGAAAATTCATTTAAAATGAAAGAATCTGGAAGCTTAAGTTTAGGGTAATAGATTGATCGCTCAGAGTAGCTAATGACTCCCAACAAATAGATCTCAGCGGCTGCATCCTGTTCCCCTGCTTGGCTGCTGCCCTGGAGTTAACAAATCCCCATTTATGGGGTGAAATGGAGCCGTGGGTGCCGGTTCTGCCCAAACTGGGATCACTGGGAGCCCGAGGTGCACGGGCAGAGGGTGCAGTGGAACGGGAGGAGGAGGGAAGGGCTGCGTGACTCCGGGATAAACGCCTGGGTTTAATTTCCATCTCCTGATGCTAAAGCAGATTGAAATGAAGGCACGGAAAAGCTGCAGATGAGAGGTGGGGAAATTAATAATGTCACAGCAATAATAGCAATGAGTGGCTGTGCGTGTGCTAATTAGTTTGGAGCCCTGGCTCCGGCTCGGGCGCACCTGTGCGTGCCGGGCTCCTCAGCCCGGGAGGAGCTGCCAGGTGGGAGCCAGCCCTGCTGCCCCTCTGTGTGCTCAGAACCGGGGACAAGCGGGCAAACCCAGAGTTTCAAACAGGGCGGCCCCTCCTGGCCCAGGATCTGGTGCCAAAGGGAAAGCAGCTGGTGAGCTGTGCCAGGTCCTGGTTGGCACCAGGTGGCTCCTCCTGGGCAGCCCAGGGGGACAGGGTGGTCCTGGGGCACCGCGGGGTCCCAGCCCCTCCCCAGCTGTGCCCTGGGCACATCTGGGACAGCCTGGAAGGGCCCACAGAACTCATTTGCTCCCTGCTTGCAGCAAAGGCATTTCCCTGAATTACATCGAGCCCACGAGCAGGCTCAGCTCGAAGCTTTGCTGAGAAAACACCTGCCCGTGGGCTTCCAGCAGCACCTGTTCCTCAGCCCTGGCATTTCCCTCGAGGGGAGGGTGCTGGGAGGCTGGAGAGAGAAACCTGCTACTCGCAAGGGGGGAGATGGAGATTTTTCCGCACAAAGCTGCACAGGGGAATAGCAGGAAGGGAGTTTGCTGGGGACAGTTTCCCCGTCCCTCTCCCATGTGGATGCAGATCCCATTAGTATTCGGGGCTGGTCGGAGCAGCCACTTAGGCCTGGAGACAGCTCTGCACAGGCACGGTGGAAATGTCTTTATAAATGACCGCCGGGTTTGAGTGACGTGCCCTTCTTAAGCTAAATAAAATGAAAGATAAACCTTCTAAAAAATACATGAGCTAAACATCCCTTTCACGCTTCATTATGCAAATGGCTCTGCCCATTGCCGCAGCAATTAGCTGCTCTCTGGAGCTGGGGCCGAGGAAACCGGGCCTCTCTTTCCTCTTCCTGACCGGGAAGGGAAGGGAAAGCCTGGGCTGCTCGTGGTTCTGTAATGCTGGAGTTTTGGGATGCTCTGGTGTGAACGGTCATCTCTGGCTGCAGGAATGGCTGTGGCGTGCCCTGGCCAGGCTTTGGGCAGCGAATATTGGGGGAAGCAGCTGGAGAACAGAGGAACCCCCTCCCTGCGTGCCAGGGACATGCCCAGCGGTGGGGGGTTCTGTCTGGGGCTCCTCCAGGGGCTGGCAGTGCTTTCCTTGGAAACAGGCTCAGCTGGGACATCGGGAGGAGTTTCTCCATGGAAAGGGGGGTCAGGAGTGGGAAGGGGCTGCCCAGGGAGGTGCTGGAGTCCTCCAAGGAAGGGCCGGACGTGGCACTCAGTGCTCTGGGCTGCTGGGCATCGGGCACAGGTTGGATTTGATGATCCTGAAGGACTTTTCCAGCCTCAGTGATGACCGTGGTGAGTGGCGCTGCATTGGTAAGAGGGGAGGGGCTGTGTCCCCTCTCCAGCCATGGATCACCTGTGGTTCCATCTCCAATTCCCTCTGTCCTTGTCAACTCTCTGTGCCCTCCCTGCACTCCCCTCTCGAGTTCCTCCTGCTCCAGGCACTCGATGCAGCTTTACAAGTGATCAATCTTGCTCTGGAGCCCTTCCATCGCTGAGATCCCTCCCTATTGGTGCCCATGCTCTGCCAGGGCCCCTTATCAGGTTTGCAATTTGGGATCTGTGTTAAGTGCTCAGAAATCAATTTTCAGCTTATTTTGTGCTACAAAATTTGCCATACCTGGATCTCTGATACTAATTGAACAAGAGCAATTGATGTTTTAGTAGTAATTAAAGATGGTAATTATTACCAAATCTCCCCGTGGCCCTGCATGTTTGCTTTGGACTTGTCAAAACTGGAGGCAGGTGGAATCAATCTTAATAAAGTTGGGACTTCAAAGCTGCTTCTGGTAATGGCTTTCCACAAGGCCGGTGAGGAGTGGAAGGCAGAGATGGAGAGAGATCCTTTAGCCTTGTAGAGGGCAGGGACATTAATGGGTGCTTTCTAATTAATGTGTTTTAAAAATCTTTATCCGAAATGAAAACTCCTCATTGTTTTTTCATGCCGGAGTGGCTGGAAGGGGATTTGCAAGCCACAGGGATGCGGTGGCTGTCCCAGCCCGTGCTGCTGGCCCGTCCCCTCAGCAGCAGTGGGAGGGCTCCTGTGCTTGGCTGTGGCTTCTAATGTCACTGTCGGGGTGCCGGGACGGTGCCAGCCCCGACAGGCCGTGCTGGGGGATGAATTGCTGACCTATTTATCAGCACCTGCTTCGCCGGCGTCCTTCCCCGTGCTGCCAGGGCCGAGCACCCCCGGGGACACGGGGAGCCGAGGGACATCCCGCGGGGATGCAGTATGGGCAGCACAACGGGGCGAGCAGGAGAGGCCTCCATGCAGGAAGGCTGGCGGGGCCCAGCTGCATTTTGGGGTGGGTGTGGAGATGCTGCAGCCCGCAGGGGAGCCTGCAGAGACAGATATCCCTGCTCAGATATCCCTGCCAGCGGCTCCTGCCTGGATTCACCTGCTGCTGCTGCTTCTCTGCGGGGCAAGCCCACCTTGCTGGCTGCAATGGCTCCTGGCCGGTGCTCCTGCAGCGGGATCAGGCTGCGAATCGCTGCCTCCGTGTCCCCATGGAAACAGCTGCGGGAGGCTGCAGAGCAGAGCTCCGGCAGCCCCGGCTCCGGTCCTCAGCCCCGCTCCCGGCACAAGAGCCCTTGAGCGGGAGGCGGGGGGGGCTGAGCCCCAGCTCCATTTTCCCTCAGGAGAGAGAGACCCTCTCTTCAGGGGAAAATGGAAATGTAATCAGATCGGCTTGTGTGGAGCAAATAGAAAATCAGTTTTAATAAAGGCAGAAGAAATGCAAAGCAGCCGCTTATGACGGAAATGGTGCTAAATAGACACCTCTTTAAGGAAAACTGCTCCGGGGATGTTTATCGGGAGAGGCGCAGCCCCGGGCTCCCTCCTGCTCTCTCCTGTGATCCTGGGCAGCAGCAGGAGCAGCTTCCCTGCTGGGAGCGGCATTTGGGCAGCAGCATCCTCGGTGCAGGGGCACCGGGTACCGAGCACCGGGTACCGCCATCCCTGCACCCCTCCCGGGGCAGCCCTGCGGGGGGAGCGGCTCCCGCCGGCACTGCAGGGCTCAATTATTGCTCAGAGGAGCCACTTTGCCTTTATTGCTTTCATTTATTACCCAGGGGCCAGTGCCTGTTTTCTGAGGCAGCTATCTGGTTACATCGTGGCCGATAAGCAATGCTGGTCTGTCTTTATAAGACAGCCAAAATTTATCACTTTCCACTTATTTATTTATTTGGTGGGGCTCTGGTGGTGGCCTGTATTTTTCTTCCAGTGACGTTTTGCAAAAGGCTTTATTTTCACGTTCAGCCCTAGGGCGGAACAGCAAACCCAGCCCAAAAGAGGAGACAGCTCCGTGATGAACCCTCCTGGCAGGGAGTGAGCAAGAGAAGTCTGTGCTGGGCCCCACGGAGCAGCCACTGTTTGCTTCGATTTGCCAAATGAGCTCTCGAGCTGTGCCCCGGTGGCTGAAGTGCAGGATGAGGGGACAGAGCTGGCAGTGGGATGGGTGTTCCCAGTTTGATCCATTCCCAGTGGGTGCTGGGCTGCGTGGCACTGCTGCCAGGAGTCCCGAGTGGAGCAAATGGTGTGGGAGAGGCCTGTGAGTGTCTGCACATCTGTCCCATCCTGCAGCAGGCAAAGCTCCGCTCCCAGCGAATGAAACCAAACAAGGAGGAATTTAAGGCATGAAGGCTTTATGGGGGCCCTGAGGAACAGGCTGTCAGGTTTTGTTTTTTGTTTAAAACTGCATCTTGGTCTAATTTTCCTATTAGGTTGTAGTTTGTTGGGTTTTGTTTTACTTTATTTTGTTTATATGTTTTAAAGAACTGTTATTCCTATCCTGAGAGCCCCTTTAATTTCAGAAATCATAATAATTTGGAGGGAAGGGGTTTACATTTTCTATTCGAAGAGAAGCTCCTGCCTTCCTTGGCAGGCACCTGTCTTTCATAACCAGGACAGCCTGTTGGGAGCCAGGGTCACTGGCTGGGGTGGGCTGTGGGCATGGGAGGCTCCTGTGTCACCGCACTGAGAGTGGCCTTCGTTCTCCAAGTCTCCCTCTGTGACAGCCCCTTGAAAAGGCCATTGTGGGGTCCCCACAGAGCAGTGCCAGCTGGTCCAGAGCCTCCTCGGGGATGCAGGGGTTGGTGCTGGCACCCCTGGGCGTCCTCAGGATGCTCCTTGCCTGGTGGCAGAGCCCTGGGGGTGCAGGATCCATCCCTAGTTCCTGCTGGGAGCCAATGGATTAAACACCTCAGCCCTTCTCTTTTCCCCGCTCTGTGCTTTTCCCCACCACGAAGCTGCTCTAGAGATAAATGGCAGTGTTTCCCCTTTTCCACCAATCTTTCCAGGAGGAAAGGGTTGGGTGTTTGGAGGGGCAGGAGGAGTGGGAAGGCACACAAAGCCGAGGCAGGATCAGTAATTGGCCAGCCGTAATTTCATAATTCATCTCTGTGAAACACAATGAAATTAAAAGAGTTTAGATTCCAAAGTGTAATGATCATCAATTAAATTCTGCCGGGGCTGAGCTTCCCTCTCATTTGAATTTTATTTTATTATTATGACTTCTCTGTGATTGCGAGAGGATGAAAACAAAAGCTGCTGCTGGAGGTGGTGGTGGTGGGGAATTAGAGCCAGCAATTACTGCTGGGTGACAGAGGAACTGAGGGAGAGGCGGCGGCTCCTCGGCCCGCACCCGGCACAGGCAGGGGCATCCATCATCCTGAGCCTAATCAGTTAATGCTGATAAACTGCCAGCAATAACTGACAATTGAGCTGGGGGCTCTGGGCTCGGAGTTCATTCATTTTGAAAGTGCCATAACTAACCCATTAAACCCAGGAAAGCACAAAAGCTGAGCCCCGGCCCCTGCCTGCTGCCCTAATGAAGGCTGCCGTTGATTCTTTTAAGTGTGGATGATGATGTGTTTAGTGGCTATTGATGCCAGAGGTTTAGCCCAGGCTGGAAAAGCCGCTTTGAAGAAAGGAGTTTGTGTTTATCCGTGGCAGCTCTTGCCCTGGGTGCCGCTCCTGCGCTAATCCCGGGGCGGTGGGGATCAAGGGCTGGGGCTGTGCTGGGCGCCTGTGGGTTCCCGCTCCCAAAGTCAGTGTGATGATCGTAGGACCGGCTGCTCCCCTGGGGAATTCTCTCCGGGGGATGGATGCGGAGGAACCGGGCTGGAAGGCAAAGCTGGTGTTGGCTGCACTGGGGATGGTCACACACTCACCAGCACACACCCCAGCTCCCCGGGGAAGGGTGCCTGCAGCCCCGTCCCACCCTGAACTCTGCTGCCTCTCCCAGCGCTGGCACAGAGCTCTGACCCACGCCACACATATCACAGGAGCTGATTTCTGCAGGCACCGAGGGGCTCAGGGAATGTCCGGGATGATTCACTGCCCCAGGCCCGGGGTCCGGCCCAGCGCTCTCGGCTGTGGCCTGGCTTCCATCAGTGCCTAGAACCACGGACAGAGTGTGTCACCATCAGAGGTGTCCTGATTTATACCCCCAGGGGGTCTGCTCAGCCAGCACTCCACAAGGAATAGCTTCTCCCATAAATTTTACAGCTGCAGAGTAGTCACTGCTTTTGGCTGTCCATGCAGTGTAACAGGGGCTGGAGGAGTTCCCCAATGTGCTTTTCCTTCACTGGGGGGTTTTCTTCCCAAATATCCCGCAGTGGTTACAGCATTCCAGGTGCTGAGATGCCTTGCCCAGCTCCCAGTGTTCCATCCTCCTCAGCCTGGTGCCTGGGCTGCATTTGTCTGGCTCCTGCTCCCAGGCACTGGGTTTTTTTCCACCTTTGTTGTTAGACTGAAGAGCCCTCTATTATCAATTTTTTTTTGTTCTCTGTGTAGGTATTTAAAGACTTTGATCAAGTCACCTCATCACCTTCCCTTTGTTAATCTGCGGAGACTGAACTCCTTGAGACTTTTGCAATGAGGCAGGAATTGTGCCTCTGTGTCCCTCGGCTCCTTTGAAATTCCCAGCCAGAGAGTCGAAGGTTGGGCACCTGAAAACGAGAGGGTACCTGGAGAACTTGCCCCATCAGGGCTCTGTGCTTCTCACCTGCTTTTGCAGTGGGCTTTGACACTGTGCGAGTGACTGTCGGGAAGTTTCTGATCACGCTTTTCCTTTTTTCTCCCGTGATGGATAATAACTCCTTCTCAGAAGCAGATTTCCCAGGGAAACGCTGTTTCTTCTCTGAGTCCTCCCCCCTGAGTGTGCTCTCTGCCCTGAGCCAGTGTCCCCATGCTGGGATCTGTGCGCAGAGGAGCTGGGGAACTTTGTTGTTAGACTGAACTTCCCAGCATCCCATCCTCCCCACATCCCGCTCTTCTCCTGCCCTTTCCCTCTCAGTGCTGCTGGGCACCCCCCTGTCTGTGCTTGGAGAGGTGGGCAGAGCAGCACCTGGGAGTTACTTTCCTGGAAAATCTGCTGTGCTTGGCTCTGGATGCTTTCGTGGATCAGTCCAGCAGGACTGGCTTTCATCTGGACCCGGCAGAGCCCTCTGCACGGCGCTCGCGGGAGGTTGAACGGGCCGGCTCCAGGGAACTCTCCTGAGGGCCCACTAAAGCTGATCATCAAAGGTGTTTAGTCTTCGCAGGAAGCAGGATTGCGGAGAGACTAAATGATTCCGAGAGGATGTTTCACCTCAAAGAGGTCTGTTTTCCAGCCTGCCTCTGCATTTCAAACCCCTCTCTGCGCTGTGGGCCCGGCTTGGTCTCCGAAGGACCAGAGTGCAGCGTGTTTGATGGATTCCAGGCCTGGGCTTGCCTGGGCTGTGGCTCTGAGCTCCAGTGCAGGGTGCTGGCTGTGCCAGCCCTTGCCATCGCTGTACCCCTGGTCCCCCAAGCCCCCTGGCTGTGAGGAGGCCTCTCCCTGAGCGCTGCTTGGCGCCGTGCTCGCCCTCCCTCGCACCCACGGGGCCTTCCTCCCTCAGCCTCCTCTCCCCAGCTGCCCTGGTGTAATGAGTTGTCAGGATGGTGAGGATGGACGGGGCGCACCGGGTCCTGATGAGATGATACAGCAACAATTCCATTTCATCTCGAATTTGACATTAAACTTTAATAGTCTCAAGGACAAGAAGCCAAGAGATATCAGATGTAATGAGATAAAGCAAAGTTTCTCTGACAGCAAATTTGATCACAAATGGGCTCTGAGATTGCTTCTTTGATATAAATGAAACATAATTCATCTTTCAGTGCCTTGAATGGGCTTTGAGGCCATGTGTAATAACAGTGTCACCATTGCTGGCTCTGACAAGTGCCAGCATGGCACTGGCAGGAAGGGCCCCGAGACGCTGCTCGTGCTCCTCCCTGGCCTGGGTGGGACATGGAAGTGGCAGGAGCTGCTGAAGGCAGGCACAGCACGGCGGGCAGAGCTGCTTCCAGCACGCTCCTGGAAAACTGGGAACGGCCGTGTGTGGGCCGGGCTCCTGCATCCCAGAGGCTCCTGCAGTCCTGGTCTGGAGGGCTGGGGCAGCACAGGAGCTGCTGGAGCTCTGGCAGCAGCCCTGCCTGCCCAAAGCCAGCTGTGCTTCTCCAGGGTTGGAGGATTGAATGCTGGCACAGGGAGTCTTCTCTCCTGTTGTGGTGGCTCTGGCTGCTGCAGGAGCCCACCAAGGCACGGTGTCTGACCAAGGGTTTGCTCTCCCAGCAATGCAAACCCCCCTGCTTGGGGGCTGCCCACCTGCACAGCCTGGCATCCCGAGGCTCTGGACTCACCTGGCCAAGCACAAGCAGGGCACAGTGTGGCCTTTCCTGGTGCCCCTTGGCACGACATTCATGGTGGTCCTTGTCCCCAGGGGTGCAGGGGAGGATGAGGAATGTGGGGAAGGATGAGGAGGTCTTTCTGCTGCAGTTGCAGACATGTCAAATATCTGTGGAGAAATGAACAGGCCCTTTTTGCATGATAAAGAAGCCTGAAAATTGAGGATGGCAGCTGCTTCATTTCCTGTTGTTTTTTTTTTTTTTTCTAATTTTTATTATCATTAAATTGCTTCCAGTGACCTGTAATATTTTTGTGCAGTGGCAATTACAGCTCTTGGAGGATTAAACTGTGCTCACACACAGAGCCTGCTGGTTTCATCCAAAGGGCAGAGCCAGGGCTCCCTGGTGCCAAGGCAGCCGCATCCCCATGGAATAGCCCCCTGCCGTTCCCTGCAGTGGCCTCCAGCAGAGCTGTGCTGAGGAGAGCTCTCTCCTCACTGCTCCTCTCTGGCCCAGGAGCACAGCAGCAGTGTGACCCAGCGTGGCCGTGCAGCTGGAGATTCCTCACTCCCCATTCTCCCCGCACTGCATCGAGCCCAGTGCAGGGGCTGAGCGCCGGCGGCTGATGGGGCCCTTCCTGCCTCCAACTCCCGGTGAATATGAAAAGTCGAATTGATTCCCTCTAATAAATGAAGCAGTTGGATGTCTCATTTGTAACTTGACATCCACGCCGGCGCTTCAGCTGCTGCTCCTCACCCCTGGCTGGGAGACACACTTATTAAGATGGTTTTCTGCAAAGCTATTGCCGTTTGCCGGCAGCCAATCTATCCGCAATCGGCTCCGGTCGGGAAGGGGCTGCCGCGGGGGCAGAGCGGGCTGAGGTGGGAGGGGGCTCTGGGGGGCTGTGGATGGCTGATTTCTGCGCAGAGATCAGCGTCCTCCTCACCCACCATCGCTGGGAGGGACACTCCCCGCGGGGCAGTCGGTGCCATCGGGTGTGTCAGGACTCGGTGAGGGGTGGCTGGGGCTGGGCTGGGGGTTTGTGTGGCTGCTCCACACCTGCAGTGACCGCGTGCCAGGTGCTGCCTTGGTGCCCATCTCCAGTGGATGTGAGGGAGGCCACAAGCTCTGCCCTTTGGAAGGGCTGCCCTGTGCTGCAAGGACCTGGAAGTGGCTGTGCCTGCTCCCCCCTCCCCTCTCTTGCTGCTGCCGTTCCTCCACAGGCTAAAAACAATCACGATAAATCAGAAACCCTCCCCTGGCCTCGGCAAGGTGCTAGGAACTCGGGATGGGAGTTTATCCATCCTAAATAATAATGCACTGGAGCTGCCAGCTCCCCGCTGGCTCCATTTGCATGATGCTAAAAATCAATGACCCGGGCGACTCTTTGGTGGTGAAAAAGAGTCCAGAGGCCTCGGAGCTGGACTGTCCAGGGACTCTGGGATGCTGGCAGCCATTAGCAGTGAGGAGGCCGGCACGGGCTGGCAGTGCCCTGGGTTTCACACCAATCTAACAAAGGGAGCTGGATGCTGCCAGTGCAGAGCTGGGGCTGATTAAATCTTTGTTTAAGAGCTCCAGAGCTCTATTACCTACATCAGGAGGGAGTTAATTAAACAGGGAAGGTGGGAGGTGGTGGCTGAGGGCGTTTCCGTGGAGGCACAGCTCAGGAGCAGCACAGACAATGTGCCAGACAGGAGCTAGGCCACGGCCAGGCCTCGCTGTCTGCTTGTGCCACTGGCAGCACTTCTGGGGACAGCTGGAAAACTCCAGTGTGGTGCCACCTCCTCTCTGGCCACTGCTTTTCCTTTCTTTCCCTGTGGAATTGCTGGAAAATGGTATTTTTCCTGGGAATTCCAGTGGAGCTCCTCTCCAAGGCCAGTGCAAGGCCTCTCCAGGCCTTCCATTTGTTTTTGGCATACTGGGCTGCCTGGAATCGGTTTCCACTTCCCTGTCAGGAGTGGGAGGCTCTGTGGCAGCCACCCCCCGGCTTCCATTCGGCTGTGCAAGGCCACAGATTACATTCCTGTTTGCTCCATGGAAGATCCCTGGTGATATCAATTAGATGTGTCAGAGGGACCTGGGGGAATGTTTCTTCTGTTATTTATTTATTGGCGTCAGAGCCATTGCTGGCTCCCAGAGCGAGACACATAATGTCTCTAGCCTTTCTTCCCTCACACTCCCTCTCCTGCTCTTTATGGCTCCTAATAAAGCCCAGCAAAGGTTATTTCCAGAGGGGAGAGGCCTCTGCGGGGCTGGTACCCTGCTGTGCTGGGTGGAGCGTCCCTGTGAGCAGAGCCAGGCTTGTGCTCAGCCCCCCTGAGCCCGAGCACAGATGAGCTGTGTCCCCTCTGCCCTCGCTGCACCCTTCCAAGAGCCTGGGAGTTCCCTCTCCAGCACGGTGCCAGCTCAGTGTGTCCTGCACAGCCCTGGCAGGCCCCGAGTGCCGCCGGCTCCTGCCGCAGGCGCCAGCAAAGGCACCCGAGCAAATTTAATGAGACACGTGAGAAAGTGGTGCAAATAATTAAAATCTGTCAGGGCTGGAGGCAGAGAGGTGGGGGGGATGGAAGGAGCCTTGGTGATTCCTGGATACATCCACTGAGCAGGTGCTTTATTGTGGTGCCGCAACCCTGGCCGGGTGCAGGGATGGGGAAATGTCACTTCATGATGTTGGACTCTGTGTGGCACCTTGGGGCAGCCTGTCCAGGTCCCTTCTCTGCTGCAGGGAGCTGGGGGATTAGCAAAGTGAGGATTGGTTTAAGAGGAAAAGGTTTAACCAGCCTGAAACTTAATGTTTATCTTTGAAGTCCCCAGGGAGGGATCCTTGTGCCCAGGGTCTGCAGAGCTGCTGCCTGCACACCCAAATCCCCAGAAATCCCCCAGAAGGTGCAGTCCTACTGCTTTAGATGAAGCTGCTGGGTTTTGCTCCGCAGCGTTGGAGTGTCCCTCTGAGTTCCGTGCATCCCGCAGCCCAGCTGCTCTGCAGGGCCCGTTAATCTGCTCGGGATAAAATACCGCTGGCTCCTGTCATCATCCATCTCCTCTTCCCCCCGAGGTCAAGTGGGGCCCTCCCGTCCATCCCAATGAGCAGGGCAGCCCATAAAACATGTTTTATGAGTGCTGCCTGAGGAATCCCTCCCCTGAGGCATGTGCTGCAGCACGGGGCTGGGAATAGCTGCTCTCCAGCCCCTCGAGCAGATTTCCTTGGGGCTCTGGGTGGTTTATTCCAAAGCAATGAGGTTTCTCAGGAGGGGTCGCTGTGTGCTTTCATTGTCCCCAAGCTCTTGCTGGGGTCCCTCGTGTGGAAGGGTGGGGATGCTCCCGTGTCACCGCCACCGTGCTGCCCATCAGGACTGGGGGTGCTGCCCCCGCCACCCCCCTGGTGCCAGGCTGGGACTAAATCACTGCCCCCGTCTGGGAGCTGCCCAGAAGCAATGCCCCTGGTTACTCCACCTCCATCCCTCGGAGTGAGTCCCGTTTGAATGTTAATGCCTCCAAGAAGAAACCTGGCTGATTAAATTTTAGACTTGCAAATGGGTTTGGTAAATAGACGTTGGGAAAGGCGGGGATGGAGCTTCTGCCTCATCGCAGATACGGCAAATAGCAGCACTTTGTGATTAGGTGTGAGATTCACTCTCACAAAATGGGAGTCTCCAGGGGCTCTTTTCTGGTGAGAAATCCTTTAAGTACATAAATTTATGGCAGTTTTTATTTCCCCAAACAAAAAGAGGGCCCAGGCTGTTGTGCGTGGCTGAATGGGCATTAAGGGAATGAGGAGCTGGAATGGGTGGGAGCCCTGAGGGGCTGGGTGAGGTGGTGGCCACTAACATCCCCCCCAGCACTGGGGGACAGTGGGACCATGGGTCACAAGGCTCAGGGGAAGGTGGGTGTTGTGGGAAATCCTCTGAGACTGGGATTAATCCACCCTTGGCTGCGCCCTGGGGCTGCTGCTGCAGGGAATGCAGGAATTACAGGCAGGCAGGGAGGGATGGAGCCTTCTGCTCCTGGGGAAGCACTTGAGCATCATCATCTGTGGGTGGGAGAGCGGAGGCGGGGAGCAGAGATGCAGCTTGGCAGGGAGATCCTTCCCTCCTGCCGGCCCTGGCAGCAGCCTCCGTCTCAGTTGCAGCCGAGGATGGATTATTCCAGCTTGGCACAAGGGTGTCTTTTATTTTCCCGATGAAAAAGCAAGCCTGGATTTGAAACACCTTTAAAAATGCAGATAGTGGGGCAAACCGCCGTGACCCCTGCGCACGATACAGAGCAGGACTTTAATGAGAGCCCTGCATTCATTCTTATCTGGAGCGCTGGGAAATACTGCGAGGAAAGCAGACAAAGGGAGGTGGTGAAGCTGGAGCCTGGATTTAGCACATATTAAACCATTTCTCTTTTGCTCTCCTGCTGAGCAAGGGCACATGGGGCTGCTGCAGCCCCCAAACCTGGGGAGGAAGCCAGCAGAGGCATGCAGGGTCTGAGGGGAGAGAGCTGCTGAGCTGCACGGCACAGCACAAGTGCTTTCCTTGAGCTGCAGCAGAGTCATCCCAGCCTGGTGGGATTTTTGCTTTACGCTGCTCTTGAAGGTGCTTTGCTCGGCACCTCTGCCTCGCTGTCTGACTGTCACCATGTCCTGCCTGAGAGAGGATGTGGCCAGGTGAGGGGCAAGGTCCTCTCCCAGGTAACAAGGAGCACAAGAGGGAATGGCCTCAGGTTGTGCCAAGGGAGGTTGAGGTTTGATATTGGGACCTATTTCTTCAGTGAAATTGTGGTCCAGCCCTGGAGGGATTTAAAAGTCATGTAGGTGTGGGACATGGTCTAGTGGTGGCCTTGGCAGTGCTGGGTTGGGCTTTTCCATCCTAAACAATTCTATGATCCCTCTCCCGACCCATTGCTCTGCTGAGCATTCCCAGGCATTGAATTCTGGGGCTTCTGCTGGGGAGTTGTGAACATCCGTGGAGAGCCACGGTTCTGATTCAGCCGCCCGAGATCTCCTTTGCTTCCCTTGTTCTGGATATTGAAACATTCATCATCCGTTCATTACAGAGCAATCTCCAAATGATCCTGGCTCTGAGCAAACACGGCTGCACTCGCTGGGGCGTCAGCAGGGACTGCTGTTTCCCGTGCCCACTGCAGCTCTCGGGGAGGAGCTGGTGCTGGACCCTCATCCGTTCGAGGCAGGTGGAGGGAGGGCTGTCCCACCTGCAGGAGCGCTGGCAACGCCCAAGTTTGTGCGGTGCATGAGGCAGGAACAGCTTGAGATGGGGCTGGTTTGGTGAGTCCTGGGCACGGAGAGCACCTGCAGATCCCTGGCTGTGGGAGGGCTGTCGCAGGGACAGATGAATGGAGGCGCCTGGCAGAATTCCCCAGAGGAAGGGATGGAGCCAGGGGGGTGCCGAGGCGGGCGGGCACCGTGCCAGGCACCGGCACTGCGAGGCAGCACCGCGGCCCCCGACCGCCGTCCTCGTGGGCACAGCCTGGGCTTGGCTTGACAGCATTCCTGGGAAAGTATTTTAAATAATACATGAAGTTTCCGTGCAGTTCAAGGCTCGCGCGCTCGTTTACCAGCAGCTGCGGTGTGTTCCCGTCTGATAAACACGGCTGTTATATATTATGTATATCGCATCCCGGTGCCAGATTCGCGGGGAGGTGGCTCCGGTCACACAGCTGGGCTGTTTGCTGTGCATGAGGATGAGGCTGCGGGAGCATCCCCGATGTAAACACTGCCGGGAAGCTCCGCTCGGAGCCGCCCCGCCGTGTAGAGAGAGAGTCTAATCGCTACATCTAATTACTGAGACGGGGAAATCGATACGGAAGATTTCCAAGTGTCTTAAAATATCCTGAATTCCCTCCCTTCCAGGCTGCTGGCTGGCTGGCTGCGGCGGAGCTCTGCAGTGCGAGGGTGATGAGGCTCCAGGTGCGGGGCTTGACCGGGTGTGGGAGAGCAGGACTTGGGGGGCCTGGCTGCCTCTGGGCCTTGGGCAGCGCTGACTGAGAGAGGGATGGAGCTGGCGCAGTGGCCAGAGAGCACCTGGGCCTCTGCTTTTGGGGCCAGAGCTTTCAGTCTGGGGCCTCAGCTCCTTCGGTGGGAGTCTCCTGGCTGGAGGAGACACTGGGCCCAGAGGGCACCCATCCAGGCTGGGTGGGGATGGGGACAAGGAGGAGGAAGCTGTGCCGGGTTTGTTTTTGTCTCAGGCTTTTCAGAACACAGGAACAAATATTTCCTACATCCCACAGTGAATACTCGGGGCTCAGATTTAATCTCCCATTTATTCACATGCTGATGAGTCGCTAAGCATCTCTTTCCAGGAGCTGTTGTTTGAGCTTCCCCAAGCCCTTTCTCAGCCAGAAAAGCCTTGTAAAGGCTACAAGTGGCCTTGGCTGCCTTCCTGCCCAAGCACCAAGGACGCGGGCCTGGGAGCAGGGGGGTCAGTGCTCCCGCTGCAGGTCCTCCACCAGCTCTCCGTTCTGTGCTGTGGGGGCAGCGAGCCAGGCCCTTAACGAGATGAGCTCGGGCTCTTCCCTTGCTCGGCAGCTAATTGAGGTGTGCGAGCTGCTCTCCTGTTAGGCAATCACCGGGAGTTTGTCTAAATCCATCGCGGAGCAGCCGCCGGATCAAAGGGCCGGGCTCTCCAGCCTGCCATGCCCGGGCTGCTGACACTGCCTGCTGCCACTTCCCTGAGTGACTGCTTGACACAATAAATCTGTGGGAGAAGGAGGCAGTTCTGATCTGCTGTCATCTTCCCCAAATGCTCCTGATGCATTTTCTTTCCTCATTACACATGAGATGTCAAGTCCTCACCTGCGAGAGTGCAACTCGACATCTCCCCTGCACGTCCGCCTCCCCCCAGAAGGCTCTGGCTCCCGGCTGACAGGGTCCCTGCGGAGGTGGCTGCCGGGGGGAGCTGCCCCCACCTTCCCAGTGCTGTTCCCTCAGCCTGCAGGGTGTCTTGGTGCCCTGCAGAGTGGCTCCTGTCCCGTGCTGTGCCACTCTGCCCTCGTGGACCATGGTGTCCAGCCTGTTGGGGTCCCCTCAGCCAGAAGCCAGGTTGTTGGCTAGCTCATCTTGCTGTTTGGGATGAGGCTCTTTGGTGTGGTGCAGCCCTGTCCCCGGGGATGTCCTGGCTGCAGGTCCAGGAGCCCCAGGCTCTGGTGGGAGCGAGCCGGGCCTCGGGGAAGGGCGGCAGAGCCAGTTCACCTCCAGCCTGCCTTTGCGAAGGAGAAGGAGCAATTAGCAGTCTGATAGCAAGATTAATAGCAGATGCTCATAATTAACTCACTATGCATGTAAGCAGCTATTGTCTCCATTTTACCCTGCGTGGATTGATATTCAGGAGTGACTCATTACAGAGACAGAACCGATTTTGCCTGCGGAGTGCAGCCACCAGAATGGAAATTGCAATTAGAGTTGGCTGTGTCCCTGCCAAAAGCTCGAGGAGCAGGCGCTGGGGTGGGACAGGCCCCTGTGCCTGCCCTGGGGGGCTGCCCCGGTCCCCCGAGAGTGCCCAGGGCCGGGTGCTCCCCCTGCTCCCAGCTCACCCCGAAGGCTGAGGGCTGCGGAGCTGCAGGGCTGGCCCAGCCCGCTGCTGAACAGAGAGATGAAAAATAGCTGGAGAAGCTGGAGAGTGGCCAAAACCTGCCGAGAGTTGCAAAGGGAAGCAGAACAAAGCGAGGTCAAACGCTGCGGTGCTCTCCAAGGCAGAAAAGCCTTGTTTTTCACCTAGAAATGCCATCCAGACTGGCCCTTCCCGTGCTGGTGTGTCAGGTACCCTGTGGCAGCAGCCATGGGGACTTTGCAATGTGTGACTCCCCAGGAAGGGCTTTGTGTGTTTGTTAAAGGATGCACGAGCAGCTTCCCTGTGCCTGGGGCAGGTGTTGGGGGCAGGAACACTCGGGGGTGCATGGTCTGTCCCTGCCTGACCCAGGTGAACCTCCCCAGCCCCACTGGGTTTTCAGCACATCGATCCCATCAGGGCCCTTACGCACATCCCTGATGGTTCCAGAAGAGCCGAGTGCCAGCCAGGACATCCGAGTGTGACTCGAGGATCCCAGGAACCTCATCCATTCCTGGGGAGAGCCGTGGCTGTGAGCTCTGGGCCCTGAGAAGCCGTGTGTGTGTCTCAGTGCTGTCTGACTCGCCGGGCTGGCTCCTCTGGACATCCCGGTAATTGCCTGTGTCAATTCTCTTCCCAGGAACAGCTTCTCTGAGGACGGCCTTCCCTGGGGAGAGGTGTGGAGCTGCTGCTGCAGTCTATCTTTTGTGTGTTTTTTTCCCTCCCTGCTCACCATCACCTCGCAAAAGAGAGATTGAGGCAGGAAAGGTTTATTTGTGTAAGCCTGTGAAGTGTTTTCACTCTACAGACACGAGCTGCCACAGCAGCAGCTCTGTCCCCTGGCCCAGCACTTGGGGACAGGGATGGGGGTCCTGCACGTGAGGATGTGGTGGGGGACCTCGGAGAACACTAAAACAGCCACTCCAGGGCTGTTGGAGAAACACTGAGCTCTGTTAGGAACCCATCGCCTGTGTCTCAGAGCAGCTGAGTTTTGCTGGAGAGCTGACTGAAGCTGGAGGGATGGATCCCAGAGCAGCACTGCTCCTGGGGAAGGAGGGGAGGGATGCCTGTCCATGCTGTAATGCTGCACTGGATCCGCGTGGCCTTGTTGTGGATCTTGTGGCACTTGGTGCGTTCTTGACACTTCAGATTTGATCTGAAATAACAAACTGGTGGGGAGCCTTTGTGGCAGAAAGCATTGCTGCATTCCCAGCCTCCACCCTGGTCCCCTGGGTGTGCAGGGAGAGGATGAATCCTTCCCAAGCCCGCTCCTGCCCCCCTTTCACAGCAAAGCGACCCTGGCCCTCCCTCCGGAGCCGCCTCCTGCTGTCCCCACACGGATTGAGCGGCGGAGGCAGATGCCAAGCGCTGCGAGCGGCGGGGATGAGGCGGAGGCAGCGGGACCCCGGGCAGGGGGGAGCTGGAATTACGCAGCATCGCCTGCGAGCCCCTTATCCCATTTGC
This sequence comes from Bombycilla garrulus, assembly GCA_013400315.1. NCBI lineage: Eukaryota > Metazoa > Chordata > Aves > Passeriformes > Bombycillidae > Bombycilla > Bombycilla garrulus. Next base: position 589,940 of record VXBU01018243.1, on the reverse strand, counting down.
GTAATGCCGGCCCCGGCAGCCCGGCTGGCTGCTGCGCTCGCAGCCCCGGCGGCACCGGCCCTTTTTGGCTAGTGTCATCTGCACGTGTCATTAGGCAGCCACGGCTGCCATCTGGGCTCTGCCTTCTCGCAGCCCCGTGCCCACGCAGGGGCGGCGCTGCCGGGGGATCACAGCCCTTGTTTTGGGAATGGCATCCGTGGCACAGGGATTGCTGTGGCCGGGGGATCCTCCTCAGCCCTGGCCTGGCCGGGGTTCCCCGGCTGGGAATGCTGCAGACCTGTGCCCGGGCTCCGGGTGGGCTCAGCCCGGGCAGGAGAGTGGGAGCAGCTCCACAGCTGCTCATTTCCACGGGCTCTGGCGTGGGCTGGGGTGCCAGGCTGGGGTGCCAGGCTGGGGTGCCAGGCTGGCAGGGAAGGAGCTCGCTCTGCTGAGCCTCCAGCTCTTTGCTCCTGCATCTCCTCCCTGGCTGGCGCTGCCTCCGAACAGACCGCGAAGGCGCGGGCATATGGTAATGCATATTTAACTGGTATTTACATTCAACAGTGTCTCTCTGCAGCTCTGTTTTCCTTCCCAAATGCTCTAATTCCTCCCGGCTCCCAGCTGGGGAGGCCGGGGGAAGGCGGGCGCCCTTGGCAGGGTTGAGGGGCTGCGCTGGGCTGGGGCTGCCTGCAGGCTCCTGCCTGGTGGCTCCTTTGCTGGGACAGCTTTCCTGACTGGAAGCCAAAGGGCAGAGATCCCAGTCCTAGGCTGGAGCTCAAACTGTGCTCTGAAGGGAGAGGAAACCCTACAGAAAGCTGCTTTTTGGGGTAAAATACTGCGTGTTTCCAGGAAAGGTGCAGGAGCAGGTTGTGTTTGGGTCTGCGGAGAGCCAGGTTGGATGTGCTGGGATGAGCCTGGCTCCCCCTGGGCTCCCCCCACCCCTGGCCCGTGGGTGAGCATCCTGCTGTGCCAGGAGGGTGCTCCCTGCTCGGCTGGCACGGAGGGCTGGACATGCCGTAGTGTCTCTCTCCAGCATTTTCACCAATGGCTGAGAAATGTGAAAACCAATTAAGAACAGAGAGGAACAGTTAAGGCAAAAAAACAAATAGCTCCTGTTCCAATTGACTTTGCTCCTTAATCCTGGTGCTCGGGAGCTATCGTTATTCCAAACATACCGGCATAATAATTAAACATAATTACTTGTAGGTTCTGGGCCGGTGACTATCTATACTGAACGCCCCTAATGAAATTTCTATTAAGCACACACTGACTGGTTAATAAATAATAACAAGGCCTCAGTGTCTGGTCAGGGAAGGGCCCTGGTGTGTCCAGGAGGGGAGAGGTCTGGGAGCAGAGGGGTGTGGAGCAGCATTCCCCATTCCATTCCTGTGCCATCCCGTGTCCCCTGGAGTGCTGCCAGAGCCCTGAACACCCTGCAGGGCCTGGCTGCCCCATCCTCCCCAGCCGTAGGGGTTCCCACCAGCTCCTGGCCCTTAAAATGCAGCCTGGGGTGACCTGTGAAAGGCCCGTCAGGGTTTTCGGTCTCTCTGTATTGATGTAAAAAGCAAACGTCGGGTAATGAGGACGTTGTCGGAGCTCCAGAGAGAGAAATCACCTGTTCAGCTCAGAACATTTTCCTTGAGAATTAATCCTAATTTAGGATCCAATTATAAACATAGAGGGTAATATAATGGCCTGAAACATTAGTCAAGGCAAATTCTATAATTGATGAGTGCTAATGTGAAACAGTTGGAAAATGAGGACGCATTTTGTTTTTAAATCCTCCCTCCTCCCCCTCCTCTGAGAAATCCTCGGCTTTGGGAGCCGGAGCACTTCAAGAGAACAAAGACCCTTTGAAAGCTCCTTTTTTTCCCCCTTTCAATGCTTATCTGAAAGGACATCTCTCTCCCCTTAGTTGCTGTAATCATAAAAGCACAGGTGACAAACTGCTTCGTACCAGGCATCATCAATTGCAAGTTGGGGATTTTATAAACACGTTTGTGTCTGTGTGTATGTACACACACGGCAAAGGCAGCAGCAGCACCGCGGCTCTGTGCCAGCAGATGATTCCTATCAGCCCACCGGGGGAAAGCCAGCCAACAAACTTTTAAGGGACAGCTTTAATCTCGGTCTCCCCTGCGGTGCTGCTGCTGCTGCGGTGTTCCCTGGGCAGGGGACAGGGACCCACAGGATCACGGGACACATGGAGACCTCTCTGCCCTCGTGGTGCTGACAGTGATGCTTGGTGAACGTTCCACAGGCGAGTTCTGCTGTTCTTGTAAATACTTCCATCCGTGCTGTGCTTTGTTACTGTGCGAAAGGAAGATAAATTTAATGTCAGGGCTCAGAGGTGCCCCCACACTCTGTCCCTGGGCAGCCAAGGGACGTAGCTCTGTGTTTCATCAGCCTCGTCCTGATTTTTCCCCGTCCAGCTCACTCCAGCATGGCTCAGAGTTTGCTTGGCTCAAGGCTTTTGCTGATCCAGGTAAAAGAAAGAGGCTGCACACCCCGCTTATGGACACTGCCCACAGGCAAAACATCTCTGAAAGACACTCTGGTCGTGGAAGTGGGTGATGGATCTGCAATCCGCGCGTTTGGGGGGAAAGGAAGGAACACGCCCACGCCCAGGTCTGTGAATCCCTTCCCTCCTCACGGCTGGGAATGAGAAGCGGCTTCTTAAAGACCAAGCCCGGCTGGGATCCTGGGGCTGCTGCAGGAGCTGCTGTTCCCGGGGGGATTCCTGCCTGCGCTGGGGTGGGACCCTCGCTGTCAGGGCCCGGCATCCTCCCGGGGTCGGGCAGCTGCTGACGCCTGGCCCGGCTGGTTTCCAAGGTGACAATCTCCTTCCGCAGCCTTTGAACTCCGAGGTGATTTCTTGTCTCCGAACAGCACCTCGGACCCTCTGGCGTTTCCCTGTGCTGTGCCAGGATGGCTCTGCTGCCCGGGCTGTGCTCCTCTGATCCACAAAGTGTTTGGGGCAGATAAGGCTGGCTCGGGCTGTCACACGCTCACAGAAATAAATATCTGTCTCTGTAACCAACGTGCTCAGCAGCGTTGAGAAACTCCCTGGGCTTTTCCCACCTGGTGTTTTCCTCCTCCAGCTCAGCCCCGGGTGGGCAGAGGTGAAAGTGGAAGGAAATGAATTCCCTTGGTGGGCTGGGGGCTCTGCAGTGGGTGGGGGGCTCTTGGCAGCGTGGGTGGATTGGAAAGGCAGTGCAATGCCACGGGCTGGAATCGAGCTGAGTACCCCCAAGCCTCAGGGGGGCACTGGGGTGGGGAGAACCTGGTGCTGGTCCGGGGGTGCAGGGCACAGCTCTGCCCCTCGCTCCAGCACTCACAGTCACCTTCCCTAAGGCTTTTATCTCCAATCTTTTGTCAATGATAAAAAGCAAAGGGAAAGGGAAAAGAGAAAAATCTGAGGAGGTTGAAAGTCATCCTTTGAGGACAATTTTATTGTTGCTTTGCCGTCTGAGTGGCTGAATGCAGTCACAATTCAGCGCCGAGCAAACACCTGAGCTGTGTGAGCTCACGTAGCTTTGATGCCAGGCACAAGTGGAACAGCACACCAGCACACCTGGCCGCCGTGTCCCTTCTCCCAGGGCTGCCTGCACAGCCCTCGGATTTTTGGCATTGCTATTCCAGCTTTGTCTGCTAGGCTTGCACTGCAGGTGGGTGCCCGGGGGCTGCTCAGCGCCCACATCCACCGCGGGGGAAGGGGCTTGTGCCACATTCCCGCGGCCTCTCCCTCTCCTGCCTCCCTGGACCGATAACGATGCTTCCAGCTAGAGGGAGTTTCCCTGGAGAAGAGGGGTGTGATCGCAGCAATCCAGCAGCTTCTGGATTTCTCGGTTCAAGGACAGGTCTTCCCGTTCTTTCACTTCTCTTGTCTCTGTGTGTCCATCTATCGGGTTTTTGTCACTCAGTCACTCCCAGGGCACGCGGGTGCTGTCAGGGAGGATCTGCCTGCGCTGCCCGTCCTCTCTGAGGACACGGAGCATCTCCAGGGAACTGCAGGGGGGAAAACTGTGCCCAGCACTGAGAGTCAAACTCCAAATCCCTCCTGCTGCCCTTCAAACCGCTGTGTTTCTGTCCCCTGGGCACCCGTGGGGCAGTCTGTCTGTCTGACCCGGGGATGGAACACCCCGTGGGGAGCTGCAGCTCCCGTTCAGGGAGGCACAGACACGATCTGTGCCAGGGCATCCCCAGCCCACCCAGCTCTGGCTGTCCTGCCCACACCTGCCTCTGGACCCAAACGGAGGGGACTCCAGATCCGCTCCCCTGGGCTTTGTAGCCCTTCCCTGCACCAAGGGAGGCTCAGCCCCACCTGCTTTTCCCTGCCTGTTCCCCTGGCAGCACCGCACGGCGCCGGAGCATTCTGCACTCAGAGGAGCTTTTGGCTGCGGCTCAGGGCGTCGAGAGCCTCAGCTAATCCAGGGAAGCATCCGAACAGACTGCCCGAGGCGCCAGCCAGCCCCGTGCTGCGGCTCTGCCATTTCATCTCCGTGATTCTGGTGCTCCAGCCTCTGTGAGACGCTGGCCAAGAGCACGGCTGTGGGGAGGGATGCCCAGCAAACCCCCTCTGGAGCCCCGTGGAGCCTGGGGGAAGGAAGGGGATGCAGGAAGGGCTCAGGCAGGGCTCAGGCAGGGGATGCTGGGGCAGGGGGGGCGGCAGGTGAAGCTGCCTGTGCGTGGGGAGCCCGTGAAGCACACGGTGAGTGCTGTTGTGTCAACACTTCCCCTTCCCCCTCTGTGACATCCCTTTGTGAGGAGGCTTCAAAGACGCCTCTCCCCCTTCCCCTCCTTTAGGAAGGTGTATATGAAACTTTAATTACAGTAGCGGTGTTTAAAGGGATGGTTACACCTGCTGAACAGGCAGCAGTCACAGGAGCACACGGGGAAACATCAGGGTGACAAAACATTGCCGGCGTGATCCCGGTGTGTCAGCTCCCCCAGCATCCCATTTGTGAGGGAGATCAGGCCGTGCCCTCTGATAAATGTTTAAATGGGGCGCTCAGACAAGTGAGATGTGGAGGAAGGAAGTGATTTATCCCTCTGCAGCCAAGTGTCCTGGCACAGCTGCCAATAATCCTGCAGATGACAAACTCCCGCTCCCGACAAGCATCGCTCTGTGCTGGGGACAGGGGAGGGGACGAACCAGGGCTGGACTTCAGCTCCTGCTCCAGGAGCCTGTGCTTTCAGGGGCTGGGGTGTTCTCAGGTGCTGCTTCCCCTCTCCCTGTTCTCCCTGCATCACGGGGTGGAGGCTGGTGCCTCCTGCCTGGCTTTGGCAGGTGTTTGCTTTGCAAATAGGAGGATTTTACACACCAGGAGACCAAGGGATGAGGCGGGGAGTGCCTGGCCCAAGGTGACTCAGGGAGCCAATGGTGGCCGGGGCTGTTTGTGCCTCTCCCACACATGGTGCCCGGCACAGTGAGCCCTGGAACGGCTGTCAGGGCTGGCACCAGCCTCGGCATTGTGGTGCACAAAGTGACACCTGAGGACAATGTGGCAACTTATTGCTGAGCAGAGGAGAATAAATCTGCAGGGCTGGGGTGGAGGCACAGTGCTGTAAAGCAAAGAGCCAATATAACAGTCTACATAACACCATTAGTCTGGGAGCGAGGCAGTTGATATAGAAGGAGAGATGGCATGAGCCAACAGGTCCCCACTTTATTTTTTTCCCCGTGTTTAATACAGTGTTCTGGAGCTGCTCTCTATGCTCAGCATGTTTTATTGTTTTGCTCACCCTGAAAGAGGAACTGCTGGGGTTTTGATAAATGGATGCAAGTGCTGGGCTGGCTGTTGCTGTGGTTTCTCTGGTGGGTGTTCTGACCCACAGGGCTGGTCCCTGAGCATCCATCCCCTTCTGTCCTGGCCTGCTCCTTCTGCTCCTCTGTCCAGTGCTCATCCTGAACTCTGTTTGCACCTGGGACAGCATTTGGAGCCTGCCCAGAATTTTCAGTTAATCCAGTTACCGATTTTGTAGATGAAAGGGAGCTGGGGCACTGAGGAGGGGAACATGGGTAGCAGGAATATCCACGTGCCTGGAGGGGACACGGAGCCCTGATTACCTCCCCTGCAAGGGACACGGAGCCCTGATTACCTCCCCTGGAAGAGACATGGAGCCCTGATTACCTCCCCTCGGAGCTGCAGCCCAGGGCTGGGCCTGTCTGGGTACCCTTGGCTCAGTGCTCCCCTTCAAACCTCGCCCCTCTGAAATGCCCGACAGGCGCTGCTGGAATCCGAAGGACGGTGAGGGACCCTGGGCTCTCCCCGGGCTCTGCCCTGCTCCTGCCTGCCTTGTGTGGGGCTCTGACCCTGGGATGCACTCAGGTTCAGCGTGACACACCACGGAGCCAGCAGGAACGGGAAGGTTTGCAGGAGCGGCTGAACGAACCCTGCAAGAAGGAGCTGGGGAAAGGCGCTACCGACCGGGAAAGCAATTTTGGAAGACAAATGTAATCTGTGGATCTGAATATCCACAAGTGAAATAGGGGGGAAGATAAAAGGAGCAAGAAGTCAGGGAATCCAAGCAGCGCCGGGTGCACTTCAAAGGGGAAGGGAGCTGGCTTATAGATTTACCGCCAGTCGCGGCTGTGCCGGCGCGGAGCCGGGAGCCAGCATGGGAGAGAGCCGGGCACGCAGAGGAAAGGGAATTTTAAAAGCAAAATTTCAGACGCCTGTTTCCCCCTGGGTGAAATTACACAGAGAAATATTCTGGCAAAATACGAAAGGGACGGAGATGAAAGCAGAGCCCAGAATACACATTGCAAACGGCATCTGTCCGGGAGGGCCAGCGGAGCCGCCGCAGGGGGGGCCGCGCTCTGGCCGCCACAGCCTGCGCTTGCAGGGCCGGCTGCAGCCGTGCAGGCCCAGGGGAGCAGCACCTGTGCTCAGGTAACTGCCCCTTGGACCCCTGCAGCTTCTCCTGGGGCTCTGAGGGCACTGGTTAGAGCTGAAGTGGTCTGGGGGTGCAGCAGCATTGCTGGTCTGGAGCTGTCTGGGCCATGGAACAGCGACAGGGAATTTAACCCTGGTGGCTGCAAGGGGCGTGGGCAGGGTGGGGCTGGCAGTGCCCTGCGCGATGGCCCCAGCTGAGGCGCACGGGGACAGTGGGGACAGTGGGGACAAGCTCTCTGGAGCGCGACCTGCCCGGTGTGAGCGCCCAGGCGAGGCAGGGCTTGGAGCAGAAAAGCCAGGAGAGGTGGAGAGCGGGAACAAAGGCACCCCTGTGGCTCGGGAAAGGTTGTCTTTGCTTGCGGCTGAAAGCGCCGGGCAATAATAATCAAGATTTATCGCTTGGCAATCACCATAGCAACATCAAAACACAAGTGGGAGAGAGATGCTCCCCGGGGGGCTCCTGCATCTCCTCCTGCTGTTGCTCAGCCCCAACCAGGAGGAAGCAGAGCCTGGCGGGAAGGGAAGCTGGGTTTGGTAGTGGAGAAAGGCGCTCTCCAGCCCCTTCTGAGCCCTGCCTGGCAGCAGGAATATCGGAGACAAGGGTTCTTCCCTGCTCCACAAGATCCTGGGTGCCTGCTCCATTCCCATCCAAGGGTGCTGCCTGCTCCTTGGGACACTGCTGTCTCTTACTGCCTCCTTTTCAGGTGCCAGCCAGCTGCTGGGTGCAAACAGTGTCTGGAAAGAAGAAAATGCTGCATTTCCTGCACTGGTGGCTCCTTGTGCTGCTCCAGAGGGGGAGCAGGCTCCTTCCTGGCGCTGGGACTGGCAGCACAGCATCCTGCTGCCCCTGGGCAGCTCTGAACTGAGGCACACTCGCCTTGCTGGCACCATCTCCAGCCCTGTCTCTGCTACCAGAGCTGCTAAGCCTCCATAAATATGCTTTTATTAATCAAGCAGTGTTTGTTTAGCATAAACCAACTCCCCTGCTAAATGGCTGCAGGAGCAGCACGTGGTTCACAGCCATGACTCAGTGCCGCTCCACAGGGCTGGGAGGGCATCATCCATATCTGCTCCTCACTGCCAGCTGCCTCTGGAGCCCTGGCACAGCGGGCTGGCTCCATCCCGGCTGCTCCCTTCGCGTCTGGGTGCTGGGAGCGGCTCCCCAGGGCTGTGCTCCCGCCCTGGGGAGGGATCCGTGCTGCGAGCACATCCCTGCTGCTGTGAAGGTGGTGACCGAACCCCAGCAGGGACCGCTGGCATCCCCTGTGGTCCCCAAAGGGCACAGCCACACTGGCCAGACAGACCCTGAGCCTGGGGGTGACCCTGCACACGAGGCACAGCCGTGGCCAGGCCCCTTCTCTGAGGAGAGCACAGGAGAGAGGGACCCTCTGCAGGGGCTGCTGCCTCTGCGCTGTCTGGGAGCTGCTGGAGAGGTTGGAATGGGGAGAAAAGGCGGCTCCTGCCTTGGAAGGGGCAGCCAGGCGACGTCTGCTGGGAGAGGAGCTGCAGGCTGCCGGCTCCTCCGCTCGCTGATCCAGTGCCAGGTTGCAGGGGCTGAAGCAGCCTGTGGAGTTAGCAAAATCCTTTATTTTACATTTGATATCTTGTTCAGATCAATAAGGATTCCTTGAGCAATTCGGGGGCTTGTAGTCTCCTGATTAGCTGTCCCTTTATCCAGTTAGATTTTTCTTATCTAGAGTAATTGTTGTTCCAGAGAACATCTACGGCTGCAACATGACCTTACCGGCAAGGGTACGGCTCCCCGAGAAATACAGCTCCCCACGCCGGGCCCTCCCTGCCAGCCCCTCTGCCTTATCTCCCTATAAATTGTTGCTGCAAGCTTTTGTTGCCTTCCCAAGGTGAGCCGGGGCGATCCGGAAGGCAAATAAATAAATCTCCATTGCTGAAAGGCCCCGGCGGTGGCCGTGGGGA
>VXBU01018243.1:529210-574482 GCA_013400315.1 Bombycilla garrulus | reverse complement strand
TCACCGAGCCCACCACCCTTCCCTCGTCCCCATCGTCACTGAGCCCACCACCCTTCCCTCGTCCCCATCATCACCGAGCCCACCGCCCTTCCCTCATCTGGGGAACCCCATGGGCTCTGCTGGGGGAACCCCAGTGCCTGCTCCTGGCCCCCATCCCAGCACTTTTAGGGCTCCATGTGGGAGAAGGAAGGTTTCGCCACCTAATAAATTTAGATTTAATTTGCAAGTGAAAAAGAGCGTTCTCTTTTGTAGCTGATGCTGCAGCCCAAATGTCTGAGCTTCTAGGGTTTAAGTCTAATTAACTGCATTTCACAGCTTATTTAAAGAAAAGAATGGAGGCATTAAAATTGTAAAATCTAATTTTTAAGTAAATCTTTCAGCACAAAATGAATGTCGCAGTCTCCCAGCCGCCTTGGCAATATATCTCTTGTCTTCAAATTTCAACATGAGCTTTTGCAAACATGAAATTATTCATTAGACCGTCTGGTAAAAGGATAAATAAGTGTCGCTTCACATCCAAGATCTCCCAGTTTTCCATTTAGCAAAAGATTGGCTTATTCAGGATTCTGCGGAGAGGCCGATGGGAGGCAGGAGGGAACGGATAGCCCGGTGGCCACGGGGCCCTAGAGGGAGTTTGCCTCCAACAGAGTGAGATCTGGGCTGATCCTGGAAAGCAGAAGCTGATTTTTCCCCAGCCAGGGCAGTCCCATCTGATGTCTGCCCATCTCGTGCTCTGAGCAGGGCAAAATCCTGCCAGGATGGAGACAGGAGTGGGAGCAGAGCTTTGGGTGTCTCCTTGCAGTGCTGCTATTTCTTGTTGGTTTTTAATTCTGAATTACAATGCATTTCTGCAGGCTCTACTGTATCCCCGGAATCATGCTCTGTGCTAAATCAGTCTGTGGCAATCAATGCTTTTCTAATGAATTCTGAATTCCTGATGTCAGGACATTGTGCTGCTGCTTGTTTTCTCCCTGCCCTTCTTTTTCCTCTGCTTTATTCCTGTGAGCTGCATAACACATATTCCATCTGTATATATATTTATATATATATATATATATATATATATATATATATATACACACATATATATGTTATTTTTTTTCTCTTCCTCCCCTCTGCAGACCTCATTGGAAAAGTTAATGGTGTGTTTCTGGAGTAATTAGAATGATTTAAATGGCCTCATAACAAAGTTCTTCTGCAGGAGCAGAGGCTTCTCACCCTCTGTATCTGTCATGTCTGGGCGGGGAGTGGTGGCGGAGGGAAAATACGGTAGGAAGGGGAGGGAAGCAGCAAACAGCCCCCCAGCCAGGAGATCTGGGTGTGGGCAGGTGGGAATTAATGATTCATGGCCGGCAGCTCGGCAGGGTTTGTTTGGACACCTGGAAATCAATGGCAGCAAGGGGGTGGCTCCTGCGGCGATGACCCCGCTGTCCCCGCTGGAGCTGGCCCAGGACGGGAGCAGAGCTGTGCTCCTCTCTGCAGGCCTGGCTGGGGATCCGTGGGTGGGAGGATCCCTGCCAGCACCAGAAGCCTCAGGAACACCTGCAGGCTGAGGTTTTGGCTGCAGGAAGGTGCTGGCTCTGCACCCAGAAGCCGTTTGCTGCTCCCCTGCTGCCGAGTCCCGGAGCCATCCCGCCCCTGCTCCGGCCAAACCAGCCCAGGCCACCCCAAGGGAGGTGAGGAGAGCCCATCCCCACGGTGCTCCCAGCTCATCCCACATCTGCATTTTGGCCCCAAGGGATCTCCTGCCACAGCAACCCCTCCTGTGCTCCAGCGGTCCAGGAGCCCCGGTGGTGACCCAAGGACCTCGGTGTCACCACAGCCCTGCGTGCCCACGCCGGGATGGACTCTGCCTTTGGAGTCTCCTCTTGCGTTCCCAACAGCGCCTCAGAAATTAAGAATCAATCCGATTATTCAAGCCCATAAACAACATCATAAAAATAACATCAATTTGCACAGAAAGGCGCTGCATTAATGCGCCGAAATAATGATGCACTTTTACAACATAAATTTACAATCAATCTTGCTTTTAACACCGTGAAACAACAGTTGGAGGAGGATCAATCCTTCGCCTGAATTAGACGCTTGAGTCAGAGATGCTTCGGGGGTTATTTTTGGAAGCTTTTAGCACCGGCTCTGGCAGGGCTGTCGCTGTCGGCTCCGCGTGCGACAGCGGCTCCCGCAGCACCCGGCGGGACAGCGGGGGTCGCAGCGGGAGCTGTGCCGGCTCTGCCTGCCTCGCCTTGCCCGGAGCGCCGGGCTGGGAGCGGGGAGATGGGAGCTGCCCAGAGCAGCCTGGGCTGCGGCAGCCTCGCTCCTGCGGCTCCGGTCCCCACGCGGGGCTGTGAACACACGGGATCCATCCCTGGGGCAGGGAGCGAGCAGGTCTGACTCTCCTGCTGCTGCAGAACTGCCCCAGCTTGGGAGCTTTGTGTCCTTGGAAAGTGCACGTTCCTGGATAAAGCCAGGCAACTGCAACTCCAGGTGCCAGCCTTGCCCAGAAACCATCCCTGACATTTTCCCCACTTCCCCTGTCCTGGAAAACACACCAGGAACCTCAGCAGTGACCACTGCTGCTGCTTCCCAGAGCTGCATCCCACCCAGGCTGTTCTTCCAAGCACCTTCCCAGGAAAGGCTCATACTGGCTGGACCCCAGCCCCCGTTGCCACAGCTTTCTAGCACGGCTTTCTATTTTTTATTATTTTTACTTATAAATGGGCCCCAAAATGAAATCTCTGCTTATGGAGAGATTGATTAGTGAACCAACTCAATTATGTCTTTAGCCGAGAGCTATATTAAGTAATGCAGCAGAATTATTGCCGTGTGCAGATCCATTTTGTTAGCAGCTGTTCGCTGGCCCGAGCAGGAGAAGATGGAGGTTAAAATGTTTTTATGGTTCTGGAGGCACCAGGGACCCCAAAGCCAATCCCAAGGGAGGCAAGGGGACAGCGTGAGCCCAGGCTCCTCAGCTGAGCTGGGATTGCTTCCCGAGGGACCCCAAGCTCCAGGAGGGAATCAAGCCCAGCCCTGAGGCCAGGCTGTCCCACTGTGCCCTCTCCAGCTGTGAGGTTTTTGGTGCCCGTCTGGCTCTGCCACAGCAAAGGGTCCACAAGCCGCAGCTCTGGAAGGGGTGGAGCAGCAGAAGGAGCATCCTTTGTGTTTCAGCTCCTTGGTGTTCCTTGGTGTGGACTCCTGTCCTGCTCCCCGGCTCCCCTGCCCGCTCCAGACCCTCAGGGCTGGTTCAGGGCAGAAAAGCCATTCCCAGGATTTCCTCCCCTCACTGTGGAGGAAGGCAGGGACAAGGAGCAGCTGTGCTGGGGGGCTCAGAGGGAGGGACAGCAGGATCTGGCTGCCCTGCTAGAGATGAGTGTGAAAAGAGGGATCCAGATACCTGCTCTGCCGGATACCTCCCAGGTGACACCTGAATTTGGGAATTTCCTCCCCAAATCTCCCACAGCGCTGCGGTGTGTGGATCCTCAGAGCCAGCCCAGCCCAAGCCCTGCGGTGCATCCCTCTGGCTCTGCAGGGTGGGGTGGTGGGGCCCTGTTACAGCCCCTCATAAAAGCGCCCGACCGCTCGTTACGGCCCCGGGCTCAGGTGGAATGATGAGCTTTCATTGCTGTGCCATAAACTTTATGGAAGTTTTAAAGGAATGGAGCTCCATGCCGGGGAAGTGCACAGGGGAAATGCAGGGGGACAGGGGGCTCAGGGCTGGCTGGACACCCCCTGGGTGATTAATTAGGGAATTGATGAGGAGCAGGGCTGCCCTGGCTGGGGCAGGAGGCTCAGGGGCTCTGTGGGGCTGTGCAGGCGCCGGGAGGGACACGGACACGGACGGGGAGAGTCCCTGAGCGAAACCCCAGCCCTGTTCCAGCTGCACATGCAGGTCACACGTTTTATTGACTGTGGCACCATTCCATCTGTTCCAGCCTGACATTTCGGGTCCTTCCTCCTCCTCAAAGCTTTGCTTTTACCACAGCTCAACTCCTCAAAGGCGGCTTTTTTCTCCCTCTGCCTTTCCAAACCTCCAGAGGATTTCTTTCCCTGCTTGTGCTTAAAGCTCACCCTGTTCCAAACCCCTGCCCTGGGCAGGGACACCTCCCACTGCCCCAGGCTGCTCCAAGCCCCGTCCAACCTGGCCTTGGGCTGCCAGGGATGGAGCACCCTGTGCCAGGGCCTGCCCACTCTCTCCGGGAAGAATTTCTTCCCAAAATCCCATCTAACCCTGCCCTCTGGCATTCCCTGTGTCCTGTTCTGATGAATCCTTCCCATGAAATTCACCCCAGCCTTGGGAGAACCTGGCTCCCTGTTCCTGTGGGCGCAGGGGGGTGGCAGGCTGTGGCAGTGACCCGGTGCCCTCAGCAGAGGGACAGCCCCGGCTCAGCAGCACAGCGCCGAGAGCTGCAAAGTGCGCTATTAAATATTTAATTCAACTTAACAAGTCAATAGAGTCGGTGCTGTCGGAGGGTCGGGGGCTCGCTCCCAGCCTGCTCTGATTAACAAAGCACCTGGGCAGGCAGGATCTGCTGATCCAGGGCTGTTACACAGCGCTCGATGCCGGTGGAGAGGCAGCATTAACTGGGAAGCATCGATTTCGACATTAGCCGGCTTTTACATTCGAAAGCAGACGATGCAAGGACCTTCAATTATCTTCAAAGCAACTGAAGGGAAGGAAATTGGTCTTAGATGTGGTAAATAGACTCCACAAACTCTACTGAAGCATGCAAAGATGTACACAAGGGAATTACAGATCCTCGCCTAACTGGCTGGAGTTTACTCAAAAATGTGATTGGAATTCTCCGGATTTCACGGGAGGATGTTTTGGCGCTAATCTGATCTGGGGCTTTGTTAATCTGATTGGGATTATTGCTGCAGGAAGCAATCCCCACCTGGCATTTCCTGAGGGTCAGCCCCTGCACAGGAATGCCTGGAAAGAGAGATTTCCTCCCAAAATAACTCTCTTGGTTATTGCCAGTCAACCCACCCATTTATTTTCTGATATCACATTGGTTGTCAGCAGATGTGGGACCGGATTTTCCCAAGAGCACCGGAGCAGCCAGGGAATGTCCTTTTGCCCACAGAAAGTTCTGTTCCAGCTTCTCCGGAGCCTGGTGGTCCCTGCAGGCAGGCCTCCCCATTCCTGAGGGGGCACTGCCACCCCGCTCGGGCATTCCCTGGACGGGGATTCCCTGGCACAGCCCTCCCTCGGTGGCACAGGGCTGCAGAGCCCCGGGCAGGGATCCCAGCGGGCTTGGGGCTGTGCTGCCTCACCCGCCCAGCCAGGGCCCGTGTAAAGCACATAAAGCAGCGTTTTTCCACGCACCACCCTCTGCCGTTCCACGCGGGACAGCACGGCCCCTGCACATCCCCTGTCCCCAGACACTGCTCCTAACAGGTGATTAATGCTCCCGAGGAGCAGGGCTCTCCCTGTGAGCCAGCACCGCTCCCCCTCTGTGCCAGGCAGGAAGCAGCAGCAGGAAAACGCCGCTCTTATTGTGCCGAGGCTTAAAGAAGGAAATCCTGTGTAAAATGTTTTTTTTTTCTGCGAGCCTTGGTGGTTTCCTCAGCCCCAAAGGTTGCATCGAGCAAACACACCAGATCTTTCCAACGAGGATTATTGACTGGGAGTCACACAGCGTGTAAACAGGGCTGGCAGGTTTGATCTGCAGCGCAGCCGTGTCAGTGCTCCCATTGATCCGAGCGCGGGGAGCTCAGAGCCCCGGGAGACGGGCACGGTGTGCGGGAGCAGGACCTGGCCATGGGACTCTGTTCCTGCCCGGGGGGACACCTGGCACGGGCCCCGAGGGGCGTAGGACTCGGGTCTGTGTGCTGAGGCACCGCTGCCCAGCCCAGCAGGATTTATCTGCATCAGGTCAGGCTGCGTTTGCTCTCCCCATCGCTTAGCAACACAGCAGGGCCGGTGGAGCCGAAGAGGAAGAGGAGAGCTACAGGGTGCTGAGCTGGGCTGTGGCTGTGCTCGGTCACAGCAGAGGCAGAATGTCCCCATCCCTGTCCCCATCCTGGCCTCTGGTGAGGGCTGGTGATGGAGCTGAGCTCTGAGGAGTCTCGGGCTGTGTTTATTCCTGTGCTCATTTCAGTCTGTGTGGAATGGGTGGTTTATGCTCTGCTGCGGTGTGTGGGCACTGCTGGAAGCAGTGTGAGATCTCCTAAGCTGTCCGCCTGGTCAGTGGAGTGCTGGCAGCCAGGATGTGTGTCCCAGGCTGGGCTGGTCCCCAGTGAGTGCACACAAACAGCCCGAGCGGTGTGTGAGGTGCTCAGAGCTGCTCAGAGCGGTGTGTGAGGTGCACAGAGCTGCTCAGAGCAGCAGGAATGTTGTCCCACGAACTCCACGGGCTGGGCTCTGTCCCTGCACCAGCCCCGGGCAGCCAAAAGGTCAGGGACGCAATTCCAGCTGAGCCCGGCCTGTCGAGGAAACTTCCCTCGAAACCCGGCGGCTCGGCAGCGATTTCCAAGGAGCTCGGTGACTCCGGGGTGAGTCAGCAGCCGCGGCGGGCTCGGCAGCAGTGGCACAAACAGAGCCGCTGTGACACGGGAGCGGCAGCGAGGCGCTCTCCGAGGGGACGGAGGAAGGAGCTGCCTCGGCCGGAAGCCGAGATTCGTGCCGGGAAAGGGGCCGGACCCGCGGCTCCGGCGCCAGGAAATCGTTCGCACGTTTGGATTGAATATGGAGCTCCACAACAATGAAACAGCCAAAGCACAACCTGCAGACTCTGACCACAGCACGGGGGATCTGAAAGCCTCGCTCAGGATTTTATCTCCTCCGGCTACGCCTGCTGGGGTGCAATGAAGCCATCGGTGGCCCGAGCATCCCCCAGCCCAGCCCGGTGGGAGCAGCCCTGGGCGATGCTGGGCATCCCACGGGGCTCCCGGGAGAATATTTTACATTTTTACCCCCAAGTAATCCCCCCCACACTCTGTAATAACCATTCTGTAGCCACATTTTCTGCTCCCTGGTAATCAAGTCAAGCAGCACAAGGGCAGAAATACCTCGTGAGCTCCACTCTGGCGTTACATCAACACCTCGAAGCTGCCAATGCCTCGGTTTTCCTGCACGGCCTCCACAGCACTCATTGGGAACAGACTGTTTAATCTCATTGCCCATCTCTCGGGGCCTCTGGGACGCCGTGCCCAGGCTGTGCGAGGGGCTGCTGCCCCGGCAGCGAGCTGCTGGCTCTGCCCAAGGGCTCCCACGGCATCCCTGAATCGGTGGGAGCCCATGGGGAGGGCTGGGGGCTCAGTGCCGTGCCCCCCTGCCCTGGACCCGCAGCCCCGGGCAGGTCACGGAGCAGGCTGGCAGCTCCCAGCCCGTGCCACGGTGCCTGGCCCGGGTTCCGCTCTGTTTGCCTGGGATGTCCTCCAAACCACGGCCAGTCACAGGGAATTTTCAGCCTGAACGGTGATTTGGCTCCGTCCTGGAGGCAGCAGAAGGTTTCCTGTGCTGCCGGGGGACTCCAGCAGCTCGGGCAGGGATTGTGGTGCGTGTCTTTTGGGCCGGAGGCTGGTGACAGGGCAGGTGCCGGAGCTGGGACAAGGGCGGTGACAGGCTGGGACAAGCAAACTTGTCCCCTGTGTGGGACAGAGCCAGCGCCATGTCCGGGGCAGAGATGCTGCGTGCCGAGAGCACCCACACCAGTGCCCGGGGAGATGGGTGCTCCTCCCGCCCCCGAGCTATTTATCTTGGGAGAAACAGAGAATATTTTGTATCTCTGACAAAGCAGCACTTTACAGGCGGCTGACACTTTATTAACTAATCTCTGATACTTGAGTAATTTATTATGTTTAAGCTGGTGCCATCAAGTCTCTCAGCAGTGTCCGTGTGCGCCGGGAAATAAATTAAAGACTGTCCAGAGATACTTGGCTCATCGCTGTGATTGCTGGGCTGGCGAGATGGAGGGCTAAGGTTCTCTCCTCCTGCAAATTGGAAATTAGGAATTAATAAGATGACAGGCCAGAGAGCCCCGCTGGCTGCGTCTGGCAGAGAGCTGCTGGTGGGGGAACGGCGCTCGCTGCGTGTCCCGTCCGGGGAGGCTCCAGGAAGCCTCGTGGCGTGGCAGCATTTCCAGGGAGTCAGCGGGATAATGTGGGTAATTACAGCCCTGTCAGGCGGGCGTCAGTCCTGGACAGGGGAATGGAAGGGCTGATGTGGGACCTCAGTCATAAACATTTGAAGCAGGTGATACAAGAAGTGCCAATCAGCGCGGGGTGTGGAGCACAGCTCTCGCCAGACTGAGGTGGGATCTTTTTGATTCGACCGCACGCTTGCCTGATGAAGGTGTGAGTGCTGATGAGGCGCTCCTCGGCTCCGGGACATGGCCCAGAGGGGCTCCCAAGGTTTGGGGTGGAGGCCTGGGGTCCCCTCTGGGCCGGGGGCAGCGGCTGGGGCAGCTGGCAGCTGTGCCCACAGCGGTGGCACCAGGAGATGGTGAGCTGCCCCATCCGCCCGTTTCCATGGCAACTCACAATTCCTGGCTGAGGGAGGAGGGAGCAGCCCTGGCAGGAGCTGCTGGCGAGCCGGGCTGGGGCTGTTTCCTCCTCCAGCAGCCACAGCCCACACGAGTGCTTGGGCAGCAGGTAATTAAAACGTGTATCGTTAACAAACAAACACCGAAACTTTAATTACTCGGCCTGCGTCTGAGTTTCACCCTCCCCAAATCGCCCAATTCAGGGAAAGAAGCAGGAGTAGGGAAGGAGGCTGGGGGCAAAACTTGATTATGTTTATCAAGCCAATACAAAAACTTGGTGCTGTAATAGTAATTAAATTAATTTTAAAAACAATTTGCTTCCAAAAATGGGATTTGACAGCCCACTGGCTGCTACATGGATTCAACAGATAAAGTGAGCAGGATGCAGCCCCTGCCCTGACCCCCCCATGGTGCCCAGATCTTTGCTCCGGGGTGTTTGCTCCACGTGTCACACACCTGGCAGGACGGATTCTGGGACAGGCACAGAGCTCTGCCCTGCCTTTCCCCTCAAAGGCAGGTGAGCTCTTCTTGCTCTGGAATGCTGGGATTTTTTGGGTGAGACATGGGGAGGAAAAAGGAGGGAAAGGCAGAGGGGAAGGTGCCAGAGGGATATCTCCACTCCCTTATCACATCCCGTTGGATGCCTGTGCTCTGTGACCTGCTTGGTGCCAGTCAGGGGACGGTTTGTGACTTTGTTGAAAGTGAAAAATCATCTGCTGAAAGATGAGAAAAATGCTGGCTTAGAAGTGACACGTTTTTGGCCCAAGCTGCTGGGTCTGGAAAGCTGCTCAGAGGAAGCAGATTGCTTTCAACCAGAAAGGGTTTGATTGAAAACCTTGTTTTCTGTGGGAGGGAAGAAGTTTTGACAAAACGTTTTTATAGTAACCTGGGCCCTGTCTCGCTGCCGGCTCTG
The DNA here is from genome assembly GCA_013400315.1 of Bombycilla garrulus. Lineage (NCBI taxonomy): Eukaryota > Metazoa > Chordata > Aves > Passeriformes > Bombycillidae > Bombycilla > Bombycilla garrulus. Next base: position 565,086 of record VXBU01018243.1, on the reverse strand, counting down.
GAAGTCGCTTTCTCGTCTCATTTAAGCACTTCCCCTCAGCAGCTGTTGTGCTGAGGATTTATTTTGAGGATGTTTTTGCAGCCAGGCACAGGTGAGGATGGGGCAGCACCGCTGGGATGCTGGAGCACGAGGCAGAAGCTGCCCCAGTCTGGTTTCCCCTCGTGTTGCAGAGGGTCTGTGGTCAGAACCCGTGGTGGTGTTCCCAGACCGCCTCTGGCTGCCGTGCAGAGCAGCGGGCTCTCTGTTTTCACAGCCTGCTGTGTTGTATTTTGCCATTTTGCCTCCTTCAGTAAATGGTGGAGGTGGCTTCTGCCACGCAAAGTAGGTCAGAACCTGAGCAAAGGGTTTTCCAGGTGCCTGGGAAGTGGGAAGCACCGAGCTCTCCTCTCTCCCGTCCCGCTCCTTCCTCCGGAGGCATGCTGGCATCCAACCACTTTTAACCACTGGGTTTGAGCAGCAAATTATAACTTAAATTATAAGTAACGCTCAGCTCTCGCCGGGCTCTGTGTGTTCTGCCGGTGCAGGAGACGCTCCCCCAGCCCGGCTCTGCATCCAGGCCAGTGCAGTCATTATGTCTGCGGGGGACCTGGGCCTGAAAAATGCATGAGCGTGCTCCTTCCCTGGCAGCGGGGAACCTCAGCCCTCAGCCTCCTCCTCAGCATCGTCACAGCCCTAGGAATGAGCAGCTAGGCCTTCAGCCTCCTCCTCAGCATCCTCACGGCCCCAGGAACGGGCAGCTCGGCCTTCAGCCTCCTCCTCAATGTCCTCTATGGCCCAGAGCAGCAGTGGAGCTGTGAGGATGCAGCAGGGAGGGGACCCAAAACTTCCACAGCGCCTGACCACGGTGGGCATCAGGCAGGAGGGCCCCTCCCTCTTGGGCTGGCTGGGGAGAGGCAGCTGGAAGTGCCAGTGGAGCCCCGGGCACGCCACAGAGAGGATTTCCTGAGGCAGCAGGAGCCTCCCGGGCAGGGCTCAGGGAAGTGAGCGAGTTTGGAGCGCTGTTCCCTGAGTTCAGCACAGGAAAGTGCTGGCTAAGCTGCTCCTCTGGCTCACCCCGCGCTTTCCCCGCCAGGTTTCCGTGCAGGTGTAATGGATGGAGCAGAGTGGGATTGAAGGTCTTGGGGGCAGAGAAGATAGCGCGTGAGCCATCACTCAGGTGCAAAAGCAAAGTAGTAACATTTCAGGGCAGTAATTTTTAATAATTTATGAGTTTCACTCGGTTCCCAGAGTGTTATTACCTCACTTAACATCATTTACAAATTACACATGATCCCATCAATTGTAGTAAAGTGAGGAAGTGTCTGGGAGATGCTCAAAAATCAAACGCTATAGAGCAAATGAGAATTTATGAACCCGAGCGGGCTGCAGTGACGGCGGGGGCAGCCATGCGGTGCGGGGTGTCACCCACCCCAGGGCTGCTGCTCGCTCCCACACTTGGGTGTCTCTGGGATGAAGGGTGGTGGCTGCAGAGGGTGACTGAAGGGACGAGGGATGAGCTGTAGGACCTCTCCACACTCGTGTTCAGTCTCTTCTCCGCAAGGAAGGAGGGCGGGAAGCGAGCCCTGGTCCTGCTGTTCCCGTCCTTAGCGCTGCATCCCGGGCGGGCTCGGGGAAGCGCCACTTCCTTTGTGTCACCGGTGGCACAGAAACCTTCTCCATGGCAACACAGCCAGCGGCGGGCAGGGCCGGCTGCTGGGACGCTCTTCCAGAGGGGGACCGGGCACCCGACGGGCAGCACCAGCAGCGAGGGCTTCAGGGGGCTCGGGATCTGGAGGGACGCCCAGCAGCAGCAGCAGCCTGTGGCATGAGCAGCTCGCCGTGCGGGGCTGGGCACCTCGGTGTGGGCTAAATAAAGGGTTGGGAGGAGCACCCATGGTCTGCTTGGCACGGGAGAGCTCCCTGGGTGGGAGCTGCGGGCCCCAAATTGCCAGGGATATTAGTGGGCTCCATGGCCAGGAACTGCCTCATCTACAAACAGATTATTTTTAAGTGGAGAGACAGAGGCAGCTGCTTAAATGCATTGACTTGTTGAAAAGCACACAGATTTGGATAGCGATGGCACTAAGCGCTATCGCTGAGGTGTCTCGGCCCATCTGCGTAAAGTAACTATTGATTTTGGTTGATATGCATCGATTCTAAGAAAACTGCCCTGCTTTGAAAATGAACTTCCAGTAGTTTCAAGGGAAGAGGCAGCGAGCGGTGCCTCTCTCGCTGTGCTCCCTCGTTTCTTTAAAGGTGGCTCCTGCATCTGAAAAACAGGAGCGAAGGCAAACAAATAGCTCGGAGGGAATTAAATCGCATCGATCCTCGGGGCAGGGGATAATGGCCTCCGCTAAAAGCTTTTGGAGACGTTAATACATTGCTTTGAATAAAGATCTGCCTCGCTGGGGCGGGAGCTGCGGAGCTGCCGCCTGTCCCATGTGCTCCCGTGGGCTGCAGGAGGCCGGGCTGTGCCACCTGGGCCTCGCTGGCCCTCGCTGTCCCTCTGTCCCTCTGTCCGTCCCTCTGTCCGTCCCTCTGTCTGCCCACCCGCCGTGTCTCCTCTCGCAGGCATTTTAACTGGCAGGGCAGGGCCGTGCCTGGGCAGCGGGTCCCGGGCAGCCTGACCTGGCAGAGCTGCACCGTCCAGACCAACAGGCTGCGAGTCCATCTGGGAGAGCCAGTCCGAGCGCCTCCAGCAAGTCGTCCCTGTTAATTAAAGGTATTAATTGGCATGCAGCCTGTTTATTTAAAGAGGCAGTGGCCTCTGCGGTGCCTGGCAGCAATTAGAGCTGCACGGAGATCCGGGCACACGGAGAGCTCAGTTTGTGAGGCACTGCTGTCCCCGTCCCCAGGAAGGACAGGGCTGGGGCTGGGAGCCCGAAGAATGCTCGTGGGGCTGGATCTGTCCCTGCTGGCCCCGATCTCCTCCTGGCCCCCCTGTGTACCCAGTGACCCCCCAGAGCAGGCTGTGTGTGAGACCTGCTGCAAGCAGGAGAGTTTGAATGTCAGGAAACCCATTTTTGGTGAGAGATGTGTTGGGTGAAAGATGTGTTTCCTTCCTTCCACTGATTAATTTGCACCGTAAGCCATGGGAGGCTTTGTTTCTGTATTTCATGGCCGTTCCTGAGCAGCCCAGACACATCCCAGGAAGGGGATGGGATGCAGCATTGGCACTGGCACTGTGCCTTGCCCGGCAGGTGACAGCTCCAAGGGTTCAGACGCTCCGCCCTGACTCCATTAAAGTCCTTGCACTTCCATTTCTGAGCGTAGTCTGGGAGCGACACGAAAATTAGATCTAATAATGAATGATTACAACTTCCAAGGTAAGTCTAGTTGGTTGACTAATCAATTTGGTTAAGTGAAAATCCATAGCAAATGAGGCAGCCGCAGTACAACATTTCTCCATCCAATTTAAATTAAAACACCAACCATAATAATTTCACAATTACTCTGGGAGGATGCACCAGGGACTTGCCCCTGGAGAAGGGAAATGTCAAGGACTGCAGGAGAAGCCCCAGGAGCGGGCTGGAGCAGGGAGCAGCCTCTGGCATGGCTGGCTGCCCAACAGATGCCCACAGCCCCTGGGGTGAGCCCAACCCAGGAGCTGGAGAGGGGAACCTGCTCCTTCCAGTCCAGTTGTAATTTCCCTGCTCTGCTGTGGCAGGAATGTGAGGGACGGGAGCATTAAATCCCCTGGAAAGTCGCCACTGCAGCAGCCTTTGGTGGCCTGAATTATTTATGTGTGTACAGTTGTGCTGTGAGCCAAACTGTGCCCAAAATAAATACCCGTGGTCGCTGGGGTCTGCGTTGGGCACGGGGGCTCCAAGGGACGGGGGCTCCAAGGGACGGGGGCTCCAAGGGACGGGCGTCCCGTCCACAGCAGCTGGTGGTGAGGTGGGGACCTGGAGGGGGACACCTGCACTTCCTGCTCCTGTTTTTGGCTCTCCCTTCGTCTGTGCCAGGGATAATGAACAATCCGTCCCCTGGCTGGCTGCCAGGGGTGCCTGGCGGTGACGTGGTGGCACAGTCACTGTGCTTCCCCAGGGGCTGGGGCCAAACTTTGTAGGACTGCGCTGATAAATAATAGAGCAGCTTCTTCTCCCCACGGCTGTGGAAATACTCCTGCCTGGCGCGGGAGAAGCCTTTGCACGCGTTTGGATGTAAAAGGGTCAGGCGCCGGTGAGTGAGAGCCAAGAGACATTTATTTCATGCTGGAATGCAGAGGTCCCTGTGCCGGCACTGGCTGAGGAGCAGCACAGATTTCAGTGTGGTGTCTCCTGATTCACCTTTCTCATTCTGGGGAATGGGGGTTCGTGCCTGAACACACAAAATGGTCGCTACCATTGCTAGAAGAATTGTAGCATTTCCCCTTGGAAAGATACGGGGAAAAGAGTTGATCAGATGTGGCTCATGTAACAGATGGATTTATGGATTATTTGGAGCCTCTTGTGCTAATTTTGCAAATGCTGTATGTCTGCAGGCTCTTAATAGCTGCATTCCTGGCTAAATGGATAAAGAACAAGTCCTGTGGGGACTGCAGGCTTTGGGGAATAACTTATGCAAATTCTCTGGGCTGAATGCAGGTGGTGATGAGCTCCCTCTCAGGGCCCTGCAGGCCTCCTCAGTGTGACCCAAAGCCCGAGGAGGACAAACCTTGCAGCCAGCTTGGTCCTGGGTGCTGCAGCAGGGATGTGGGAAATGTCGTGGGGATGGGACTGCTGCTGCCATGGGAAGAGGGATGCGTGTTCTGACCACATCCCTGCAGAGGGACCTGTGGTGGGACCAAAGGATGGAGCTCCTGGGGGCTGGTTTCGGTGCCAGGGCTGGTGTCCCAGTGCCACCCGTGCCACGTCCCTGCCCCAGCTGAGCATCCCGCCCGCACCCAGGCTTAGGATGCCGTGGGTTTATTACCACTTTAGCTCTACCTAAGAGGGAGAGTGCGGGCTGAGCTGCAGCCCAGCTGGAGAGCAGGAGTCGAGGTGTTGGAAGATGCATTCCGAATGCAAGGTGGAGGGGAGAGAAATTATTAAACTCTCAGATAGCAACAGAGCTTCCTTTGTGAGCGCTGGAGATGGGAAATTATGCTGAAGCAATGCATTGCAAATCACTCTCTGAAAGGCAGAGAAGGGCCTTTTATCCTGCGGCCCTGAAGTTTTCCTGGTATCTTTGTATGCAGAGGCATTCCTTCAGGGGAGAAAGAGAAGCCAGCAATTTTGTGCCTGATTGGCAGGCTGTCCAGCGCTGGAAAGATATTTGTTTTTTCAGAGAAGGGCTCACAGGCTGAAATCTCGCTCTTGCATTTTCCATTACAGAGGAAAATGAAACTTGGAAGGCGTTCTCAGTGAGCGCTGCTTGGCCTCGGAGTACCAGCGGTGCTCCAGCAATGGAGAGGAGGGCTGCTCATCCCGGGCAGACGGAGGCGGGGATGTGCCTCCTCCTGCCAGGCCCGAGGCTGGATTTGGGACAGCACAGGGGCTGCTCAGCCCCCAGTCCCTTCCACAGGCACTGGGCAGAGCCCAGCAGTCCTGGCTGCCCCGTGCCCCCCTCGCCAGGCTCCTCCATCCAAGGCAGAGAGGAGGAACATCTGCTCCCACAAACGCCGCTCCGAGTTCTCCGTGCCTCGCGCTCAGCAGCTGCGCCGAGCGAGCTCCGCTTGGCTCGTGGAGTGGAGCCTTCTGGAGAGGGTTCAAGAGGCGCCTCGGCATCGGGAGCGGCACGGAAGAGCCTCCAAATCTCACTTTCTCTCCTCACTTCAAGAAAGACACTGAAGTGCTGGAGAGGGTCCAGAGAAAGGCCGTGAGGCTGTGGAAGGGTCTAGAGAGTCAGTGCCGTAAGGAGCAGCTGAGGGGGCTCAGCCTGGAGAAAAGGAGGCTCAGGGGGATCTTGTGGCTCTGCAGAAGTCCCTGACAGGAGGGGACAGCCAGGGGGTCGGGCTCCCAGGAGCAGGGCAAGAGGAAATGGCTTCAAGTTGTGCCAGGGGAGGTTCAAGCTGGACAGCAGGAGGAATTTCTCCATGGAAAGGGCGGTCAGGCCTTGGCTGGGGCTGCCCAGGGAGGTGTCCAAGGAAGGACTGGATGTGGCACTCAGTGCTCTGGGGTGGTGACAAGGTGGGGATCAGTCACTGGTTGGACTCGATGAACTTGGTGATCCTGTGATTTTCTAATCCTCAGTAAGGCATCGAGTCAGAACTTCTGCCAGGCCTCTCCTCAGCGCGTGGGGAGAGCACCCAGGGATGGGATTCCATGATAACAAACACCTTTGCAGCACCTCATTAAATCACGGCGTTTCTGAAGCACAGCGGGACACTTGTGTGAATAAATAGCGCAATCTCCCCGGCTGAAGTATTTTCACATCTGAGTTATTTCCTCTGCATATGATCAGCTCCTTCCTCGGGTTTGTTCGCTCCCCCGGCTCTGCCACGAACGATTTTCACTGATGAGCACAATTAACAAATGAGAGACAAAGTTGAAAAAAACATGTCAGCCCCCCCAGCCTGCCTTTAATGTTTTAAAGTTTAACAAATCGCCCAGGAAAATGGAGCGAGGAGAGATGGCTGGTCACGGCACAGCTTCTCCCTCCTTCTCGCTGCTTGTCTTTGTAGGCGACAAAATGACAACAAAAGAGAAAGAGAAAAGAGGGTGGGCAAAAAAAACCCAGTGGAAAGGCAGACGAGGTGTTTATGGGCCCATTGTGTTTGTGGGTAGCAGGGGATCAGCTGCTAGCTGAGGATTGGATTTAAAGGTGAAGTTAATTTACTTTCAAACAGGTTGTAGCTGTGTGGGAGTTCTACAAACAGAGGGGTCCCCCAGCCCCAGGCTCAGAGCGTGAGGCAGACTCCGTGTGTGCCCAGGGGTGATGGGGATGGAGCTGGGCTGGCAATGCAGCCCCCTGAGAGACCCCAGAGCACGGAGCCCAGGCGGTTCCCCTGTGGGGCTCCCCTGTGGGGTCGCAGAGCAGGGTTCGGAGGGTTTCCCACTGTGGGGTCCTGGGGGACTCCCTGGCTGCCTCCTGCCAAGCCCAGCAGCTCCCCAGCGCTGCCCAGGGCCCCCGGCACACTCCAGTGCTCCCCAGTCTCCCCCCGTCCCCACCACCTTCCCCAGGAAGTGTTTTCCAGCACGGTCTAATTACAGGGTGAATAACGGGCCCTCCCTCGCAGTTAATGTGTTAGGGAGCTTTATTACCAACAGGAGAGAGATGACACAGAAGGATATTACACACGGTGTTGCTGGTAATTATTTTTATGGCTCCGTGTGAGGTTTACGGTGGTGGCTTGGCGCGTTCCGAGGTGCCACCGCCTCCCATTTTGGGTAATTAATGTTCCCCGTGCCCGTGGGCGGCCAGGCAGGACGTGCCAGGCTCCGGGGCTGTGGTGGGCACTGGCCTGGTGCCAGGGAAAGGCTCTCAGAGGTCTGGTGCTGCCAGGCTGTGCCTGCGCTGCTCTGCCTGCACCCTCATCCCTCAGTGCCGTCACCTCCACACTTGTTCCTTTCCCCCCTTGTTGTCCAAACCCTCCCTTGGCAAAGCCAGGCGTTCGTCTTGGCAAAGAACTCATTGCTCCAAAGAAAATTAGGGGATATAAACATCTTGAAAGGTGATGAATTCTCATAGTCTTTCTCTAGTGAATTTTTGCTTCTGTAAATCTCTCCCTCTCTCTTTGCATCTGCTAATTGGTCTTAGCATTAATTAATCTGATTTCATTATATTCTCTTTAATTTGTCAAGATACCATTTCTTTCTTGGGCAAAGAAATGCTTTAGAGGGTTGTCACAATTGGAATAATTCCCCTCCCTTTAAAATTACCAGAGAAGTCATTATCAATTAAGCTAATTTGCATACACATTAGAGTAATCATTTTAGCTTAGCCAAATTTGTGAAAATTTACATAGTATATTGACCTTCTGCACCTTCACTTAAACATATGAAGTGCAAGAGGGACTTGCACAGGCCTGGTAGTGAGGTGGGGTTTATTTTGCAGGCCTCTCCTACTCAGAGAGGCCTAATTAGACCAAGCAATTTTTTATTTCAGCCATAATTGCAAAACAAATAGGTTCTTCCACAGTTTCTTCCCTTTCCCATTGCTGAGGGGATGTTGCCGGATGTCACCAGAAGGGCTGGCTCTGCTGTGCACTCCTGAGGACACGTCCATGTGTCCGATGGGCAGCGAGAGTGGGGCACAGCAAGGAGGGGCTGGCACCCCCAGACCGGGCAGAGCCCCTCCAAGCACACACGGCTCAATTCCCACCCCTGCTTTGCCCATGAAGTGCAAAGCAGCAGAAAATCCTCCTCTCGGCCTTCTAACCGAGCAGGCCTCTTCCCCCAGCAGCACACATTTTGGCCTTGAGTGGTTTTAACGGCAGCCTTCATGGTTTGATGGAGGATTTTACACTAATGCAAGGCATTACCTAGTTAATTTGGCCAGAATAGAGTGTAATTTTGCACGGTCAAAGTCATTGCTGCTTGAGCTAAAACTTCCATTACAGGGCCCTGCCCACCCCGATGAGGGGGGGTGGAAATGAGTGTGCTTTATTAATGGGTGTCCTGGGGAGCCCAGCAATGGTGCATTATTAAAATATGTCCTGGGGAGCCCACCGAGGGGTGCTTTATTAAAGAATGTCCTGGGGAGCTCACTGAGGGCTGGGGCCTCCTGTGCTCTGAGGAGAGCAGGCCACAGGGGCTGAGGCAGTGGCTGGGGCTGTGGGGTGCATGTCTCATGTCCCAGGCCGGGGGAATGGCCGTGCCACACTCCTGGGATCACTCCTGCCCCATTCCCATCAGGGATGGCATTGTCCAAGTGATGTTACAGAAATGGAGGCCACAGAATTTGGCTCCTCTGCTGCTGAGCAGCTAAGGCTGTGCTGGGCTGGCTGTGCCTCAGGAGGCTGCCGGCTCCCAGGGGTTTGCAGGAGCAGACACTGGTCCTGCCAGGCTGAGATAAATCCCCTCAACATATTTCTCTTTGGGTTTACAGATCTCCCAAACTCCCTCCTGCCACCCTGCTGCTGAATAAGGCAAGCTAGAGTGTTGTTCAGCCTTGTTCAAACCATGGGATCCCCCGAACAGGGCTGGCTCTGGCAGAACTCTGCCTAGCTGCTCTCAAAGCCCAGCTCATCTCCCCGCTGCCTGGAGTGATCCTTTTCCCTGGACATTCCTGGAACAGGAAAGGGGGATGATAACACTTTGGAGCAGCTACAGAGGCGCTGGGGAGGGCTGTGCCATGGCAGTGAGCAGCTGGTGAGGATAATCCATTTTCCAAGCGCGTTCACATATCGCAAGATACACAATTAGGAGTTGTGTCGAGGGGGGAAACAAAACAAAGCACTGCACCTGTTTGTAACATCCTGGTGAGTGCAATCCTGCCCAGGACCTCCTTTTCCAGCATTAGGGTGTTCCTTAGGCCACATCCCTGTGATTTCCCAATGATGCCTGTGAGACATTGATTTTGACTAAGTATTTGTGATTCCATTTGCTGTATAATGAATCCCAGGGAAGGATCCGGCTGATTTTAGGGGCTTGTTAACCAGTGGATCGTGATCCCTTTTCCTTCTCCAGTTTCCAGCCTCTCCCTTTAAAGATCTGCTCTGCCCGACTGAAGCCGAGGCAAGGCGTGCGTGCTCGGCCCCGCAGGGCTCAGCAGGGTTCATGCTGCTGGAAAATCTGCCCTAGCCTTGCCCGAGGTTGGAATGGGAGCGGGAGGGCTCGAGGCACGAGCACAGCCAGCTGGATTTCCTGCTCGTGTCCCAGGCACCGGCCCAATGTCCCCCTCAGCAGAGCACACCAGGAAGCAGCCGCCACCTCTGCTGTTCCTGCTGCTGGGGCTGAGTCAGCAGAGCCGGCAGCCCCCGAGCCGAGCCCTGACTGCAGCACAGTCCTCAAAACATCAGCAAAACCACGGCAGGGCGGGAGAGGCTGAGGAACTGACTCCAGCCCCAGGCAGCCGCCTTGCCATCACACACCTTGTGCAAATCCAGGAGGTTCCTTGATGAAAAAGTGCATCCCTCAGTGCATAAAAATAAATAAATGAGCACTGGTCAGGGTTGAAATCAGCCCAGCTCTGCCCCGTGTACATTGTGAAGCTTTTGTTGGAGGTGAGGGATGCTCCATGGAGGCTGGGGGCACGCAGCTGCCTGTGACTGCACCAGGGAAAGGCAGACACGCGAGAAAACACCTATTTCTGCTTGGAAAAATCTGGCCACAGGCTGTAATTAGACTTTAAGACACATCTAGCACCAAAGTAAGCCTGTTCGACACCTCCAAATGAGGTCTGGCAGCCCCCGTCCCGCGGGGGTCACACCTCGCTGGGAGGAATCGATCTGGGGGGAAGGAGCAGTACCCCAATCTCCATGTGGAGGTGATGGAGGGCTGTGTTTGGGCTGGGCGTGAGGGCAGTGGTCACTTGGGCAGGGGACAGAGCGTTCCCAGCCCCTCTGGCCACACAGCAGTTCCATTCTGCCAGGACCACACTCCTCTGGACCTGCCTAATTACAGCGAGAGAGAGGAGAGGCGTCTGTCGAGGTGTCTGTGGAGCTGTCAGGAGGATGAGTGTGCCCTGAGTCAGAGACATGGAAACTCTGCAGGAGAAAGGGAATAGTCTTGATCAGAGGGGCAGGTGCTTCACACGTTCTGGAGAGGACTCCGTTTCCCCCGGGGCTACGCAGAGCCCGGGTGGCAGCAGGGGCTCATCAGCCTGCCTGCCTCCGGGCACCGTGGGGCACTGGCACCGCCCGGCCCTGCACCCTCTCCTCCCCAGCATCTTCCCCAGGCCAGCCCCGGCTCTGCTCACCTCTCCCTGAGCTGTGTGAGGGGTGAAGGGTGCTCATTGCCTGGGCCCAGCCTTGCCCTGCTGCTCTTTGCATCTTCATCGCTTTATTTGCAATAATAATTACGGGGTGATTATTTTTGGCAGCAATGCAAATCCTCCACCAGTGCAAAGGGTGGGATTTTTTCCATCTGGAAGAGTGCAGGAGCTGTCCACCCACCTGTGTAGTGTTTCTTGTGCCTGGTTAAAGATCATTAGAGCCTTTGTTAGCAGAGCTGACTGACAAGGGGAGTAGATTAATATTAGAACACCCTGTCAAAAGTGGTGAAAAAGCTGGATTGATTTTCTGGGGAGTTTAGTCAGAGCTGAGTGTAGAGCCCTTGGGTGGTTACAGTGTGCTGAGCAATCTCCTGTGTTAGCAGGTCCCTGTGGGAGGAGGCAGCTTTGCTGTTTATTACAGACCCACCGCTGGCTCTCCCTCCCTCAGAAGGCACCGCCTGAAACCTCAGTCCAGGGCTGTACCCGGAGCTGCTGCGGCACCCACAGTGCCCTGCCCGTGCGCTCCTCAGGCCCCACTGCCCTCAGCTTCTGCGACTGCCAGCACAGAAGGGCAGTGCACGTGGGCAGCGCCGCGCCAAGGAGCCAAAGCCAGCACAGGGCCCCTGGCTCTCGAGTCCCCTTGCTCCTGGCCACCATCCCCAGTGCCACTGCCCCACACGGGCCCCCCCTAATCCGCATCATTTGCATCCTTGCCCTTCCACTGTCACCTGCTTCACTTCTCCTCTGCACAACAGAAACTCCTGCCCTGGCCCCCCATCCTCTGCTTCTGCTAATGCTCTTCACTTTCAAATGCTAATAATCCACAGCACTAAAAGGCTCAGAAGTGGTTCTAGATTGTTTGATCTTTGCCCTGTGATCTACTTTCATCTTCCAGCTTTCAAATGTTACTTTGGGTTTACTTTGCCCCATTAACGCTCCGTGGATGCACAGGCACTTTGGCTGGGTTTTGGCAGCAAATCCACGCAGACTCAGATGGAGATGTGTAAAGTTAAACTTCGGAACATTGCCTTTTCCTAGAAGTTCTTCACCCGCTGTGGCAAACACAGGCAGGGTTTTAATTGATGCTTCCAGAGGTGCTGCCTGGCCACCCAGGAGCAGGGGACGTGCTCTGACCCTTTGGGCACCTGTGTCACTCTCCTCTGCCTTCCCTCAGCTGCGGGGCCCAAACTGCAGCAACTGTTTAATATTTAAACCCAAGCAGTTTAATATTTAAACCCAAGCAACCCAGGCAAAGCTGCTTTTCTTCTTTTTATTTATTCTTTTAATTAAATGCCAATTAGAAAGGAAGAGAGAGAGGAAAAAAAAGGCATTAAACACTTAAATACACAGTACACCCAGGTTGCTCGGAGTTGCTACGAGCTAATTAGCTACTTAAGCGATCATTTGAAATTCCATATCAAACAATTCATAATCTGCTCCAAAACCTGGAGCTAGGAAAGAAAATCACAGAACCACAGAATCATATGGTGGTTTGGGTTGGGAGAGACCTTAAAGATCATCTCATTCCAACCGCCCTGCCATGGGCGGGAACACCTTCCACTGGACCAGGCTGCTCCAAGCCCTGTCCAGGTGGCTTGTGCCAACCTCGGCTGCCTTCAGTGCCCAGCAAACAGCGGCTCCAGCTCGGCCACTGCAGCCCTTACAGACCAGAGAGCCTGGAAACCCAAATATCCCCGTTTGCAGAGGAGCCCTGGTGGTTTTCCAGGTCTGTCAGCACCGGAGCATGGCTCCTGCACGCTTTTCTTTGCTGCTGCTGCTGCTGCTGGAGCAGCTGCTGTGGCGAGGGCTGGCAGCCCCTCACCTCACAGAGCTGGGGTGAGGAGGGGCAGAGCTGAAGCTGCCGGAGCTCAGCCTGGGTCATTTCTGTCCTTGCAGAGCAGAGCTGGGTTCTGCCCTTCGTTAATAAATGTGCTGAGGGGTTTTGTGAAAGTCCGTTTGCCCTCACCTGTCCGAGGGAGGGGGACTGGGCAGAGCTGGGGGTGCCAGGAGCTGGGATGGAACGGGGGGCACTGGGAGCGGGGGCAGAGCACAGGCCACGGGAGCCGGCGCAGCGGGGGGAGCTATTTATTAGTATTTGCATGTGCACTAATAAGAAAACATCATTCCAGGCTTCAGCCCTCATTTGCCTGCCAGCAAACAGCAAAGCAGCTCGAGCGGGAGCGGCGGAGGGGGAGCGTGTTGTAAATGCGCCGGGGAGATTTCAAAGGCACTTTAAAGCGGGAATGTGGTCTGGGGAAGAGGCTGTTTTCAATGCAGATTTGTTTTTGTTTGAATTAGTTGATGCTTATTTTAAGCTCCTGTGGCACACTGTCATCTCTGGATTGCTTGTTTTCCAGTGCCAAAGTCAACCTTAATTTCTCCCCTCCTTTCAAGAGGGAGCCGTGATTTTCCCTCTGCTGCACTGAGCATCAGATGGGCAGGACAGAGCCGGGCTCTCTAAGCGATGCTGACAGGATTACCTACTGATTGCCGGAGTAAAACCCTGCATTCCAACTACGGCTGGGGCAGATGGCGCGGGAAAGCACTGGAAACTCGTCTCTAATTCCTAGTGAAGGACAAACCTCGCAGGGACTGGAGATTCACTGTGGATAAGCTGGAAAACTTCTGCTGCTTTGCTAAAGCTCGTCTGGCAATCCTGTGCATCCGGAGCTGGGCAGCGCTTCCCGGGCTTGGAAAGCCCTCACGTTTGTTCCCAGCCCCGTGCGGCTCAGGGGGCACCTGAGGGGACCCTCCGGCGTGGTTTGCTTTGGGAAAAAGCGAACATTTGGCTCGGTTCTGCAGGAAACAGAACAGCCAGCGCCAGCACAGCCCGGGCTGGGCTCTGGGGATGTGCCACCAACACGAGGATGAGGACGGTGAGAGCGTTCTTGTCTGAGAGTGTCCCCTGCCATCCTGGCAGCTACAGCACGGCCAGGGCAGGGGGTGCTGTGCCAAACCCACTGCCCCCGAGGTCTGCGCTGGGTGCAGGGGACACCTGCGGACGTGTCACCCCGGGATCACTGTGCCACACACCAGCGAGGGGTTTGTCCTGGGGACAGAGCAAACGCAGTGTCCCTCCATGAAAGTCGGTGCTGGCACTGCCTTCAGCCAGACCCCAGGACACAGTTCAAAAGATCAGATATTAACTAATTAGCTAATTAGTTTCTTATTAGCAGCTAATGGCCAGAGACTTCACAGGCACCTGTTGCCCTGGCAGGCAGGTTGGGTGGGTGCTGAGGGAGCTGGATGTGCAGGAGGGCACAGGCACGGACCAGCCACCCACCGCCCGGTCTGCGACATCTCCTGGATGTGCTTCTGTCCTTGGCACCACCTCCTCTGGAGATGGGCACCTCATAAATTATTAAAGGCTAGGAGTAAAGCTCTTGACCTTTCCTTGAGCGTGCCCCAAGGCGCTCTCCTCCTGCGCCGTCCCTCAGCCCGCTGCGTCTCCCAGCTCAGCCCTTGGGGCCGGGAGCTGTGGCTGACCCTCCTTTGCGCTTTAACAGGATTTCTGCAGCCTACACGGCGGAGGCCAGGGCTGCTCCTCACCTGCTGCTGTAATCTGCGCCGCTAAGCCTCAGCTCTGTGCAGAAAGCTTAGCTCTGCTGTGCTTATTTGCCTTCTCTCTTCCCCTGCATCCCGCAGCCATATTTCAGGGAGGAGAAGTTAATCTGCTTCCCCTTTGGCTCCAGACAAAGGCATTTGGAAGGAGATTCAAATTGCTGTGGATTGCTGTCTCTGAGCCTCAGGTGGGACAGGGCCACTTAAGGAGTCCCCAGCAGAGGGGAGAAGGTCACTTGCACAAGATGCTGATGCCTCACACGCTGGGTTTCAGCATTTCCGAGCACTGCTGTGGATTAAATAGAAAATAACTGGAGGGGACGTGGCTCATGCAGCGACACTGATGGGGCTGGGGTGGCTCCTGAGCTCCTGAACCTCCATCCCACACCACACAGACCCCTGAGCGTCCCTGGAAGGGCATGGCCGTGGCTGAGTGTCCCAGGAGCAGGCTGGAGGCTCTGCAGGGCTCCATCAGCTCCTGGCTCAGCAGATAAACGCCCAGCTTCAGCTGGAAGAATGCTCTGGTGGAGCTGCAAAATTACAACTGTTGGCTTTGGAGCTCCCTGCAAATGCTTCCTCACAGAACCTGAAATGACCGAGATGAGATGGAATTAATATGTGCGTTTTTCTATAAAGATTTCCAGCACAAGCATTTCATAAAAATGCAAATCTCAGCTGAGATTTATAATTAGGAGGGCTATGTGTGGAGCTAACAAATGATCGGCACAGCCCAGCTCTCCGTGGATAATTGCTCGGGGCTGGCACGGGGTCCCACGGCAGCCTCGGAGCCTCGCAGGGATCACGGGTTCTCCCGGGAAAGCAGCCAGAGCTCCGCAGGACAGAAGGACGTGCAGGGATGTAGTGAAGTGTCCGGAGCGTCCTCTGCCACTTCCCTTGGAGGAGCAGGAGGAGGAGGAGGTGGGATGGAGTCTCACAGACCACAGAACAGTGATCCCAGTGCCTCCACACGCTGCTCCTTCTCTGGGCTGTGGATGTTTCCATGGACGAGGGAACGGGAACAGGGAGCTGCAGTCTGGCACGAGAAGCAGAGAGCTGTGGCAGTCAGAGCTGTGGCAGTCCTGTTCCCTCTGGAGCAATCCCTTTGGAAGAGACGAGCTGGCACACATTCATTTTCAGAACACTTCACAGTTTCGGGAGCATCCCTAAGTCCCAGACCCCGGGTGCCGAGTCAAAGCTCTGCCAGAGTTTTGGGGAAGGGGCGGGAAGCTGTTGGAGGAGGGATGCTCCCCCCGGGCCGTGCTCCACACCTCGCTGCACGGCTTCATTTCCCTTCCCTCTCTGCCACTCCTTCCGGAGGCCAGAAGGAGACCCTGGTGGAATGTTAACTCCACGCTGGCCAAGTGATTATTTATTACAATCATTGCTTTCAGGTCCTTTGACTCCTCTCTGTTAATTAGGCTGCGGGGTGTAATAAAGGTGATGGAAAGCGGAGGGAGCTGGCGCTGCCCGGGTAGGAGCTGCCACATCCAACCTTGGCATGGGGCAGGAGCGCAGAGGGACCCTGAGGGCTGAACTGCTGATCCTGGACCCTGGAGCCAAACCCAGTGCCCCGTGCCATCCTGGCATCCTGGGCACACCCAGGGCTCGGTGCCTGCAGGGAGGGAGGGTGCTGAGCACATCCCGGGGATGAGGCAGAGCTGTTCTGCCCCTGCCCTGTACAAATATCAGCACAGGAAGTTGAAATGAGCCTGTTTAAATGACATTTGGATCCCTGCCCCAGGGAGTCGTGCGGAAGCAGGGTGTGAATAGAGTGGCTGAGAGCCGAGAGCAGCTCTGCTCCAGCAGTTATTGAAAATTTAAACCCACAAATGAAACAGATTCTCTTTGATGATGATGGAATCCATGGTCCAGGTCCCCCAGCACCTCTCACTCTGTGCAGGGGTTCCTTGGACACCGATGGCAGCTGAAATGTAGCTGCTCTCTGCTGCTCTCCCTTGCAGCCCGCTCCGATGGATTCCCTGGGTCCCCAGCTCGGTGCTGAGCAAGGCACCCTCTGCTCCCTGGGGTTTTTGCAGCGTCTGGGAGAGGTGAGAGATGGGTCTTAAAATACAGGAAAAAATTCAGCATTATTAACCCTCCCTCTGGGCAGGCAGACCAGGCTCTGAGCCCACTTTGGTCAGCAGGAATTCTCCATTCTCTCCCTACAGAACCTGGGGATTCATTAAATAAACAGCCTGAAGAAATGTGTCTTTTTCCCTCCAAAGCCCCCAGATTTGCTGCAAAAAATCCAAACGCCACCGAGCGCTTTCTTAACCTCCATCACTCCCCTTCCAGCTGCCCATGAACAATATTTTTGGGTTATCAGGGTCATCGTTGGCAAAAACCTGTCAGTCCTTTGTTCTGTCCCTGCTGTTTTAATGAGTACTTGGGGCTATTTAAAGAAACCTGACAGTTTCTAGACCTGAACCTGTGCTGTGAGGTCACTGTGCAGCATAATTTCAGCAGCTCATCCTCCTCCTCTTCCTCCTCCTCCTCCTGCAGCTCCCAGCTCGGTGACACTCACCAGCATGGCCAGAGGTGGCTGCTCTGACTGATTCCAGCAATAAAGGCAGGACGGGAGCAGGGCTGCAGCTCCCTGGCTCCTTCCCGGGGCACTGAGCTGGCTGGGAGTTTGGGAAAAGAGATTAAAAAGGATTTGGGTCTCGGTCCAGGTCTCTGATGCAGCGCAGGGCAGAAGGGAGAGAGGCAGAAAGAACACCAGAGAAAAGCTATTTTATTTCAGTGCAAAAGTATCCACTTTAAATACCCTTTTTATTACATTATCTGCATAGTAATACTAATAATAGATCTTGTTGGCAGTTCTAATGAGGCTGGAGAATATAAAGTTTCCAATAAAGTTAATTGTTGCCTTTAATACTCTCATACATTTATACGTGGTAAATCTTTAAAGAAAAAGCACTCGTTTCTTTTCCATTAACCACTCAGGAGTGGCCCAGCCTCTGGGGGCCGAGAGCTCATGTGCTGCCAGGTCAGGGACTGCCGGAACGGAGGAGTTATCGCCCAGAAAAGCTCTGTCCCGGAGTGCCGCGGGAGCAGGAGGGAGCAGAGGGGATTTTCCTTCCCCGAGGCCAACTCCTGCCTGGGATTGCTGCTGAGGAGAGTTTGTTTGCCCTGCCAGAGTCTCCAGGGACAAGCACCAGCAGCTAATCCTTTCACTGAAAGCTCTGTTAGGCATGAGCTTAGAAAAACAACCACCAGCCACGCTAAAAAACAGAACAGGACCTTTCGGCAGGAGAATAAACGTTAGGGACTGACCTGCACCGGAGCGTTTCCTGGATGCTGGGAACGTTCCCGAGTGCTCCAGCTGCTGGGGCTGGGGCTCTGTGGCCCCTCCCGGCCCCTCCCGGCCCCTCCCGGCAGGTCCCTGGCTCGCCCTTCCCGCAGGGTTCCACCGGGAACCCACGGGGAACGCTGCCATCGGCTGCGCCGGCGCTCCTAACAGGTGGTTGGATAATTAAGTGTGCTTTATGCACTGTTTTGCTCAGTGTAATTGCAGACTCCGTATAAATAATTCACATGGAATTATTATACCGAGGACATCGCCCGCCTCCTCATAATTTGCTTAACTGGAATGGGCTCCTCCATCACCAGCGGTGATTTGCTCCAGGACCGTGCCGTCGCCGTCCCTCGCAGGCTGGGTTCAGGGGAGATGCCTGGAGATTTAATTAAGGGGTGCAAATTGTTTGTCCACTGCACTGGGAGGGTGTGAGGCTGCTGTACTGGGGCAGCCAGCAGAAAGGGGCATTGCAGATAATAATAAATTGATTAAACCAAATGACAGTACCGGGTGGCAGGGGAGCCCCGTGGCCCCTGCAGGCTCAGAGGATCACTGGGCTGCTTTGGGGCCCGCGTGCTCTGTTCCCATCATCCAGGGGCTGCCTCTCCAGATCCATCCAGCTCAGGG
Source organism: Bombycilla garrulus (assembly GCA_013400315.1). NCBI lineage: Eukaryota > Metazoa > Chordata > Aves > Passeriformes > Bombycillidae > Bombycilla > Bombycilla garrulus. The sequence continues at coordinate 546,824 of VXBU01018243.1, read as the reverse complement.
GAGGCTCAGGCCCTGGCTGGCTGGCACAGGAGGTGATTTAGGGGCGATGTTCTCGTGTTCAGGCACAGCTGAATGAGAACACGGGGATGTGCAGCACGGCCCAGTCCCACGCTGGTCCCATCAGAGCCTCCAGGGCGCCCCAGACCCACCCTGGCACTGGGGTGCAGCTGCCCCACAGCCAGAGCTCACCCCGTCATCCCAGGAGCCGACATCACTGGATGAACATTCATTAAGAAGAGGCTTCACCCACCCCGGGCAGCAGATCCTGTGATTATCCCCATTTTACCGTCCAGAAGCTCCAGCTTGGAGTGAATCAGCGACCTCTCCAAGGTCACCCAGCGTGTTGGTGACAGAGACGGATTCAGAGCCCAGGAGGGGGCTTTAAAAAACATCTCCTTATCTTTGTTTTTTATTGCATTTAAAAATAAACCATAGTTATTAAATATCATAATACCCATAATAGATTTTCAACTTGAACCGCTTCCAGAGATGCTAAATGATAAATACAGCTATTATCAGAGGGAGCACTCAGAGAAATTGATAGCCAGCATTTGTTTAATGAGTGTGTGTGTACACACGTGTGGGGAGGGGAGCGATTTCGGATGCAGTTCCAGAGAGGGTGGTTCTGATGTAACAGTGAACTGTCAGCTTGGGCTGCTGAGAATGTCCCAGGGGATCGTGGGGACTCCAATCTGCTTTGTAAGGATTGCTTGGCTCCCACCCCGGGTGCTGTGGCTGCAGGACTGGGCAGACTGGGCCGGGAGGATCTGTTCCTGAGGAGCCGCCTCAGGGATGTGCTCCAGGAGCTGCTCGGGGACACCTCGGGAGCACTGAGGCACTCGGGCTGTGGCACTGCACCGGGGATCTGGGTCCCCCCCGGGTGACGCTGCCCCGGAGGAGCCTCTGCACGGCCAGAGCGGGTGTGAGCGGGCTGGGAGCCTCGGCAGAGCCAGCGCTCCTGCTGTCATCTAAAAGGTCACGGCAGTGCCAGGAAATGCCCCGTTTAACCGCGGCAGGGAGACGGCCCGTGACCTTTGGAGAGCGGGCTTTAATTGCACGCGAGCAGTCACTCACCGGGCTGCTCGCAGGGAAGCAGTGACAGCTCTGAAGGGTTGTTAGGCTGGACTCGGCACTTCCCTGGGTCTCACTTGGCGTGGTCCCCGTGTCGCGGCCACCAGCACCAGCCCTGTTCCCCAGCTGCCCCCGGGTACCAGCTCCGAGTGATGCTGCTGCCAGGCAGCTGTGCCAAGGTTTCCGGGGGTGACTGATGGGTTTTGGGGTGAGGTTTTGGGGTGGTTTTTGTTTCTCCTTGGCAGTGCAGGAGCCGTTGTGCATACAAAATGCCAGAGCTGCAGGGCCCAGGGCAGATCCCTCATGGACGTCCCCTCAGGGTGCAGGGCTGTGGGCAAGGAATGGGCTCCCTCTCTTTCAGCCTGAAGTCGTTCCCCCACCCTGGCTCTCCAGGCCCTTGCAGATCGCCTCTCTCCCACTTTCCTGCAGCCTCCCTTCAGGATCTGGAATGCCAGAACTGTTGGGCCTCAGGATCTCTTTTTCATGCAGGAACAATCAGAAAAGTTCAGTTTTTTAGTCCAGCTTGTCTCCTCTCTTTCTTTGGCTGAGTGGAGCAGCACCCCCAGCTCTGAATGTGCTTCAGGAGTGTTTCTGCTCAGGGTGCCCCCTCCTCCAGCCACCCCCCTGATGTACTGACGCTGATGTTTTCTCTCTGAGCTCTCTTAATCTCATCTCCTCCAAAACTGCTTTGCCTTTACTTTTCCAGGCTCTAAGTATCTATTTGCATCCCCCTGTAATGTCCTGTTTCAGCTGCTGAGCGCTTACAGTGCAGGAACTGATGTCTGTGAGCTGTGATGGCAGCAGGGGTGCTGGGAGGTGGGAGGGTGCTGCAGCAGGGCTGGAGGGAGGTTGCTGCAGAGCTCTCCCGGGGTCCCTGCATTTGGGGAGCTCCTGGGTGCTGCGGGTGACAGGAGCTCTGTGCCCACGGCAATGCCAGCCCTCCTCTCTCAGGAGCTGTTGGCTCTCGGGTCACTTGTGCTCTTTGGCAGCAGGGGTGGGGAAGGGGCCTCACCCCCTGCACCTCCCAGCAGCAGCAGCAGTGCTCCAGCAGGGACAGCGCTGGTGGCAGCAGCAGCAGCAGCTCCGTGCGGGCTCTGCAGCCGCTCCCCTGTCCACCCTTGACCCTGCCCCTGCTTTATTTATTTATGTTTGAGCAGAAGCATAATACAAATAAAGCACAGCCATAAAAATGTCAGGGAAAGTTCAAACCTATTCATTACCCATTTCACTCCGATTAAAATTTCCATCAAGGCTGCTTGGTTTTGACTTGAGTTGCTTTCCTTTTAATGAGCTTGATCTAGAAAGTAAAAGATGCTAATTCATCCTTACATCTCTATCATCTCCTGGCTTTTGCTATATAAAGCATCAAGGTCGCATTCTGGGGAAATGTCTTTTTACCAAAGGTGCCATAATAATAATGAAGCAGCAATTTGTTTCAGCAAACTGCCTACAGTAATGAAGCTTAATTATAACCGTGTTATTAATACTGCTGCTTAAGGTAATTCACTTCTGAGCGGGGCGCAGAACAGTAAACTATAATTTAAACAAGAATCGAGACCTAATTTAAATCATCAGATCTGCTGTGGAAAAGGCAAACAGAGCTGGAGCTCTCCCTCTGCTGCCTCCATCACCACCCGCTCCCCTTGCAGGGCTGCAGGAGCTCAGAGAGCAGGCAGGAGCAGCTGGTGGCTCTTGCTGACCTCCAACGTGCCTGCAAAACACAAAAAATTCCGTGTGCCCTGCAGGGTGGACGTGCTCGGATGCCTGTGCTCGTGTGGGCCCCCCGGAGCTGCTCCCTGCCAGGCAGGAGCATCACCCTGCAATGCCCAGCCTCTCAGGAAATCCATGAAATGCCACTCTTGGAATTATATTTTTATGTCTGTCTTCCACTCCATGATTTCAGGGCATGTGCCTGGGGGCTCGGCATCCTTGCAGAGTCCCAGTGCTTTCCATCACGCTGCTGTCCCCCCTGCCTGTCCCCAGCTCTCTTTCCCAGGCTGAGCATCTCCACGCGGCCCGGCCCTCTGCTGTGCCTCCCTGCTCCCTCCCTGCCCGAGGCACGCAGCGTTCTGTGAACCTCTTCGCTCTTGGATGCTCTTTCCTGCCTGTCCAGGCCGCTGCTCCCCCTTCTCCATAACAAGCCGCCTTCCCTGCGCACAGCTGTAAGCCCTGACGTCCTCCCTCCCTCAGTCCCTCATTATTTCTGCCTCTTCCCTGCACTCTCACCTCGCAGCCTCCTCCCTCCAGCATCTCCCTGCTGCACCCCTCGCACGGCTACCCCGGCTCGGTGAAGCCAAATGACACGAGATGATGGCTCCGCTGGTGCTGCAATAGCGTTCCCTCGCTCCCTCGCACCCTCCCGGGAGATGGAGCGAGGAGCTGCGGCGGCCCCGCTCACCTCGCTGTCCCTCTGCAGGGCTGCTGCCATCCCCGAGCCCGGCCTGTCCTCCTCCCCAGGGATGTGTGGGGCTCCTGGGGGTGTTATCCCGCTCCCCTGGCGCTGCCAGGTGCGGCTGTGCTCAACAGGCTGGCAGGAACGAGGAGGAGGGGGAGGAGGGGTGCGGGAGAAGTAAATAGGTGGAATGTTTCTTCTTGGGAAGGGGAAAAAAAGCCTCCGTCACTGTTCCACTTGACTGCAGCCTCCCGCAGGCTGTTTCATCTCATATTATCTAAGCTCCAAGGGGGTGTCCAATTTGAGGAACAATAACTATAAAGTCATTTTCGGTCCCCCGCTGTGGCACAGCACATGATAGCCTGTGTAAAGCAGCAAACAGCCTGGCTGGCCGCGCCGCCGAGCCGGGCTGGGGCCGAGCGGGGCTGCGGGGGAGCTGCTGCCTGGCGGCCGGAGGGAGCAGCCGGAGCCTGGGCTCGTTCGGCACCGAGAGCGGCACAAGGACACGGCGGGGCCCGCCGGGAAGGTCAGCACGGAGCTGATGTGCAGCCACTGCCCCGCAGCTGCAGAGCTCCCCTGCCCCGGCAGTTTCCTCCCGATTTCCCCCCGCGGTGCCACCGCCGAGGTTACTCCAACAGCCCGGTCAAGCTGATCCTGCCTGCGGAGCTGGATCAAGAGCAGGAAATTGAAGGAAATACAACAGTTTAGTGTCCTGGCCTCGGCAACGTGCGGGAACGGCTCCCTGCTCTGCCTCGGGAGGGGTCTGGGGTCCCAGGCCGGGGTCAGAGGCTGCCAGGGCAGCTGTGGGGCAGTGCTGGGTGAGCTGAAGCTGCCTGGACATGGGCACGCAGCTCTGCTCTGGCTGCTGCTCTGCACCAAGCACCACCCCCTGTGCAGAGGGGCTGCTGCTGAAAACACGAGATGAGGAGTTGGAAGAGGGTCCCAGGCCAGCAGCCAGATGGGCTCGGGAGCCTCGTGCTCCCTGGAATCGCTCCCTGGCCCAGCAGTTGCAGGATGAGGCATCCAGGAGTCCCCTCCCTCCAAAGGTGGATTGAGATGAGTATCAGGAGAGCAAATAATAGAGATACACCTGGTACATGGGATTTGGAACAAATCCTTCTGCAGGCACACTCTTGCTAGGGCTGCTTAAAGAATAAATGGAGTCAAAATGAGGAACTACATGGCAATTCATATGGATGTTCTACACCATTCAGTACTGGGGGAGAGGGATGAACTTACTGCAGTAATTAACTTGTTGAACATCAAAGCAAATGTGCTAAAGCAGCTTTCCTGTGCAGAAGTTCCATTCAGTGGAGGAAGAAACCAGTAAAATAGGGGGAATAAAGTGTGCCCTTCCTGCTGTCACTATCCTCTAGTTTCAAGGATCTCTCCCGAGGGATTTTAAACCTGTGACTATCTGCAAATCCCTCTCTAGGCCCACTGGGACTCCCATGAAAGCCCCCATGGCTGCAGGGCAGGTGGTGGACAGAGCATCCTCATCTGTTCAGAGCACTCCACTCAGGCTGGATCTAATTTAGGACAGAGTTTGAGAAGGGGAGAAATAGTAGGTGCCAGGGACTTTGGGAAGAGCAGAAGTTTTAATTGGGTTTTATCTATTAGTTAATCAGGAAGTATTTCAGTGACAATTAGGTCACAGCCTCTGGCATATCTGTGAAGCAGCCATCCATCATTAGCCCTACCTCGGCTTGCAAAGTGGTATTTATGAGTTTCCAACTGGTGAAAAAGCCCTTCTAAGAAATTAAGGTGAAAAGCACACTCCTGACCATGGGGGGAAGGCTGTCAGCTGTGATTGATGGCTGGGAGCAGGGAAGAACAGCTGTTTATTGGGTCCAGCAAGGTTGCAGACCCTCGGTCTGTCGGCAGCAGCTGGTCCTGGGAGGAGCTGTGGGTGGGTTTGTCCTGCAGGGCTGCGCTGGCAGCACCGGGGCTGTCTGTCCCGCAGCGAGGGCTCAGCGCTGCGTCCCTGCCTGGCTGACACCCCACGGAGGAGCCTGGCCTCTGGCGCGGCACGGGGCTGCAGTGGGGTGGCACAGCCGCTGCCACGTGCCCGGGAGCTGGCTGAGCCCAGCTGCTGCAGGGGGAGCAGCGTTCCCCGCACACCTCGGTCCGAGTTAGAGCTCCCTGCACAGCTCTGCCCGAACGTGCTGGAGCCCCTGCAACTCAGGCGGCTGTTGCTGTTGACATTGAGGAGGGAGGATGGAAAAGGGAGCCCTGTGGTGACCCTGCTGTCCCCTGGGAGCTGGGGCTCGGGCAGAGCTCAGCTGGGCAGGAGTAGCGGTCCCCGGTTCCCTGGTCGGTCTGTGCAGGGCACAGTGACAGCAGGGAAGCAGCAGCCATGTGAGTGGCCTGTTTCTTTTTCCCCGACATGATTCTGATTGAAGAAATGTTAATTGGGTATCTTACAAACGATTTGTTCTCATCCTCGCAGCTCTCCTAGGAGCAGCAGAGGGAGGAGGCCAGGGGAGAGCGAGGAACAGCCACGAGCCCCATCCCATGGGACAGAGCCGGGCTGGACAGGCTCCTTGGAGGCAGGAAACGGGCGAGGGAAGGACAGCCTGAGCCAGAGCTGAATTACCGAGAAGAGGAGGGAATAATCACATGGAAATTGCAGGTGAGATGAGGCCAGCTTGGCTTTCGGGCGCTGTTGAGAGGAGCCGGCAGCCCTGGGATGAGCTCAGGCACACGAGGTTCTCCTCACTAAAACAAACACTCGGCTGCTGAGGCCAGGCAGGCAGGAGCCCTTCTCTTTTAATTATCTGCGGTGGAGGCTGCTCAGCTGCCAGTGTATTGAGCTGCCGGGCATGCTGGGTACATCCCTCCTCCAGGTTAAGTGGTAATTACACCTAATTAGGAGCAAATAAATATTTTATATGCTTTGGACTACTGCAAGTGACCAGCAAAAACCTCTGAGTGGTGGAGAACACCTCACTGGCTTCAAGTCCCTGCTGCAGCCGTCCCGCAGGGTCCCTCAAAGGACGCCATGGGTCTTGTCACTAATGCCTGTAAATCCTGAGCACAGCCCTGGAATTCCTGCGGCAGCCTCTCTGTGTCCCGGGGATTCCCGTGCCTCCTCTGCTGCCCCTTCACGGCGTCCTGGCAGGAGCAGCACGCAGCGCCGCGGCTTTGCCTCGATTACGTTGTGTTCTGCAATAAACAGCACTGAGTGTTCATTATTATTTAAACACCCCGTGCTTCCCAAGCCTTATTTGGGCGGCGTTTTTCCACAGCATATGTTGGAATTTACAGTAAGTGCAGCCGCTCTACAGTCAACATTTGGTTTCTCTCACCCACAGACTGCAGTGCTAATTAGGGGAGGATTCCCCTCGTTATCCCGGGGAGGTCAAGCGCAGCAATTTGCATTTTGCAGAGAGCCGAGAGCAGCGGTGGCGGAGCTCATCTGGCCGCAACGAGGCACAGAGACCCCGGCGTGGGGCAGAGTGGGCTCAGGAGCCACGGCCCCTGGGGCTGGCCAGGCTCTCCCAAAGGACGCCACGCTTTGAGGAGGAAGAAGAGGAAGGAATGGGAATCTTCATCGTGGCTGGAGAGATCACGGAGCCACAAAACCACAGAGGTTGTAAAAGGGGCCCAAGCTCTGACTGAGCACCACCATCTCTGCTGAACTGTGGAGATCTGGCTCCTGAGCTGCCCCAGCCCTCCTGAGTCCTGCACGTGCTCCTCCGAAGGGAATTGTCCAACTGCCTGCAAAGCTCTGTGCCCACAGCAGCCAAGGAAGGACTGGCACAGCTGCTGTGGCTGCCCTTGATCGTCTGCCCTCTGGCACGATCCTGCGCTAAGCTCCAAAGCGTTCCAGGCTGGCCTGGGAGCAGGGAAAATTCGGGCATTGGAGCCTGTCCCGCTGTGTTTGCACAGCCCACAGTGCATCCAGGCACAGGCTCGGAGACTGCAGGATCAAATGAAACCTCCTCCCCTGAGCTGCCCGTCTCAGGGGTGATGCCAGCTCAGAGGGACACAGAGCTCCCCATCCCTGGTCACCCTGGCTGCTCCAGCAATTCCAGCTCTCTCTGTGAGCACGCACAGCCAAAGGAAGGCTCCTGCTGGGCAGGATCAGCCCTGCTCCTTGCTCCAGATGTGCTCTCGAGCTGCTCTCAAACTCTGTTTAGGTATTTCCACATTAATTCCAAGGAGAAGGGCTCAAAAGTTCAGAATGGGAGAGAGGGATCTTTGATGTAGGAGGCTCTTGTCTCCGAAAAAAGCTTGATATTATTATGTAAAACATAAAGGGCATTTGTTAGGAAACTGCTGCTTAATTTAGGAACTCTGTCTTCTCAGACTCTTCCCCCTCCTTTGTTTAATGAGCGAGAGGGAGGCAGCATTGCTTGAGAAATGAGCTTTTTACTCCCAGGCTCAAAGTGGGGCACTTGTCGTGGAAGCAGAGGTGACCCCACAGCCTGTTCTGGCCCTGAGCAGCTGGGGACATCTCGAGCAGCAGGGAAGGTGGTGAGGGGGGGCCTGGAACCCATCGTGCCCACCTGCCCCAGCCCTGGCAGAGGGGGGACGATGCCTGGTGGGCATCCTGCGTGCACCCCGCCCTGCCAGGCCACCAGAGACCCCTGAGCTGCCCTCCAGAGCCGCTCCCTGCCGGGGCCTCCCGCCCCAGCCCTGCCGGCGCTGCTGCCGAAGGCGTAATGAGAAAAGTACACCTTCCTCCCAAAATCAATAGGAACACCCGGGGGTCACCTAATTGGAGGCTGCTCACCGAGCGCCAGCACAGCCAGAGCCCAACCGCAGCACTTGAGCCTGGCTGTGAGATCATCAATCACATTCTGAGCCCAGCACAGCCTCCCCTGCCTCTCGGGGCTCCATCGATCTGTGCCGCAGCTCCCGCTGCACCAGGGAGCCGGAGAACCTCGAGGACACAGGAGCTGAGCCGAGCTGAGCCGAGCTGAGCCGAGGCAGGCTCCCCGCAATTGCCTCCAGTTGTTTTCCTTAGCAAGGAAACAGTTTGTTTTTCCAAAAAGGAAATTTACCAGCGTTTGTTGCTTTATTTGTTTGTTTCGGTGCTGGCTTTGGAAACACTCCAAGGGTGCCGGCAAAACAAAAGCTGATCAGCTGGTGGTGCTTGGTGTGGCCTGGCCACCGTGGGACTGTGCAGGTGGGGCAGTCACCTCCTGATCCTGCCGTGCCCTGCTGGGGCACAGCATTCCCTGCGGCTGGCATGGCACAGCCAGCGCTGGTCCTGCACCTCCGGAGCCTCAGCCCTCCTGTGTCCTCAGAAGAACACCCAGAACTTGCTGGAGAGCCCATGTGCCTGAAGGATTGCTCGCAGAGGAGCAGCAATAATCACCACAACCCAAAGACAAAAAAAAAAAAAAAAAAAAAAAAAAAATCAAAGGCTAATCCTAAAAACTCTCCTTTAATCTTTGTGCTTCCAGATGTCGTCTCCCTTTCATCTAGGACTTTGCTGTTCCCTACAGTTACAGAAACCACAAGGCTGAAAGAAGGGAGAAAAAAAGAAGAGATTAAATTAATGAGCAGGTAAGCAGGTTTATCATTTTGTCTGATCCTTCCTTCCTTCCTGCTAATTTCTCTGAGCCAATTTGGGAGGCAGAGCCTGATGGTAACTTTGCCACAGACTGTTGTATCCCTTCTCCTCCTTACATCATTTATCCCAATGATGATAATGTCTGATTTGTGGAGCTGCTTCGAGGGCCAGTGCAGCAGGGGGGGTGTTGGCAGAGAAAAACATTTGCCTGCGTAAAGATACTGAAATGGGTACTTTGGGCTTCTGGTGGTTCTGTCTGGGCTGTGCTGTAATGAGGCTGTAATGAGCAAGGGCACAAAAACTGGAAATGTGGAAAGGGGCGGGAGAGGAGCGCCAGGGTGCCCAGGGGCTGAGCCCACGCTGGGTGTTCCCAGCTCCTGAACACCGGGCTGTCTGAGGGTGTCCTGAGGGGCTGCAGCCACTGCCAGCTCCCCAGCACAGTGCCCAGGGAGCAGGGTGGGTGCCAAGGGCACTGCCACTGCGGGCACAGCCGCTGGAGTGTCCCCTCAGGGTCACAGAGGCCGCACGAAGAGCACATTGGCACATCCTGGATCCCACGGCTCGTTAATCCGGCGGGTGAGTGGCCAAATGTGAGGCGATCCATCGAGCAAGCAATTTGTGCCCAGGCCTGGGCTGCTGCCAGGCTGTGAGCACGGCAGGAAATGAGCCCTGGTAGCCTCGAGGTGACATGGCCACTCTCCATGGCCCGTGGGGACGGGGCACTGGGTGCTGCAGCAGTGAGGCCTGCCTGGCCAGCTGACAAAGCTCCAGCTCGTTGGTTCTGAACTGGAAACAGGAAACGAGCCGGTGCCAGGCGTGCCAAGGGCTCCTGGCTTTGAGCCTTCGTGCACCAGGGCAACGGCTGAACTGATTGTCCTGGGCCCTTGTGATCCCGTGGGTCAGCGCCCGCGGCTGGAACGGACAGGGATCACCAGCCAGGCTGAGGTCCCTGCTGTCCCTCGGCCAGGCTGAGGTCCCTGCTGTCCCTCCCTCCCCGCTCCCATTCCTGCTCTCCCTGCCTGTCCTTGCAGGGCTGCTGCCGGGGAGGAAGATGAACGCACTCTCAGCACAGCATTTACCAGGAGGGCACTTCACCACCAGACAGGTGGGTTCATAAATCCTCCGGCCCCTTCCAGATGAGAGCAGATCACTGCCTGCCTGCCCTCGATGAGCTTTGCTCAGAATTGAATTACAGGCTCTCATAAGACCCTGTGGGGACAGGCCCTGCTCAGGGAGCCACTGCATCCTCCCTCGCCATGGACAGGCTTCTCCCCTGCTCCGGCACCGTCCCCTGAGCCGCTGCAGGCCCTGGCCGGGGCAGGAGGGGAGGCCCCAGCCTGCTGATCGTCCTGTGGGCACGGACAGTGCTGGGGGATCTCTGTGAGCCCCCCTTTGCTTGGATCCCCTCCTGAATTCTCTTCCTAATGATGTTTGCTCCAAAGCTGTTTTCCCCTCGTTCTTTCCACCTGCCGCCTCCTTCCAGCCCAATTAGCGCTTTGTTGGTGGATCCTTGAATGTCAGTGACGGTGTCCGTGTGCCCCTGGCTTTGAGGTCGGTCCCTCAGTCCCCGTCAGGCACTGTCTGACCCATCCCTCTGTTTCATCTTCTCTTGTTGGTGCTGCCTGGGCTGCTCTGAAGTGCTGGAGCTGACTCCAAAGTAGAAAGCTTTTCAATTAAGAAACTTATTTTTTTAGGACTCATTAAAAGAGAGAAAGAAAGAGAGAGGGTTTTTTTTTTTTTTTTCTTCTTTGTGGTAATTATTATTAATGGCCTTTCTTTTTAGCAGAGGTTTGTTACCCTGGCGCAGGAGGGGAATGCTGGCAGGCTCTGGCACGGGGGGGTGTAACTGGAAGTGACGGGGAACGATGTCTCCTACATTATTTCATTAGCAGGAGAACACATCTGAGGGAATGCACGATTCCCAGCTGCTGGCAGCTCCCGTGTCGTGCACCCCTGCAGGGCTGAGGAGAGGAGGAAGCCGAGAGTCGGGCACAGAAACGCCTGGTTGTGCCTCCATCTCCCACATCTCCTGATCTCTGGAAACAGCAATCCTCCGCTTCCAGAGAGCCTTCAGTCCGTGGGCAGCCCTGCCAGCACACCCACCCAGCTCCCTGGGCCTGCGGGTGATCCTGTCCCACACAGGCCGTGCCCCAGCCGCTCCCTCCAGCCCCTTCCCTGCCCATCGCAGCATCCCCAGCACAGCACCAGCGTGACCCAGTTTGTACCCAGAGCAGCCGCTGCTGTGTGAAACTGCTCCTCACTGCACAAATCGCGGGGATCAGCGGCTCCCACACCCCCACGGGCACAGCGCTCACGGGCAGAGCCCGGCGAGGCTGCGAGCGCAGCTCTGGGCAGGAACCCCCAGCGCCTCCTCTCCGGGGGCTCCCGGCTCTGCCGGAGCAGAAAGCAGAAAATGGGACACGTCTCTGGGAAGCGCAGGTCTCTGCCTCGGCCTCGCTGGGAAACGCAGGCGGAGCAGGATGACAGCTCGTGCCACGCTGGGCAGCTCCCCTGCCCCGTGAGGAGCGAGGGCCGGCGGCTGCGCTCTGGGGAGAGCTGGCTCAAGGCTCCTGAGCAGGAGGGAGGTGCCGTGTGCTCTCACAGTTCCTCCCTGTGCTGACCCTGTGCTTTTGTTCTGCTTGGGATGAATCCCATTTTCTGAGGCAAATCTGCAAAATGAGGCTGCACTTAAAGAAATTAAAGCCCTCCTGTGCCCTGTGCTGCCAGAGCATTAAAAGCAGTGACAGTGACAGTGACAGTGCGATGGCTACAGCCGCAGAATCCAGCGATCGACCCCCAGCCACAAATGGGGCATTCCCTGCCCACCCCAGGCTCTGGCTCTCCTCACCCGGGGAATCCTGGCCCAAGCTCTCTGCAAACCCAGCTGGCATCAGCCGCCTCAGGATGGCTTTGCCACAAGTGACAGCAGTATTATTCTGCTTTTATGATCTTTTTAATGAAAGCTGAGGCTCTGGAGAAGGATGGCAAGGCCTTTCGCTGACCCCACCAAACTCCCTCATTGCCCTTCAGGGATGGGCAAACACTCAGTGATAAACACTCGGCTAATGGGCACGGCTGCACATCATAAACATCACCTCCCGCTCGCACTAATTGTCCTCCTTGTCACTGCTCCTTGCACAGTGACAGACGGTTTGGGTTTAATGGAGATCGGCTTCCCCTGTCACTCCTAAGTCATCCCTCAGCCAGGGATGAGTCAGGGGAGAGGCCCCGGTGTGCAGGGGAGCAGCCCTTGTCAGAGGTTTCCCCTTCCCTCTCCACCTGTGTCATCCATAACAGCCAGGCCAGACCTATTTTTCCCCAAGGCATATTTTCCCGGCCAAAGCCACTTTGTTTCCTGGAGTAGGAGCAATATTTATCCTTCCCTGCGCTGTGAGATCAAGCGAGCGCTTGATAGAATTAAAAGGCAACTCATTTAAAAGCAATGCAAGAGCAGCAGTTGGATTACCTGGGAAACTCATGGCTGCAGGGTCATTTCCCAGTAATAATTTGCTGTGGAGTTAAAATATGACCTTGTGTTACTTCTGGCAGAGCAGAACCTGGCCAGACTCACAGGGTTTGGGAGATGGATGGGCGCCCAAAAGGTCCCAGAGTCTGGAGCCTTGTTTGCAGGGCTCTTGAAAGGAAGTATAAAGAAAAAAAATCGAATCCCAAGTGCTCAGCTGAAGATAAGGAAAAAATCCCCAACCTGTTACAAACTTCAGAGCTCTGGAAGAGGAGAAGCCGAGCAGAGCAGACATGTGGCAGTGAGAGCAGCAGAAAGGAAAGCATTGACCTCTGGCCCTGGCAATAGCGAGGATTTCTTTAGATATAAAGAAGAAAGAAAGACTGTGATTGCTGGTAATGTGCTGTGAAAGAAACATTTCTTCTCAGCCTCCAACCTGCCAATTGAAGCGTGAGCTGAGGAGCAGGACACGGCACCGGGAGGCTCCGAGCTGCTGCTGCTGCTGCTGCCCCCGCCCTGGGGCCTCGGCTGGCAGCGCTTCCCGCGGGACCGCTCCAGCGCTCAGGAACAGCATCAGCAGAGCCGCCAGAATCCACCAGGCAGAGCCCTCGCTGCCCCAGAGGAGCCACAGAATTTGTCATCTGCGCTCCCCGCCCTGGGACAAGCGCGCTGGCCTGGCAGGACACAGTGATTGTCACATCAGAGACTTTGTTCTCCCTTGGAAAACAAGAAAAGCACCGAGATTTACCTGGAAGGGTTGTCAGGAAGGAAATCAAACCAACTCCTAACAAACCCCTCTTCAGAAATTATCTCACTGAGTTAATGATGTAAGAAGACTGCAAGATCCAGCTGGGTGAAAAAAATCTTCCAGCTGAGATTCTCTAACAGCTTCCCGTGGTGAGGAAGTTATTAAAAATCCTGCCCTGGAGAAGGGCCCCCTTCTCCCTGTTACCAGCTCCCATTGCCCAGGTGATTTTCTGAGGTGTTTTCAGTAAAGAAAACTGATTTATAAAATAATAGTAAAAAAACCCCTAACTTGGCTGCTGTGCATGATTTTCCCCAGTCTCTCTTTTTTTTTTTTTCAGCTGAAGCTGCAGTAAAACAAAAGAGTAATTTCCCATGTTTAACCTGTGGGTTTCATGTTGGGGTGCCTTTGAGATACCTGTTCTCCAAAATATATGGTGTTAGAGAAGAAAAGCAAGGAAAAAAGACACGCAAAGGTGGCATTTGGCCACTCCAAGGACACCAGGGAGGACCAGAAGAAAGCAGCCGAGCTTGCTGGGGGTAAGGTGTGCTGGTGCTGCTGCACGGCTGCAGGAGCAGCGCAGCACTGGCCACCAAGGAGGGCAAAGAGCCTCCAGGGCTGAAGACTCTTTCCCTCAGCACTGGGGTTCCGGGTTATGCTCCCCAGGACCCCCTCCAGCCCCCTGGTCCTGCAGGCAGGCTGGGAGCCGTCCTTTCCCACAGCTCACCCTCCCTGCTGTGGGTCCATCCCCTCGGAAGAGCCACCAGGTCCCCGTGCCATTGTGCAAACCAGAGGTCACCCACGGCCACAGCATCGAGGGGCTGCGGCCTGGGGGTCAGCCGGGCTGTGCACGGTGCTGGCAGAGCCCACAGACCCAGTTTTTCCCTAAAAAGCCGTGTCTTTTCCCTAAGGCTCGCAGACGTGCGTCTGGCAAGGGTCCCCGGCTGCCTGGCTGGTGGCTGCACTAATCCCTGTTAGAACATCCCAGCGAACCTGTCGGGCTGTAAATCGCTGCCTGCTGAGCACCCGGGACACGCAGATCGGAGGTAACTTTACTCCAGAGAGCCAATTAGTGCAAATCTGGCCTGGTAATTACGGAGTGATCAGATGCTGATATCTCCGGGCAGATAAAGCGATCTCTGAAGGCAATGGCAGTTATTATGATGGCCTCACCTCCATCCCCGAAGCCTCTGCGAGGTTCAGCCTCAGGCAGGGAGCAGGGCAGAGCTGTGGCTGTCCCTGGGGAGCGAGGGGATGCTCCCCAGCCTCCACCCGGAGCTGGACATCTCCTCCTTGGCTGGCTCCCAGCCCTGCTCCTCCCGGGGCAGGCACATTCCAGCGGCAGTGTTTATCTGTCCCTGGTGGGAGCCGAAGGTGCTGGAGGAGCTCGGGGGGTGCCCAGAGCCCAGGAGGAGGCTGGGGAGGTTCTGAACCTCTCAGTGCTGCCTTTGTCCCGGCCATGGGGGCGGTGAGAGTGCTCCAGCCCAGGTCTGTGGTTTGTGCTTCCCTTGAGGAGGAGGGAATGGACCAGAGCAGATCTGATTGCGGAGGAGAATCGAGGATTTCGGCACGGGACGGAGTGCTGGGCGGGACTGTCAAACTGGATGCACTTCCCTGAGCAGGAGTGCAAATGGGGTCAGCGCTGGCACACGTGCCGGAGCCGCTCATGTCTGCGCAGCTGCTGCTCTGAGAGCAGCACATCCCCTCTGCTGAGGCTCAGGGTGCTCGCACACCGTCCCAGGCTGCTCCCCTTGCTCCAGCCCCAGCAGCGGCATGAGATCATCATTGCCACGTTACAAAACCTCAGGCTGGGGCTCGCTGGGTAAGTCTGGACTCACTCGAGGAGCCGGGGGATATTTGGGTACAACTGGCTGGAGTCATCGTTATGAAACCAGGAGCCATATAACACCAGGAACAGAGCAGTAAAGGATCCTAAACCTCCCTGACGGTTCTGGTGGTTAATGTCTGCCTGTAGCTTAATTACACCATCAATTCCATTAAATAGCACAGTAACAACCTGGAATTTAATGAATACATAGAAAAGAATAAATTGGACTCACAGTGTAACCGGTATTCCTTTATGGAATCAGAGGAAACTGCAACTGAGGTTCAGTTTCTTTTTAGTGAAAGTAAAGAAAGAAATAAATTAAAATTAAAGGTTTGAGCTGTAGCAGCAGTGGCTCCAAAGCTGTGGTGCCTTGGGGTGGCCCTGCCCAGAGGCTGTGACGCCCCATGCAGGGCAGGGACAAAAGCAGAAGCTCCCAAAGAGGAGCACGACTGTGTCAAAGCCAGGCAGGTCTGTGTGCTACCCCTTGCCCCAGCTCCCGCAGCACGGAGCTGACTGTCCCAGCACTGCCAGGGTGGCCCTGGTGCTCTGCATCCTCTCGCAGGGTACAGGCACATCCCTTCCTTCCCTTGTCTTTTTTAACTCCACGTTTGGTGGAAGAAGTGTTTGCTTTTTTTGCTTAAATAACCACGCACTGTTTGCTCTCGAGGTGTTGAAGCACCCGGACAAATTCCCCCTGTGTTGACGAGGAGCAAACAGTCCAGCAGAACAAGCGATGTTTGCAGAGGAAAGCCGGAGGTGCCTCGGTGTGTTCGGAGCCGCGGTTCACAGAGAGAGAACGGCGACACCGCTGGCTCCGTGTCACGGTGACCCCGGCTGGGATGAGCCCAGGGCTCCGCGTCCTCCTCCTGTCGCCACGGCCCCCCGAACCCGCGGCCGCTCCGTTTCCAGGCGGGACGCGCTGGGCAGAAGACACAGGGTTTTTTTTCCTTTCAAACCCAGCTGCTCTCAGCTGAGCACATGAGCATGAGCACAAATGGAGGCGCCGCTGGCCGGCCTCTCCCGGGGCGGGGGCCGGGGCTGCGGGCACCGGGTGGGGCCGGGCTCGGCAGCTCCTGCCTCGCTGCGCGCTCTCCCTGCCCGCCCCGGCGGGAGCTGCAGGCGGGGGCGGCGCGGGCAGAGCCTCCCCAGCCCCGCTCGGCGGGGATATGAGATCCCTGCTTCCAGCCCGCCGGGGATGCGGCGCGGCGGCGGTGACCGATGCGAGGGGCTGATTGCCTGTATGGCGATGCTGAAAGGGGTCGCGACTCCCTAAGTGCTCGTCAGGATGAAGGATGACAGCCTCAGACAGCGAGACACTTCCCTCCTCTCCCGCAGCTAATGAGTGCTCTGGCGGCCAGGGCTGCTGCTGCTTTTAGTTTACTTTCCCTTTGTTATTTCTCTTCCTGTTTATTTGTTTAATTAATTTATTTGCTTTAGGTTTCTCCCTCCTTTCTGCCCTCTACCCCCCTCCATCCTTTTCCCTGCTTTCCCTCTGGCTTCTGCAGCTATTTGCGTTGGATCCCGAGCAGTTAGCACTCCGAAAATTAAATTAGGCGTTTGGATGGAGCCTGAAAGCCGAACCTGTGCTGGAGTTGGGTCCTCACGGCTCCGCCGCTCCCTCCTGAGGCCGCTTTGTCGAGGGCAGGGGACACAGCCCCAGCAGTGAACACCCCTCGTTCCCAGGGGAGGATGGAGATGGGGATGGAGGTGTTTGTCACCCAGAGCCTCTCCCGGCTGCTTTTCCCCGGAACCAGGGGCGGAATCGGCTGCCGGGCAGGGGACAGCGCTCTCCGTGCTGCCGGGCTGGCCGGCAGCTCCGCAGCCAGCTCTGGAGATGTCTCCCAGCTGCTGCCACAGCCTGGAGAGGGGGGTGCCGGTGTCCGGCTCAGAGAGCCCTGCCCGGGGCTCGGGGCAGGAGGAGGGTTCGCTCAAATCCGGCTTCTTGCTCTTCCCTGAGGTTCTGCCTCTCTGCCTTTGTCCAGCGCTTTGGGAAGTGAGCTTTAAGCGGCTCCCGAGGGCTGATTCTGGGGACGCTGCCCTGGAGCAGAGTCCCCGACAAGAGCTCCTGGGGACCTGGCACGGGCTCCTGCAGCGTCACCTGCGGTGCCAACCCCCCCGCGGGCCCAGGCACTGCAGGCGCTGTTCAGCACCGCCTCAGGGCAGGACGGGCTTTCCTTCCCTGCTCCGCTTTGGCCGTTTGTTTTCCTGCCTTTTTTTGATCGTATCTTTTTCCTCCTCCTCATTCCTGCACCCCAAGGCTGGTCCTGCCCGTGTCCAGGACATGATCCCGCGTTCTGGGACATCCCCAGGGAGCCGAAGGGAAGGTGAGAGGTGGGAGAGATGCCGTGGTAGCTGGGGAGAGGCAGAGCTCCCCGGGAACCCCCATCCGTGCCCCCTCAACCCCGGTTCCATCTCCGACTAAAAAGTGAGTTCTTGGGGCGGTGCTGCCTTCCCTGGATTTGCACATAAAGGCTTGGAAGTGCGAGCAGACACTAATAAATTACTCACTGGATTGACAGTTTGAGGCTTTTTTTTTCCTACTGTAAAACAAGTAAAAAATATGCCAGGCTCATTCTTGCCTCTTTTTTTTT
>VXBU01018243.1:430582-519628 GCA_013400315.1 Bombycilla garrulus | reverse complement strand
AAGAAAAGGAAAACTCAGCTTGAAAGCCACTATGTTTTGGATTATGCAAGCACATGAGTACCTGATCTAGCTCCCGAAATTACAGGGTTGCACAGTGTTCTGTTTACAGTGGGATGTCACAGGCTGTAATGAGCTGCTGTGTCATTATGGGAGCAGATGCCAAACAGATCTCGGCGTGTTTATGGAAAGGCTCTCTCTTGCTGTAGAGCTGCACAGGGGTTTCAGGCTCCTGGCAAGGGCAGAGGACAGGGATAACGTTTGTCCTGGGGGTGTGGGTGTGCAAACACAGCCCAGAACACGGAGCTGCTCCCCTGGCACGGCTGGAATACCCACGAACCCCGGAGCTGCCTGCTCTGGCTGTGGCATTTCAGCCGCACTGCCACCATCCCCTGGTACTGCCATCCCCTGGTACCGAGCACCGCCTGGGAACAGCAGCAATCCCAGCCCCGTGCGGCTCCACGCTGGGAGTGCGTCCCTCGGGAAGGCAGCATGGAGCGGGACCCACTGGTGGCTCAGCTCTCCCGAGCCCTGGGAAGCTTAGGAAAACAGCAGCGTCGTTCCCTGCATGGAATCACCTGAGAGGAACAACAAGCGGGGCCCCTCTTTGCAGGCGTTTGCCAAAAAAATCAGCGTGTGCATGAATAGAGAGAGAAATAAAAGGTTTCTCGGAGCTCGTCTTCGGGGCGCAGCAGCGTGAGCGCATGTTTTATTCAGCGAGGAGCAGCTGCACTACCTGGAGCAGAAATTCAGCTTGTTGAGGCCTAATCTAGGTAGATCACTGAAGCTTTGGAGAGTCTAAAGAGCCAGAGAGCAGCAGATCTCACCCTTATTGCAAGAAGGTGCTTCTGCAGAGGGGTCACCTTGGTCCTGGGCAAAAATGGGAGCATTCCAGCGGGCAGCCTCTGCCCCTGTGCTCAGGCCAGATGGGTGAGGCCATGGCATACCTTTATTCTGCTCTCTTCTGTGTGCCGGGGTTTGGAAGATAAAGTTAGTAAAATTCCTCTTGTTCAGGGCAAAGGGCAAAACTTGCAAAGGGAAAAGCCTGGGAAATAGAACCCCTCACGTACCGGGAACACGAAACACTGGGAGACATTCCAGCCTTGAGCTGCAGGGAGCCAGCCAGACCCCCTCTGCCGAGGCTGCGAGTGCTGTGCTGAGCCCGGCAGTAACTCAGGGTCCAGGCTGCCCTTCCCTTGCCTGAGCCAAAGGGTTCTCCCTCCAGCCCTTGGGCTCACACTGACCGAGGGATTCCCCTTCTTCCCCACCCAGCTGTGATCCCACAAGGCTCTCCGTGTCACCCCCACCATGCAGTGGCAGAGCCACGCTGCTGCTGGTGAGGATGGGGACAGAGCTCACCCATGCCAGCTGGGAGCCACAGGGCTGGGGCCAAAGGGCTCCCAGTCAGAGAAACTGTTTAAGGGGATGGTTTAAAGGCTGGGATGATTAATGTGTGAGACTTCTCCAGAGTGCTGGAAATGACAGATCAGAATGGAATGGGGAGGCAGGGTGTAAATTCAGAAGTGTGTGTGTGGGGATGGTGTGGAGGAAGGCCAGGCTCAGTCTGGGTGGCCCTGGGTGTCAGTGTGACACCTGACACGGACTGGCTGAGGGTCCTGGTGAGGGTGTGAGGGGTACCTGGACACTCGGGGATGTGGGAGGCTCCTCTCACCAAGGGCACATGGCACAGCACAGCCAGGTCCCGTCCCTTGGCGTGGACACGTGAGGTTCAGTAATCCCCACGGGAAGGATTCAGGAAATGTTGTGGAGTCCCTTTCAGTACCCAGGAATAATCTGTGAGGATGAAGGAAGCAGGGGTCTGCGTGTGTGGAGAAGGAGAGAGGCGGGGGGGAAGGGGAGATTTTATTACTGAAATTTGCCAGAGAGGCTCTTTAATAACGTCATTCATCTTTCTGTCAAATACATCACATTAGTGTAGGGAAAAGGGACTTTGAGAAGATGAATTAAGACTTAAATACATTAAAATGACTTAAGGAATATTTAAATACAATACAATTTATTTTTGTGTAGGCTTGTTTCATGTCAAGCCGTGCTGTCTGAGGCTGTACAAAGCGTGTGCACGGCCGTGCATCAGCAATGCCACTTCCCATAGAAACGGGGCTCAAATCAGGCTTTTCTTCGGACCAGAGATAATGTGCATGCAATTAGCTGGCATGGAGCTGCTGCTGGCATTGCACAGAGCAGCCAGATTCCCTGCAAATCCCCCTCAGCACCACGGGGATGCTCCGGGAGGGAAGGGCCGGCCCGGCCCCGGCTGCTTTCACATTCCAGCCCACAGGTGACCTTCACCTGAGCGCCTCCACCTGCGGCTGCATCCGAAGGCAGAGCAGGAACGGGGGCGGATTTTCCTCGCTGCGTGAGACACCATCCTCCTCTGCTGTGCTCTGGAAAGAACAAACTGCTCAGTTCAGCTGCTCTGTGGCCGTGATCCTGCAGGGCACCCGCGTACAGCCCCGGGGTGGCGGCTGGAATGTCCCCAAGCAGTGCTCACAAACGGAGCCCCCTCCTCCCAAAACAGCCCTTCTGCCCTGGCTCCCGGGGGATAGATCTGAGAAAAGAGACAAGGAGGGGAAAAAATAGAAAGAAAACAGACAATTGCCTGGAGCTGCTTCTTGTTCTGCAATGTTGGAACTAAAAATAGCTCGGCAGAGCCTTTCTGCCCGTGGGCGCCGTGCAGGAGCAGCCGCCTGCTCCCCCTCCTGCTCGAGTCAGAGCACGCCCTGTGTCTGTCTTGTGGCAAGGGCTTCGCTCGGCTTTTGGTCTGGTTTTGCTTCTCAACCCTGAGTGCTTCATCAGAGAGAAGCCACAGGAAAGCACTGAGAGTAATTCAGCTCCTTGGGAATGAGGAGTGGTTGGGATGCTGCGGGCAGACCCCGGTGAGTGCAGGATGCACCACAAAATTGAACTTTCCCTGCCAGAGAGGGCTCCTTGATGGCTTTCTGTTATCTCCCTGTGCCCACAGAACACGTTGGAACTGCTTCCCAAAGTGTTTGAAGGCTCCTGGTATGAGAGGCACACGGCTGCTCTGTGATGGAGGAAATTAAAACCCCACAGCAGCCTGTTTGTCTGTCTGGGGAGAGGAGGATTCAGCTGGAAACATCCGCGCTGCAGCTTCATCCCGCTGTCCCCACAGCTGGAGCACGGGACTGCTCCAGCAGGGAGAGCACAGGAGGAACACGTGTCCTCTCTTACAGGCCTGTGTCTTCAGTTCCTTCATCTCCTCCTCTAAGTCAGACCTGCCAAACCCTCTTGGATTTGTTTCCACTCGACTTTACTGCTCTTTTTTCTGCTTTTATTGAGCCACTTCGAAGGGTAGCAGTGCCAGAGGAGTGATAACCGGGTGTAGCCCTGCAGCGACAAAGTGACCAGCCTCAGGCAGCACCTTGGACTGACTCGTGCTGGGTTTGGGAAGCCAGGGGAATTTGGGAAGCGTTCGTGGCTCTATTGTGAGCTGGGGGATGATGCTCATCACTCCACCACGGCCACAGGCTCCGGGGGGAGCTGGGGGCTCTCCCGGGTACCGCCAGCCCCGGCGCAGGCTGGAGGGATGAGCAGAGGTGTGGGATGGGTGCCAAGGAGCCCTCCCTGCCCCGCAGAGCTCTCTGGGCGGCTGCAGGGACGGGCGAGGTGTGGGACCCCACCGGGGCTCCTGCAGGGAAAACGCTGCGGCTCCTCCAAGGGATGCAGGGGAAGGGACAGGAGGGGATGCTCCTCCTCACTCCTGGCACGGGAGCAGCCCTGGCTCCTTCAGACAGGCCCAGCTTTGCTGTCACAGGAACAACCCTCGCGTTTTGCTGCCTCTCTGTGGTGCCCGTGCTCAGCCCCTCCCAGGTACCTGCAGAACCCGCGGGCCCCTCGGCTCTGTCTCGGCTCGGTGTCCCTGGAAGGTGTCCATGTCCCCTGGCCGGGCAGGGGGAGCTGCTGTGATCCCTCAGCAGCCGGGGCCGGGCTCGTTCCTCCGGCACGCTGGCTCGGGGCGAGTCGCTGTGCTAATGAGCTCGCTGGCAGCAACAACTGCATGCGCAGCACTTTGGGTTGCAGCGCCTGCTAGAAATGAATTTTTAGTTCATCTAGAGCAGGACTGTTGGCCCCGGCCCAGAGCTGGATGTGGCAGCAGCAGGAGGTGCGGCCGGGACCGAAATCCCTGCATGGGGTCAGAGATGCCACGACTGGGATATGGCAGAAAATTATATTTTTTTTCCCCTGTGTTTCCCACAGGAGGAAAACGCACATTTTTGTTTCCTGGATGCTCTTTGCCAGGCTCTGCTTTTGTCCCCCCTATCAGGGGAATCTCCAGTGACCAGCACAGGAGGTCTCCATCCCCCCAAAACCCAGGCCTCACTTCTGGCAGCTCTAATGAGGGGAAGCGAATCCAGGCAAACAAGCCTACGTCACACCTCTCTCTGCAAAGAGGTTTTTAGAGCTGGCTTAAATGGATTTTGGGAAAACATCTTCGGGATTGGAGCTACAAATGGCTTTTTGATCAAAACAAAATCGTTCATTTTGAAAACTGAAACTGTTTCATTAAACATGTTTGGGCTTTGTTTGTTTATGTCAAAAGCGATGGGTTTGCTGGGGTCTGAAAATTGGAAAGTTTAAAGTATTCTTCTATCCTGGACTTTGAATGTAAAAGCACTTCAAAGGTGCTATGGAAGAATAAGAACAATTAAAAATTTATTTCCCGGGGGAAAAAGGAATGATTAGAATGATCGGAATAAAGATCACATCTCTATTTTCAGGCAAACTTCCCTTGGCTTTAAAGGCTGGAGATGGTATCTGGGCTGAATAGAATCGTGCAGGGGCCTTTGTGTCACTTGAAGCGGGAGAGGGGAGAGGGGAACGCGCCCGGAGCTGCAGAAAGGCTTTGCTGACACCTGACATTTGAGGCACCCTGACTTTTTCTGAAGGCAAACGCCTCAGAAGCGTTTTCATGAGCGGTGCTGATAATCAGGCTGCAGTCCCAGCTCCCCCAGAATCCACGGGCTCTCCTGCAGCCGCTGCATGGGGCCGGTGGCTCTGTGCTCCTCCAGGGCTGGGTGGGCGCTGGGGAAGGAGGGAGGGCTCTGCCCGGCCAGGTGAGGAAGGGCGGCTCAGGAAGGGAGTGTGGCAATGCCTGGAGCTGCTCGTGCTCAGCCCTTTGGCACAGATCCTCCGGGCCCCTTTCCCCCCTCGATGAGTCCTCTGGTTTCCATCTCGTTTCCAAGGCACAGTAATGTGTGGAGCAGAAGGTTGCTCTCAGCTCCAATTCGGTGGAGAGGGATGGAGAGGGGACGTATGGCAGCGCTGAGCTCTGCTGTTATCCCAGCCAGGCTGGAGCCCCGGCTGGCAGAACCCGCAGCTCCCAGCACGTCCTGGATCCAGCCACGGGAGCGCGGTGGAACAGCGGTGGGATCAGGGGAGCGGGCTCTGTGCCTCCACCGGAGCCTGGATGGATCCTAGGAACAAAGAAACCCGCCTTTGGAACCAGGCAGAGCTGCCCAGCCCTTTGCAAAGCAGAAGCAGCTGGCTCGACTAATTAAATGTTAAAAATTCCAGCAAGACGAGTGTACCAGAAAACAAACAGGCACGGGAGCCAGGACGGAGCGAGCTGGAAGGGATCCGTGCGGTTCCCGTCTCTCCCATATGTGCGTGCACAGACGCTGGCACCTGTGCGGCCGTGTGCTCGCCCGCCCCGCTGCCACGCTGCAATCCCTGCTCCCACGGGCACCGCGCGGGGCAGGAGCCGCGGGCCGGGCAATGCCACCGCGC
Organism: Bombycilla garrulus; assembly: GCA_013400315.1. NCBI lineage: Eukaryota > Metazoa > Chordata > Aves > Passeriformes > Bombycillidae > Bombycilla > Bombycilla garrulus. The sequence continues at coordinate 513,862 of VXBU01018243.1, read as the reverse complement.
TCCCATGTCCCCATCCGTGCACCTGAGTGGCTTCAGGGCCACGAGGTGCCTGTCCTGTGCCAGGCTCTGCCCGACCCATCGGGGCAGGAGGCGGCTCCGTCGCTCTGGATTTGATGGTTTGAGGGAGAAAGGTAACTATTTGTTAGCAGTGGTTTTGCAAATCGCCACTTTGCGGAGAGGAAATAAGAGCCATCCATTTGTGCTGGTGCTATTAAAGATTTTCTATAAAGTGCCTACATTTCCAGTGCAGCTGAATGGATTTCTCTGCAGAAAACTGCCAGGACAGAGAGGCACAGTGGAGGAAAATATCATATACAATGATTCACAAACACATAAAAATACCCTTCCCAGCTTGGCTATTCTTCCACCGCACAACAAACACCTTGTGAGTCATTCTTGAATGTATGGACGCATTGGAAAATGAAAGTTGGATTTGAACATTATTCATTAAGACCTGGGATTAGTTCACTTCTCCATTTAGCTCCTCAAAGCCAGCATGCCAAGTCAAGCTAAAATGCATTCTAAGGCTGTCTCAGTCACCAGGCAGCTCTAACAGCCACAGTGGTTTTCTACATCAATGTTTCTGTATTCAGCTTAAAAAACCCCCAACTTAATTCCTTGCTCCTTGCATTGAATTAATCAGATATCTGAAGGTAGGTGGAGGCAAAAAATCAACATTTTTCTTGGCAGGCACATTTAAGTTGAAGGGCTGTAGCTCTTGCTGCAGACGACAAGATTGCAATGTTTAGGAGATAAAGAAAGGGGATGGAGGGCATCCACGGAGTGACAGCCGCGTGACGCCCTGCCGCCGGCGGTGGCAAGCAGCCAGGGACGGGGACGGGCCCGCGGGTGATTTACAGCCGTACATCCTCTCTGCAAACACGGTAACTCCCACCTCGGAGCAACTGGTAATGAAAACTTGCGTCAGCCCTTCCAGCGCCTGTCAGACACAAAAACACTGCTGGATGAGCAGTCGGAGCGGAGCAGAGGCTGGGGACAGTGTCAGGGCCACGTGCTGCCCGTGTGTGGCCACGGCTGCGTCCCCACGGCTGCCCCGTATCTGACAGCAGGCACGGGAGCACCAGCCCGGCACAGGGACCGGCCCAACAGCATGAGACACACTGCAAACATGGCCCAAAGCAGCTGCAAAACACTTCGCAGCTTCCCCAGCGGAGTTTTGGGCCAGCTCGGAACTGGCACAGTGGCCACGCGTGAGGCAGCGGCAGCAGCAGCATCTCCTTCCACTGCCAACGGGGAAAAACAGCACAGCTGTGCTTACTGCTGCTCCTAGGGATATTTAGCCTCATTTAATGACAGTGTGGGGCAGTTTGGTACAAACATATGGATGATGCGGCCACATTTCGACAATTACTCAGCTGCTGGCTTGTCGTAGCTCCCCTCTGGATGCCTCATCCCAGACTGGGGACTGGGAACTGTGTCCTCGGTGTGTGGGGACAGCTCCTGCTAACAACACTCACCTGCCCTCTAAGGCTGGGTTCCTCCCAGGCCACCAGCAGGACAAATGCCACACGAGTGAGGCACCTGATGGAGGACAAGTCCAGGGCCAGCACTGCCATGATCAGGGTGTCCTGCTCTCTGCCAGCCGGCTGAGCCAGCCCCGGGCCGAGGCGGCAGCTCCCCTGCATAATTTCATAGCACCAATACCTTGGTGAGCAGCACAAGCTGCTTGTGGGCAAAGAATCAAAATTCATAGAATAAATTATACGCGCTAAATTATTTGCCCAGCTTTGTTGATTATCTGCAGTTAAAAAGTTGGAGGGAGCTGAGCTGCTCTGCGCATAAACAGCAGACAGATCCTTGCAGGCAGGAGGTGCTCGGCTCTGGCACGGGGAAGAGCAGAACTGCCAGCATGGAGAGGACGGGCTGCCTGCAGACACCCCATGGGCTGGGATGGGTGGCAGCCCCACCACACAGGCAACAAGCTGCTGCAAACACCCTGGTGGGTTTACTACAGAGTTACTTGGCGAGCTGCAGTTTGGTGGTGCTCCTACGCACAAAAGGGATTTACTCTTTGCTGGCTGAATGGAATGACGTTGTTCGTGGTGTTGCAGAACATTTAATGGCATAAAGAGCATTCGGTGCAAGGGTCAGAGCAAGCACAATGGTTTTCAGCCCAAGCTGTGCATGACCCGTGCATAGAGGGGAAGGAGGGTCCTGCTCCTCCTGTGCCTGGCCAAACTCCTGTCCCCCTGCCAGGAGGAGGAAGCTCATGGTGGGTCAGCGTGTTGAAGGTCTGTGATTGAGCTCGATGATGAATCGCAGCTTGATGACTTCCTCTACATCAATGGAGCTGAACTGGCTTGGGGAAACTGTTTGATTTAAGAAGAATAGGCCTAATTTTGGAAGTGCTTCACACCCATCAATCTAAGTGAAATTCATTTATCTGAGGCACAGCTGATATGTCTCCCATTTACATAGCACTAAGTGCCTCACAATCCTTGATATATTGAAGCTCACAGCAGGGGAAGAGGATAACACTGCTATCCCCTTTCGAAGGCGGAGAAGGGATTTTGCAGCGTAATCCAATGAGTCACGGGAGCCAAATGGGTGCCACGACCCGGCCTGGGAGCAGTGTCCAGTCCCCGGCCACGCTGTGGGGTGGACAGGGTGGCTGCGCACGCGTCGGGTCTGGCGGCTGCAGGGAGGGGGCAGAAGGAGCTTCAAAGCATTTCCCATCTCCCATCTAACACGGTTTTATGAAGTGTTTGCAATAGTGTCTCAAAGGCAGGGTTGGGAGGCAGAGTGGGAATCACAGCGGTATCTGATGGAAGAGATATTTAGAGGGAAGAGACATATGGCATCTTAAATAAAAACAACCTACTCAGTGGTTAATCTCCACTTGAAAAACCTCCAGGACGGAATCGTCCGTCTCCCGCTGCAGCCCTGCCACGCTGCCGGCTGGGCAGAGCTGCAGCAGCCGCAGTTTAATGCTGCAGGGCTGAGGGTCTGCCGGAACCAGAGCACCTTTCCCACCTCTCAGTGGGCCCTGCATGGCTGCACCTGATAATTCCAGCCGGAGGTGGAGGGGCCGGGGGGTCGGATGGGACCAGGACCCCTGGCAGCAGCCCCAGTCCAGCAGCCTCCTCTACAGCTCTGTCTTTGGTGGGCTGAAAAGAGAAGCAGGCAGAAAAAACAAGTGCCTTCTTCCTGCAAATCTCCACGGGCACTTCGGACAATGATGGAATACTTGGGCAATCGCACAATGTTTGTTTGATGCCAAAACTATCCTGGCCACTTTACAAACAAGCATGAGTAATGGCAGAGCGGGGGGGCAGAAGTTTCTCTCTCTTCCTCTGAGATCTTCTGAGTGTGCACTTCTGCCGTGATTTATCCTTGTTGCAACCTTATCGGCTCACTGGGGATGTAAATCAAGCAACCCGACATTTTACCCGGAATTCCAGTTATTTATACATAGATTGAAAGGGTGTAATTACGGCTGCTAAAAACGGCCCGGCAGAGAGGAGGGACACAGGTGTCTGTCTCCCTGGAGGTTGTGGATGGAAAAGTCCCCGCTGGCTCCCTGCCTGTCCTGCGCAGGACACGCTCCTGCACCTTTGTGGCTCTGTGGAGGCGGAGGACGGGGAACAGGGATGGAGCCACAGCTCGGCCGTCAGTCCCCCAGGCTGGCGGAAAGGATCTGACGGGGTTCCTCCCCTTTCTCCATCCTGTATGTCCGGCCTGGGGCTGGAAAAGGCATGCCAAGGTGATCAGGGCTCCGACAGCGCTGCTCCTTCATCTTTGTGATCTGAACGCCCCTGGTGATGCAGCTGGGCTTAGGCTTAGGCAGGGTTTAAGGCAGTGGTTAGGGTAACGGTGAGGTTCATTGGTAGTGCAGTGGTAGCCCATCCCAACCAGCACAAGGCGTGCCTGCAGGGTCTGCATGGTCCCCGTCCCACCCACGTTCCAGCCAGGCTAATTCCATGGCAGTCTCCTGCACAAGTCCACTGCCAAATTTGCCTTCAGCTCCAGGCAGCCGCTGCCTGTTTCATCTCTAAGTTGCCATGTACTTTAACAGCATCTCCCTGATCCCTTGTAATCTCGTTTTTTTCCACTGCTCCCAGACATGTCTCCCTCCCCTTCCCTCCCTCCGGCAGCTGCGGAGCGAGCAGCAGCCCCACACGCCTGTTAAAGGCTGCAGAGCACCCTGGCAGTGCCCGGGGTCCCTGAGCAAGCCTGGCCAGGCCAGCAGGCGACTGGAGCCACATCCCCACAGGACCAGGGGATGCAGCTCCAGGGCCACCACTCCTCTCTCCAGGCTGCCCTTCAGAGGCCCAGCGTGAAAGACATCTAAAATTCATAAATGTCAAGGAGGAAAGGAAGCGAGGACAACTAAATATAGAAATCCAAACACCTCCTTTTAGGCTACAGAATCAGCGTGATGTGCACAGCCCAAAAGCCTCCTCAGGCTTGAGCCTGGCTCAGCACTGAAGGGCAGGGCAGTGACTGTGGAACGGAGGTGTGTTCATCTTCCTGGAGTCAAGGTAGCAAAGGCTGACTCCAGGAACATGTGCACATCTTCTCCCCTTCTTCTCTGCTCAGGTGAGCACTGCATCCAGCACTGGAGTCCCCAGGGGAAGGCAGACATGGACCTCCTGCATCCACACCAGAGAAGAACCACAGAGATGGTCAGAGGGCTCAGCCTCTCAACAACCCATCCTCACCCCTCTCTGCACACCCTGTGACACTCCTGGTACCAGACTTTCTGTCTCAGGAGCTGTAGGGAGAGGTCTGCGATGTCGTGTTTGTCCTGCCCAAGTTCAGGAGTTTCCCCAGTCTCATGTGCTCCCACCAGAAGCCAGGAGTTCATCCGCGTCACAGCCTGCCCTGGGAGATGGAAGTGAAACCCTGCTGTTTCTGAGTTGAGAATGTCTTTTCTCTCTGTTCCACAGGAAATCTCACTGTTCACTTCTCCATTCTGCTGCAAGGGGAGCAGAAATGGGTCCTGAAGTGTCTGGGTTTGCTGTGGAAGGAAGATTCTGATTTTCCTACAGGGAATCGTGTAGCAGAAACAGCTGAAATCTGAGAAGAAATCCGGGGTTGTCAGAATCTTCAGTTTCTGTTTTAATTATTACTCTGGTGGGATTTTCTCAGAAATTGCATTTCCACAGTGATAACTGTTATCACTTTATTTTAGTCTCGGCTATTCACAAGCAGGGATTGAGCAGGATCCGTGCAGGGAGGAGCTCCCAGGACTCGCTCACAAGCATGAGGTGTTGGCTTCCCTCTGCCCAGGGCAGCCAGGAGGGCACTGCTCCATCCTGGAGCACCCCTGGGGCTGCGGAGCCGGCTGGCAGCACCCAGCCCAGTTCTGTGGGAGTTCTGTGGCATGGAAATGGGATGCCAGGGACAGCTCGCTCCGAGCACAGCCTGCGTCTCTCCAGTCCTGTCATTTTTGTTGGGACATTTTATCTTTTTAATTTGTTGCATATCATGCATTGTCTGATTAATTATTGCTTCTCTGCAGGAGGACTGGGGTTTACAGAGCAGTCCAGCAGCAGGGCTGGCTCTGCCCCCCCGCAGGGCTCGGGCGCTGCTCCGTCGATAATAATGACTCAGCATTTGGCCGCTCCGTGGGCACTTCAGAAGCGCTTTATTAAAAAGTACACAGTCCCTCCATCGACCATAAATCCAGGCAGGAGCTGCCGAGCGTGCAGCACTGCTCACACGGCGCTGGGGCCGGAGCTGCCCCTGCCAGCCCCACCACGCCGGGTTTGATTGCCGCGGCGGCCTGGGATGCATTGAGCTGCTCGGCCTGTCCTTCAGCTGCACGCAGGCAGGAACGGGCACAATCAAATTCCCTTTACAGCCACATCTCTCCATCAGCACAGCCAGAGCCTCTCCCTGAAGAAGCCTTCCCGTTCAGCAGCCGAGCTGGAGGAGGCCGTGCGAGTGCTGGGGAAGGTGCTGCGGCAGGACGAGCAGTAATGAAATGCAGTTGAACATTTCCAGCGCTGAGTAAACCATATGTCTTCATAATTTGATTGTGCCCCGGTCCCTCAGGTACCTCCCAGCTCTATTGAACACCGATGGAGTTATTTGGAATCATAAATAATATTATCAAAGAGGGTCTGCTGGGTAAACAGAGCTGGTGTATAAATTGTCAGCGGCGGTATTGATTGTTCTGAGCTGACTAATGAATTATTCTGTTTAAGGGGCTGTGGAAATAGCGCTCAGCGTTTTCAGGGAAGGCCCTTTGGATGCTTCCCCTGGCGCTGCCGGGCTTTGCTGCCCCAGGGCACGGTGAGGCCAGGGCAAGTGCTCAGGGGCGTGTTAACCACAGGGGTGTGCCACAGGTGACTGGGAAAGCATCGTGCTACCCTTCAGTTCCAGCACTTCACCTTCCCCTCCTCTTTTCTCACCTCCCCTGCTCCCTCCCTCTTCATTGGTGCAGCCGGCCCGATGTGGGATGTGGGGCTGCTCTCAGAGGGGCACCAGAGACTTGCCACAGGCCACCCAAGGCTTCCCACCCCATCCCAGCTGAGCTCTGCTCCCTTCCTGCAGGGAGCCCAGGCACTTCTTCCTCCATATCTTGGCTTTTGGGCCTTGCATCTCTTTGAATTGGGGCTTTTCCCACAGCTGCCTTATGCCCTGCCCCAGAAAGAGGAGAAATGAGCCATCCTTTTAAATAGGACTTGCCTATTTTTCCTCCACCTGCATAATAGGTTCTGTTAAATTTCCAGTTTTCCATCCCTTTGATGTGAGGGACTCCAAACACTTCCTGCTAATCTCATGCAGCAGCACCTGAGACGCTGAAGGCGCTGCCGGGGAGATGGCAGGGAACCAACCAACAATTACTGGCGTTTGGGGGCTGGGGCAGCATGGAGAGACAGCTCATTTTAAAATAAATCATGCCATTAAAACAGTTTTGTTCTTTTTCCCTGATTTTTGGGCTATGGGCTCAGCAGGGAAGAGGTGGAGCAGGAACATCCCAGTGGAGTCACAGCCCTCTGTGGCAGGAGGAAGAGGAGGGTGGCTGTGCCTGGGACGAGCCCTGGCACTGGGTCCTGCCCACCAAGGCTGTTCTTCCCACTTTCCTGGGAGTGTGGCTGTGCCTGCTGTTCTGAGGGCAGAACATTTAAAGGAAGCCTGGTTATTTTCCCTCCAAAGCGGAGCAGGATCATTTTTCCCTGCCCCTTTGTGAGACCATTAATCATTCCTGAATTCATCATTTCCCCTCTTGTCTCCACTCATGTTCCCTTTCTTCCCAAAGCCTGGAAAGACCCTTGCTCACAGCTGTGCATTTAGCATCCAAGAAATTCAAGCACTTGCTTCAACTTCGGTGAAAATTTAAATGTTGCCACGTCCTTCCCAATGGGCAGCGTTAGGCAGAGCCCCAACATCTCTGGGGGAGGGAAGTGAGGTGGTTCTCCAGAGGGGATTTATTTGATGAGTGAAGGTTTTGGGAGCTCCTCGAGGATGCTCTCCCCTCAGCTGGGGATCAGGGAACGCTCCCACGCAGGGCTCTGCAGCAGGGTGCAGTGGGATGCCTGGGAGCACACTGACCACAGGAGCACGAGGGATGTGCCTGTCCGCTCCAGGTGTGGAGGGCCGGGAAGGGGTTAAGCGAGCACCCAGAGCTGAGTGTCCAGCATGATTCAGGCCATTTAATTAGTGTCCCGTGCTCCGGGAGTTCGATAGTGTTCCCCCCGGGAGGAGCGCACCGGCTCACATATATTGCCTGTTATCTCTCAAGTACTCTGAGCAGAATGCTTTTTCAGTAACCTCATCAAAGGATAAGCCAGGATTCAGATAAGCTTTTCAAGGAGGAAGTCAGGGTTATAATTTTCAGAGACTTCTGAATGTCACCTCCAATTTTCGGCTCTGCCGTTGGAGCGGCCGTTTTTGGAAGCCACCCAGCCTCAGATATTGAAATGGGTGACCCGTGGACTCGGGCCTCCTCAGTTCCTGGTCATCGTCAGCCTGGCAGATCTTGGAGTTAAAAGTGCCCGAGATTTCTGACTTTATAATAATGTGGTTTCTCAGAAGTGCAAATTACAGAGGAATTGGTGCTAAACTCCCCATTAACTACAGAGCCCGAGAAATCCTCGGTGTCCCAAATTACCTGTCACTTTCTCTGTAACGTGGCATAATTTTGTCACTTGAAAAAAGTAAAAAAAATAAAGGGCTGTAATTTGAAGTTTCAGTGAAATTCCTAATTGAGTGTGTGGCTCCCTTTGTGGTGGGCTGTGCCCCCCCAGTGGGTTTGGCATTCCCTGGGCATCGCGATGCCCCTCAAGGCCCCGTGTGCGACCCCCAGCAATGCTCCCCCCATTCCGGGGTCTCCTTGGGGCGCTGGGGGCCCTCCTGCAGGCCTCAACCTGCACTGAGGGCTGAAGGATCCCCCGGAGCAGGGGCACTGGAGGGAGGAGGTGGCAGGAAAACCCCAGCTCAGGTTTGATTTCAGGGTTAAACCAGCTCCTGTGCCTGTGGAATGCCTGTGTCTCACAGAGAAATCAGCTTATTAGGTTTGGATGTGGGAAGGTGGATCGCTTTCCAGGCAGGAGATGGAAACAGATACAGTCAGTGGCATCGACAGGCACGAGAGTCTGAACTGATGGGGTGTTCTTGTGAATTACATTTTGCTGTGAATTACAAACAGCTTCTGGCTGCTTTTCCAAGTCCACATTTTTAGCTTTCATTCATGACCACAAGATTTACCCCCGAAATTGCCCACACTGATTAAAAAGGACTTTTAGGTAAATACAGGGAGGGAAGAGCCAGGGAAAAACAATGACCAAGGTGTTTTCTTCTTTCACTAACACCTGCTGGAGGGACCCCCAGCACACCACCAGAGCTCCCTTCCCACAGGAGGAAGGGTGGGAAGATGCAGGGGTTAAAAAGGAGTCGGCACCGGCTCAGTGCCTTTTCTTCCCCTCTGTTTTTTTTCCCTCTTTTTCCCTCCTGGCTGAATCAATAATTAAGCATATTCTAAGTAGTACAGTTTTGCTTGAAATTTTCCATTTGGCTTGGGCATCAGTTGGAAATGAAATATTTAGAGGACAGAATATAGTAATAAAGCCAAGACACATTTTCTGCTAGTATATTTTATTTATTTTGTTTAATAATGAGGTTCTGTGTCTGTCTCTACCCCCCTCTGTATCAGTGGCTTTCTCCTCTTCCCCTTTCCTTTGGAGGCAGCAGATAATATCCCCTTTTTAAAAAAATAATAAAGTCTGGCTTGTCTAACAAATCAGGCCCTGTGCTCTGATGTTGTAAGTGTTCAAAGGAGCTTCCCAGAAGGCTGAGGGAGGGGAGGAACGCAGCTCCTGCTCCGCTCGTCTGTCTGCAAGGACAAAGCGAGAGGGATTCCTATGCTCAAAATTATTTGTTCCCTGGTGCAAAACCTTTAATAATTCCCTGGGAAGGAAATGGATCCTTGCCGTGCAGGAGCACAACCCGCCCTGCTCCGTGTCCCTCTGCATTTCCACGTGTGAAATCTGTTCCGGCTCCTCGGGGCCCTTTTCCCCGCTCTGTCAGCGGGGTCGAGGTGTTTGCAGGAAGCTTTTCCCTGGGGAGTGCCGTGGATGCATTACAGATGCTGCTGGCAAGGCAGGGAGAAGGGCTGGAATGCTGAGTGCTCGGCCAGGGGAGACTGTGGGGCCTGATCCTTCCTGTGCCACATCCCTCAGCCCATGGAGGTGGGAAATGCCTGTGCTGCCCCACCAAAATCCTTGTGACTTCAACCTTTCCCTCCCCCATTCAGTTTCTGGGATGTAAAAGCAAATGTAAATCCCTCAAATAGAAATTACTCCCAGGAAATTCCTATCATGTACAGTGGAGCACTTCATCCCAACAGCTTCAAAATGTTTCCCTCTGATTTTGATCTTTTCTTCAAAACCTGTTTACAGTTAAAAAAAATAAATAACTGTGTCTGTATTTGAGATTGCGAGTATTTGAAATGGAGTTTCTTGGTGTGCAGAAGCTCTTGTCTGAAAAGCAAATGAAGTTTCCCAGCAAAGGAAAGGAACCTGGAGTTTCCCTGGCTCCAAGGAGGCAAATGGTTCCCTGGGATATCAGGGCCTGGTTTTTGAGCCCTGAATGTCACCAGGTCGGGGCCGTGGTCCTTTCCTTGTGTGGCAGAGGCCGTGGCGGGGCAGGGGTGTGTGGGGTGAACCGGCTCTGTCACGGCTCCAGGGCTGCTGCTGTGGCCTAGGCTGGGCCCGGGCCTGTCGCCTCCCTCAGAAGCGTCCCAGCTCCCACTTCGGTTTGCTCCTAAAATTCAGGTAAATATTTTGTGTACATTTGAACTGGAAAAGCGGATGGAAGCTGAGCTCTGTTGGGTGGGATCATTCTGTGTTTGAGAAGTCAAATCTGTTCTCAGGGAATTATGGGTGCCCAAAATTGAGAGTTTTCTGATATTTGCTGAGGCCTGCGCCTCATGCCACACGCTCCCGGGAGGAAAGGTTTGTGCAGGAATTCAATCACAGGATCTTGAGTGAAATACAAAGGAGTTAGAGAGGTTTCCAGGGCCTGACTTCCAGGCAGGGCCGAGTCTGTTGCTCTGTCAGGATGTCACTCCTGTTTGTCCTTTTGCCTCTGTGGTTTTGAGCAGGCCTACCACACAGTTTCCTTTACCGGCCCAAATCTTGGCCCTGTTTCAGGCAGCCCAGGGTGAGTTTGGGTTCCCTTTCCCTCTCTTGTGAGCAGAACCAGTGGTTTGAACTCTCCATGGCAGTTTGGGCCTGGTCTGAGCATGAGCAAGGCTGGGAGAGCAGGGGAGCCCTTCCTGGTTGCTCACTGTAGTTAATTCTCAATAATAGTGTTCCCATCGTTAATATTGTTGTTGAACTGCTGCATTCTCACTCAGCCAGAGCTAATTATAATAATTAACAGACAACTCATGAACTTGTCAAACTGGTAATTATAAACCACAGAGACTTTTATCATTAAGAGATTGCTCAGGAGGGGAAAGGGGTGCAAAGCCTCTCTGGATGAGCTCTGTGCCCACAGCGAGTCCTTGCCCTGCCCAGACCCGGGCTGCAGAGCTCGGGCCACACAAACCCAGCCTCTCCACACCCTGCTGAGCGGGGAGCTGGCACTGCAGTGTCCAAAACAAATAAGTGACAAAGGCAAACAGTTGCCTGCAGATCCCCAGACACCCAGGACAGCCGGGCAGGGCTGCTGCCAGCACACGCCACAGGCTCTGGCTGGGCTCTGGCTCCAGGGAGTGGGGGAGGATGCTCAGCTTGAGCTTTCCTCAGCTTTTCTTCCCTCTTTTGGCCATCTTCTTCCATGGAGTGGGACCCTGATGTCCCTGTGCTTCCTGCTCCCATCCTGCCTGGCAGGGATTTGGGCTGTGCCTCTCCAGGGAATCCCTGTGCCAGTCCCTGGTCCCTGTCCCTGGTCACTGGTCACTGGTCACTGGTCACTGGTCCCTGGTCACTGGTCACTCATCACTGGCAGTGCTGCCTCCTCCACACGTCTCCTGGCAAGTTGGGCTCAGATATTCTCCAAGTTTCCTCTGGTGCCTTTTGTGAGCTTTCTCTCCCGGACAGCAAACAACAAATGGTCCTTTTCACCCAGGAGATAAGATTGTTCATCTTCCAAAGTCACCGGCACTTGCGATGCCGGGTCTGGAGCAGTTTGAATAATGAGCCTTCGGGAGAACTCGTGTTTCTCTTTGTGTCCTTTTCTTAACAAAGACCTTAGGCTCCCAAGGCAGCGGCGGCTCCGCCAGGCACCGTGTGCGACAGGGGCTGCTTCTGAAGGGCACAAGTTACAGAGAAGATTTTCTTTTCTTCCTTATTTTTTTTCTCCCCCACTTTTCCAATTGTATTTTTGTCATGCGCCGTGGCTGAACAATCGGTCCTTTATAGAAAATTCCCACCAGGAGCGATACGAGTGCTGCTGCCAGATCCCCTCCTCCCTTACAACCACTATCTTGCAGTGCCTCGCATACACATTTCAATCTGAAAAGCGAACCAGAAGTTCCCTGTGTCCTTAAATCCTTGCTTCTGTGGCACCCACCCTCCCTTGGCCTCTCTCCTCCCTTGCATTCTCTGGCTTCTCACTCTCTGCTGGGGCATTCCTGCTGGATGCCTGCAGCATCCCTGGGGAAGGACACAGCTCTCCATGCCTCGGTGGAGAGGTACCCAGGCACTGGGAAGGGCAGGAGAGGAAAAGGCTTCCAGCACAGATTGGAAATCTTCCTGGTCTCACCCTCGTCCCCTTCCTGTCCTCCTCTGGCTGCCAGGTGTGTAAGAAGAAAAATAGAGCTGTTCTCACAGTGTCTGCAGCTTCCCCCGAGGAGGATCAGCACCACAAACTGCTCCTCAGCCCACTGGCTGAACGCTCTGGGCCCTAAAGGTGGCCGGAAATGTTCCTACCAGAGCTACACAGCTTTTTGCATCAGTTACCTCAGAGCTGGGACCTGTTGCTGTCCTAGGAATGGAGAGAAATGAAAATATGGAAAGTGCAGGAAGGCTTCCCCCAGCAGTGAGATCCATCCTCCCCTCCTGGTGCAGCCACGGAGGAGGCAGAAACAATTCACTTCCCAGACACCAAACGTGCAAAGGTGGATGTGAAAACTCCGTCTGGGTTTTCCTGTCTTTGGAGCCTTCTGGAAGCTGCCAGTCTCCGCATTCCCCAGGGTCTTGTGCCCTGCAGCCCAGTCTGATGCGCGCTCCCCTGAGCAGCCTGGCCCCTGCCCTGTGCCGGGGGACAAGTGAGAGGACAAGACACACATTTGCTGAGCTCCTCAGGGCATCCCTGACCCCACGGAATGTGCTGGGGAGGCGCTCCAGGGCACTGGGCTCCTTCCAGGGGCTGTGGAGAGGAGCAGAGCGAGGGGCCAGTGCTGCCCTTGCCAGGCTGCTGCATGGAATGGCACATTGGAGCATTTAAAATACATTAAAGGAGCCCTCCCTTTGAAGTGGGAAACTATCTCTATTTAATCAGAGAGAAACAACTTTTCAAAAGATTTCCCCCCCCCTCCTCTTTACCTTCAGCTGTCTGGCTTCTCCTGTGGATAGTACCATGAATAAAACATGCATATCCCAATTAAATCTTGATTTAATTTCTCTTCTTTGCAAAGCTGATGAACTCGAGTGCTTTCATAAAGACACGAGCATTAGCATTCTTTTGTGCTGTACCAGCCAGTCAGAGGAACAAGGGACTGAAATAATCACCCGCCTCTCTCCTGGCCTTGCCAAGCTCTGCGCTGGCTGGAGAATAAACCCTCAGCTGGGATCATCCTCTGGAGCAGCAGCCAGGCTGGGAAAACAAAACTGGTAAATGGTGCAACAAAGTTTAGTTTCTGAACCAAAAAAATCGTACAGAAAAATCACTCTTGGAAAAGGTCTGTTCTCTCAGGAAGAAATGAGCCCTAAAAAGCCAGCACGCCTCAAACTTTCTTTGCTGGAGACCTTTTCCTTTTTTAAAAAAAAAAAAAGTCTATAAGCTCTCTCAGAACAAATTTCCCCCAGAAAATTGTTTTTGCCCTTCCATTTTTAATAGGGATTTTTTGAAATTCATTTCCTGCGTGGCTCTATATGGAGCTGCTGAAATGTCACCATGGTGATTGTCCTCGTGACATTTCCATTCAGGTTTTGCAGCAGGAAAACAAATACATTGCTGGGCTGGGACAAGGGCTGGGGACGGGGCTGGGGACAGGGCTGGACCCTCCTGGGGACAGGAGGACTGGACTCAGCATCCCCTGTCCCAGCCGGCCCACTGGGCACTGCTGGCAGGTACAGCTGGGTGCCCTGTCAGGGTCACGCTCCCATGAAACCTCCTGGTTTTCCCTCACAGAATCCCCTTGGGATCGCGTGGGCTCATGTGGCTGGCTCCCAGCTGACCCCTTCTGCCGGCTCAGTATTCCAGGCACCCGGTGCTCTTTGTACAAGCAGCTATTTATTTACACACAAAGAAAGTTTTGCTCCGACTTGGTTCTGATTTACGGCTGCGCTGCCGTGCGTGTGCAGCCTTGGAAATGCTGGATTTATTGGCTGCGCCAGATCCTGTGTGCTGGCCTTGGCAGTGCCAGCACGTCCTGTCCCAGAGCTCCTGGGGGGTGGGGGACCCTCCTGAGCCCCCGATCTCATCTGTGCTGTGGGGAAGGGCAGCCTGTCCCTGCTTCAGCCCTGGGCAGCAGAGAGGGGCAGGAGGATTCCCCAGGAGCTGCCGAGGAAAGGGGGTGCGCAGGGGCACAAGGCAGGAATGAGACCCTGTCACCTGTTCAGATGGGTAATGAAACCTGCCCCAAGCACCGCCAACCTTCCTTTCATCACGGCATCGTTCATTATAAAACCAGAAAGAATTAGCAATGGAGTGTTATCAGATGGAGAAAAACATTAATTGCAGAAATGGGAGAGAGAGAGAGAAGGAATTGGGGGTGAGTTAATTAAAGCACATCCTCGATTGCCTGTGAAGGAGCTGGACAGGCATCCTCAGGCTCTGCTGCCCCTGAGAGCACAAGATTCCATCTTGGAGGAAGAAATTTGTCAGCTCGAGCAACTTCTCCTTCTGAGGAGCAGCACACGTGTGATGCTGCCAGCTGTGGAGGCAGGCTGGGAGCTCCAGGAGCAGCACTGGTTTCCATCCTGGATAAATCCTGTCCTGCAGCTCCCAAGAAAACCCTTGGCTGTGCGTGTGAGTAGAACACTCTGCAGCCTCCATGGGGTTAATGAAGAGAGGCACCCTCGTGCTAAGTTACAGGGCAAGGCTCAATTAAGTTGGGAAGTGAAATGGATAATTCCATTAAAATGGATTTATTCACTGTGCCGCTGCCGATACCCGTCATGCTGAGGGAGAGCTTCAGTGGAAGTTTGGATTTTACCAACTTTGCTCAGTGTCATCCCCAGCCGCCCGTGGGCAGTGGAGGAGCCCTCAGGACACGTGGCAGAGCTGGAGCCTGCGGAGCAAAGCCAGGAGCTGGAGCCAGGGCTGCTCTGTCTGGGTCCCCAGCAACGAGGGGACACATGCAGTGCTGCTGTGTGCTGGAAAGAGATGGAGCTCAGCACACGAGGTACTGTGAGCTGGGTGTGATGCAGCTCCCGCTCCACCTTCCTTGGAACCTGCCTCATTTTTAGCTATTCGTTTGGTGGGCCTGGCAAGGTACAGGAGAAAGGAAGAGCTCCGAATGCTCTCATGGGGAGAGCATGGCTGTCCCTGTGCCAGCCCTCTGCCCAGGCACAGCTTCAGGAAAGCTCTGGAAATGCTCCTGGAAGCCCTGAAACAGAGGGCATCACCTTCCCATGTCCCTCTGCATCGGCACCCAGCCCCAGCTCTGTGTCACCGCTGCTCTGGACACTGCTCCCACTCCTCCCAGCAGCATCAGGCTGCACAGGGGGAAATAAAAACAAACCTTGAACACTTAAGGAAGAGAATTGTTTCATTCTCTCCAAAGGTCAGTTGCTTTAAACTCGGTTCAAGCCACCGGGGCACCTTTCAGTTTCATTCCTTCTGTTTAATTCTCAACAGTTCGTTAAAGCCTGACCCTGCTGCTCTCAGTGATGGCCAGGCAGACACAAGCCCTTCTGCTTCCCAGGCCGTTAAACTGCCAGGGATATTTTAGGGTCTCTTCTTAATATTTCTGGTGGTGACTCAGTTGCTATTGGAACCCTCGGCAAGCAGCAGAGAGGAGAAAAAGCAGAAGATAATAGGAAAGAATAGAAGAACGAAGCCACCCAATGCCATTTCTTGTGAGCTGAGGAAAGGTCAGGGGAGATTGTGGGCAGTTATCTCCCTGCTGCTTCTGATAAAGCTCAGGAGAGCTCATGGCCACCAGTGGCTGCTTCAGACAAAGAGATATTTAATTAAAGCCCACAAAAAGAAAAGGAAGGATGAGTGCTTTAGAGATAAATTCCTATCACCCAGCCAGGCTCGAAAGCCCGTGAAAGCTGAGATTTAATCCTCCTGCAGGTGCCTGGGCATCAGTTCCGTGCTCTGTGCCCGGGGCTGGCCAGGAGGCAGCCCGGCACGGGGCTGTGAGGTTTGGGGAGTGTGAGCACGGGGCGGATCTGTTCTTGCAGGGACGTGACCACACACCGGTGTCCGAGGCACTATTTACACCCGGGCCGTGCATCCCGGTATCCCTGTGCCAAAGCCTGCCCGAGCATCCCGGCCTTCCCAAAGCGGGGCGTTCCAGCTGAGCCAGGCGCGCCCGGGCAGGCTCTGCCCGCCGAGGGGATTTAGACATCGCGCTTTATTTGTTTGCCTAATTAAAGCAGAGGTGGATGTGGCTCCCCTGCCCGCCTGTCCAGGGCCGCTCGGAGGAAGGTGTTGATTGCTCGATGGGGGGTTTGGGCAGAGCCGAGTCCCCCAAGAGCGACAGTTTAATAAAAACACCAGCATGATTTATCATCTCGCGGGCTGGGGAGCAGCCTCTCTCTCCAGGTAAAAAACATCCTCTGAATCCGCTCTCTTAATTTGCATAGGTAATGGTCATATCATTAACAGCTCATTAGGAGGAGAGCGGGGCTGACAAAACAAAAAGTCAGAAACGCTGAGCTAGAGAGGAGCCAGGTACCTGCCGGGGAGGAGGCACGAGGCTCCTCCAAAGCGAGGGTTAAAAAAGTCGGAGCCGTGTCTGGGAGACGGAAAAATGTAGCAGGCAGATGCACGGGTCATTTGGACCTTATGAAATGTAACGTATGAGGAGCGATGTGCCGAATGAAGGTTAAAATTGTCCTGTCGTGCCCGTGGCAGCCCTAAACGGCTTGTGCTGGGGAGCGCCGGTGCTGCCTTCAAGGTGAAACGGGTGGGAAGGAGATAATTGAATTGTGGCGCGGAGAAGGGGCCGGGACGGGGCTGGCACAAGGACGGGGCTGGCACACGGACGGGGCTGGCACACCGGTGATGCTCCCGGCTCCTGCCTCCCGGGTCACTGTGCGGGGTCCCCGCAGCCACGGAGCTGATGAGCGGCTGAAATGTCCCCTCCCCGCCGGCCCTCTGCTTCTCCAAGTGCCCTACGGATACCCGGGGGCTTCGAGAATGGGAGAAAACCAGAATCGTAATATGAGGCAGCCCTGGTGGGAAGGGGCTTTTCTCCCGAGCTGATAAATTAACCTCCTGGGATTAGGCTGCCCAGCCAGTAATGCTCCTGGGGTGCTTTATTTACATGTTAATAACTAGAAAAATAACCAGAAGAGAAAAGCAGAACCCTGACAACTTTCAGGAGAAGTTGGAAATTAAAGCAGGAACTGGCACCTCTGTCCTGAGAGAGTAATTCCGATTGCTCGGCGTGGGGATTGGACTCTCCCGTTTCCATTTTCAGACACCACTTCTGGGAAGTGCTGTGACCCAGGAGGCTGCATGGCTGGATAACTCCCGCTGACACTCTGGTTTACTCCTGTTTGTTGTCACCGCTGCTCTGCTCACCTTTAATTGTGGTTATTTCAGGACAGAATTGAGCTGGGGCTGTGTCATTCACTGCTCTCTGCCCATCGGCTGCTGGGTGCAAACCCAGCTCTTCAGTGAGGAGATGGAATACAGAGATGATATCCTCTCCAAATCGAATTGCTCCCAGCCCTTGCCCCATCAAATCAGACCCTCTCTCTGCTTTCCTGGGGCTGGGCGAGGAGCACCCATCCTCTCTGCAGCGCCCTGGAGAGTCCTGGGTGCTGCTCCTGCGTCAGCTCCGGGGTTCTGCGAGTGGGGGGCCGGGAATTCTCCCCTCTCCTCTCCTTCTGGCAGCGTTTTGCTCGCTCACAGTGGAGAGGAGCAGCATCTCCTTGGCGCCGCTAATCCACTCCAGCAGCGAGAAAGCCCCGACAGCTGCCTCGGCTTCTGGGAAACCTCTGGGACAGCTGGCAGTGGGGCTGGGCAGCCCGGCCAGGGCTCCTGCTCCTGCTCCCTGCTCCGTCCTAGGGCGGGAGGCTTCGAACACCTCTGAGGGTGGAGGGATAACTCCAGGTGGGAAAGTCCGACTCCACTGACTGGCTCGAGGAAAACCAGGACTCTTAATGCTAAGCTCCAGCCCGTGTAACACAGAAAATGGTATTAAAGGATTTGCTTTTCATGACCATAATTCAGAGTTAGCGTACATTTGATGTTTAATGTATGAACCACAGGTGATTTCAGACTGGCATGGCCTTTTCTAAATAGTGTTTTAATCTTAGGGGGTTTTTCAGTTTTTTAAGGTTTGGCTACTCAGCCTGTCAGACAAGAGGAGAACAAAACCACAGCAAAGCTGGGTATGAGAATCCAATGTGGGCAGAGGCTTTTGTTCCGTCTTTTATTGAGGTTTTACCTCTAATCTCTGCCTTTTGATGCAATTTAAGATTAAGGAAATGAAAGGCAAGGCTGCCTGTGAACAGTTATCCAAACAGGACAGCCAAGGGGCGCTTCCAGGCACTGCCGTAAGAGGCTTTCGGCAGCTTTCCCCAAAGGGAGAAGCCAGAGACTCTGCAGCAGCTCCTGAGGTCCTGGGGGAGAGGGAACAGGGCCTGTCCCACTCTCCAGCAAAGCTCCTGCCATCCCAATGCCATCCTCATCCTCGGGGAAGTGATTCCTGGCAGAGCAGGATGCTGGGCTGAAGGGATGTGCTGTGGGCTCCAGTGAGGTCCCAGCTGCCAGGCTGGTGTGTGTGTAATAAATCCCTGTGCTGGATGCCCTTTCAGGCGTGCCCCCAATATCAGGCAAAACCCCATCACACCACGGGCAGGAATCGTATTCGTATTCCCAGCTGGTGCACACCTTGAATGGCTCCAGAAAATGGGAGAAAACCGAATTCCTGCCAGGAAAAACAACTCAAATAATCAAGCCCCTTCGTGTGGCACCGGTGATAAATTCGTGCTACTTACCCTGACGAGCTGAAAGGTCACGAGCAGACCTTCCAAAATAATTATTAAATAACTTTGCCATTTGTTCAGGATCAGTTGTGACCTTATTACTGGGAGGAGGAGATGATATCTCCACATCCTGGGCACGGATCCAAGGAGGTCATTAACAATGCTCCATCCCAAATTTTGCAAGGGGAGGGAGGATTTCTCTTCAGCCAACACATGGAGATTTCCAGGCTTTTGTCTCGCTGGTAAACGACCTGTGAGGACTTGGAAGATCCATCTTCCCTCCTCAGATCATATATATATTTCAGTAGCCTTGAAGGGGGCGAAGGGCAGAGTCGGGAAGAAATGTTCTGTCACTGCAAATCTTTTAGCTCAGCAAAGAATCAAGAACCATAAATAAAATCCTCTTTAGTGCTGGGACATTTGCCTCGCCGTGTGTCTGTGGTGGCACCAGTCACACAGGGGACGTGTCTTTAAACCCAAAATGGGTCTCATGATCACAGACAAGAACCAGTGCAGCAAGGGTTGTTCCTTTCAAGTTAAACAAAGATCCCTATGGCCCTGTGCAGGCTCATTTCCAGTCAAATTAAACACTATTTGGGCAATAAAGGAAAAAGCATCAATTCTGTGCAGCCTTGCCCCCGCAGCTCCTCCACCAGGGTGGAGACACAAAGACTGGCTCAGGTAGAGGAGGTGGCAGCTCTGAAGGGATGGGCATCAAGAACCCAGTGCTCATGCTCTCTGCCTGGCTCCCAGCCTCGCTGGGCCTCCCTGCAGCTCCTCAGCCTCGGGATGTCCCCGTGTCCCCCTCGGCCCTGCCTGGGAACGGGATCAGCTGGTGAGAGCCATTAGTGGAGCCGTTTGCCCTCCGCTTTTATTGTGCTGAAAATTTAATTGGCTGATGATTCAGAGGAGAAATCCTTTCTCTTCCCTTTCATCTGGCAGCCGCCTTTGTCCTCCCGGCATTCCAGCCTCAGCTACTGATTCCTCGAGGACAATCAAAATGGTCTTAGAAGAATTTCCAATACTTTCCAATGGCTCACTTTCTAATAAAGTGTGTGTCACACCGCAGACAGCAGCACTGCCAGCCTGGGATTCAGCTCCTGGTGGAGCAGAGTGCAGCTCAATTGCTCACCCCGATCATTATCCGAGGGGATTGGAAGCTGGCTGTGTCCCTGAGGCAGGTGCAGCCCTGCGCGGAGAGGAGGGAGAGGCAGCCATGGAGCCCCTGCTCTCCGCGCTCAGGGGTCAGATGTGACACAGCTGAGGTAGCCGAGAGCACCGATTGTTTAAAGCCCCTGTGATGCCCTGCGCTAAACACAGGGATGCCCCGGCTCAGCTGCTGATCTGGAATTGTTGACAATTCTTGGCCACAACAGAAAAGGAAGGCAGGCTCAGAGCTGTGGGCTCACAGCAAGGTTTAACCCATTCCAGCTCAGTCCTGGCTCTCCCAGCACTGCCTGCTGCGCTCCGATGGATATTGCAAACCAGGCGCTCAGGCAATCGGCTCAGGAGGTCAGAGGGTCTGTCCCTGGCTCTGGGGCTCCATCATGCCACCAAGCCTGCTCCTGACAGCGCAGCCTGTCACCGCTGCTGTGGCACTTGTGCCCCAGGACAGACCCAGCCGAGCAGGAGCGCTCCCGGAGCCGCTCAAAGCCTCACCTCGGCATCACAGGCGCCTTTCTGATGTCGAACATGAATGCTCCTTGCTGCAGTTTATGTTTATCTTGTCATCCTCACAGCAAACATGAAAACCTGTTTATTCTCTCCCTTTTCAGAGCTTCCCTTTAAATGTTTGAAGACTGTTTGCATGTCTCGCCTCGTCTTTCTTTTCCAGAGTAAGTAAGCCAAAATTCCCTCTGCTTCCATCCTGTGTCAGTGTTTTAATCTCCCTGCCTGCCCTGGTTGCTCCCCCCAAACCCTCCCCAATAAATTCCCATCCTCAGGAGTGGCATTCTCTCTGTGCAGAAGGATGGGCAGGGCCCTGGGTGGCTCTGGGAAGCTTTGGCATATTCCCCAGTGAAAAACACATGTTATTCCTGCTGATTCTGCCTTTTTTTTTGCCTAATTGATAAATGAGGAGTGTTCCCTCCCTCCCAGTCGTGTCACAAGCACATGGAAGTGGTTGTTGGTGCTTTCCTGTGGTGCTTCAGGGGAGCAGAGCAAAGGAAAGCTCTCAGCTTGTTGCCTGCACAGGGAAACGCCGGTGCCGGTGTTTCTGCAGCTTTTCCCTCAGAGCAGCTCTGCATGGGGGGAAGATGCAGTGGGGAGAGTGGAGGGAGAGAGGGAAGCTTGGAGAGCTCACTGCTGGAACTTGCGTTTAACTAAAGAGCAAAGTAACATTGTGCTCCATTGATTACACATTTTTTTCTGCCTGTTGTGACATTTGCAGGAAGGCTAATTTATTCAAGCATGGAAATCTTTAAAAACTTAATTAAGTTATTTCTGCTATTTCCATGCCTTATTGTTTCGACTTCACATTTAACTTTTTATATCTGGTTAATGTCTTTGAGGAAAAAAAAAAAACAACCAGAAGGAGAAAAGAAATGGTAAGGAAAGGGAAGATGTGGCAGGAATCCTGCTTTGTGCCTCCTGTGGGAGCTGCTGGTGGGGTCTGTCGTGCCAGAGGTGGTCTCTGGGTGCGCTGGCACATGGGCGAGAGGAGGGGTCACAGCACAGAGCTGGGGTCTGGGCTCCGCTCTGCTTCCCGTGGGGATGGAGAGGGTGCTGAGGTGTTGCCAGGCTCCTCTTTGCTGCTCCCACCGTGTGTGCATTCCCTGGAGAGCTGTGCCTGCCCCTCCCCTGATAAAACAGGCACCGGGGGCTGCTCCTGGGCCCCCAAAGGGGAAACAATGACAGGAAAACCCCCAAAGGCCCTGGGAGAGGGAGTTTCGCTGCACAGGAGGCTCTGAAGGGCGCAAGACGCTGCCAGCAGAGCTAAATGCTGCATTAATAAAGTTTCTGTCAGTAAATTCACTAATTAAGGCTCACAGATGGAGCTGGAAGGAATGCTTGTGGTGAAACCCAAGGAGTGTGAACATTGCCTGCTTTGGAGGCAGGCTGCAAGCCTGGGGAAAAATGGGGAAGAAAGGAAAGCCGCCAGGAGTTTCCAAAAGCTTTACCTGCATCTCCAGAAATGAGGTGAGCCCGAGGGTTGGGTTTGGGGCTGTGAGCAGGGCTGGCCTCGGGACTGTGGCTTTGGTTTTACTGCGGTTGATGGCCCAGCTGCCCAGGAGCCGGGTTGGAAGCGAGTCCAGGTTTGTCAGGCCCTGGTTTCATGCCCTAAGCACCAATCTCCTTGTCTGTGACAGCAAAGATGGATGCAGGGAGGAACCACTCTGGCTATGAAAACCCCCAGAGCCATAAAGAGCTCCAGCCATAAATGACAAAGTGCTGCAAACTCCCTCGGCGGCAGAGCGGGGCCGGGGGAAGAGTAATCCCCTCGCTCTCCAACATTTGCCGAGCATTAGGCTAATTTCCCTTGGGCTTCCAGCAGGCATTCCGAGCTCTTGCTGGCTTTCTGTGTATTACTCTTAAGTCGTTACCCTGTACCTCCTGTTCCGACTTGGGAACTCTTACAGGATGGATTTATGGCGTGCCTTCCACGAGCAGCGCAGCCGCTCCGTGCCTGCGCTGATGGATGCGGCTCCCGGATGGGTTTCTCCCTCCTGGACAGGTGCTGGGCACAGGGCAATGCTCCTCCCTTCTCTGAGGGCTGAGGGTCAGGGCTCCCCAGCAAGTTCCAGCCTCTTCCCAGCCACTGGGAGCGTAGGTGAGGAGCAGGAATGGGAACGGCAGCTCTGGGAGCTGCAGGTGCTGCTCCTGGCCGGGACAGCGGCAGGAACAGGAGCGGGAGCTGCTCCACGCTGGGCAGGGAGTGCAGCCCCTCCTGCAGCAGCCTCTCTGCCTTTGCTCCCCCTGTGGCTACGGCAACATTTGTATTTGTCAGCCTATGGCAATCCTCTGCATATGGAATACATTTGCTCTGGGTGTTTGCCATTAACATTTTCATTTCTGTTTAGCGTCAGGAGTTTTCAATTACCAGCCTCGCAGAGCAGTGTGAGCTGTTGTGTTCATGCTCTCTTTGTTTCCATTTCCACATCCCAGTGAATTACAGGCTGGGAGCCCTGCCCCGGGGATGGAGGGGACAAATCCCGTCCCTGCGCTGGGTTTGGTGCCGGCCGCTCTCACACAGCTTTTGGCTGGCAGGGGCTGGCTTTGCCTGGGACCGTCTGTTCTGAGGTGAGCAGGCAGGGGCTGAGCACAGCCCTGTCCCCTCTGTCACCACTCTGGGTCCCTGCCTGTGCCCTGCTCCTCTGTGGCATGTGCAGGAGGGAGGGGACACCTCGGAGCAGCTCAGTGCCCTTGTGAGCCCAGCCTGGCAGGGCTGCGGGGGCTTTGCGGCAGAGTCCAAATCTGTCTCCTCTCCCTCATCCCTCATCCTCACCCCAGCCCTGTCTCACTCTTCCTCTACTGTGACTTTACATCTCCACTTTATAACTTCACTGAGAGGATAAAACTGCTTTAGCCAGTAAAGAAATGAGGGACAAGTAATGTACATCCTGGCTGAAACAGCAAACTCCGCATTTCCGAAGTGCCGCCTTCCTAAACTCTAAGTGAGCCATAATGTTTAGAAGGGGCCGTTGAAAGAGCAATAAAAGGCTGCCAGGTCGGGCAAACAGCACAGAGTTAGCAGAGCTGGAAGGGCCTGAGCACCCGAGCTGCCGCTCCCGGTGATTGCAGCACTGCTGGGATGTCCCCAGGGACGAGGGGATGTGGTGGCAGTCCCCATGCCAGCCCCGGGGACAGGGGCTGAAGGACGAGCTGCAGAGCAGCACTGGACAAACAGATAGGACGGTTCTCCTGTCATCCTGCAAGTAATCAGTTCCACCGTGATCCAGAATAACTCTCTTTTCCTGGTGTTTTAGAGCAGGGTACAAAAACTCCTGTGCATTTCACACCAGCCTGGAGACCCCGAGATCCACCTGGAGCATCCCCATGTCCCCGAAGTGCTGCCTGTCCCCACAGCCACCGTCCGAGGTGGCTGGCAGGATTCAAAGGGGATGCTGCAAGCTGCTGAGGCTGAGGAGTTTTGCAAGTGTCCCAAGTGCTGTTAACCTCAGATTTAAAATCCGGGTTTCCTTTGATTTAAAGTGATTTTAAAGATTCCAGCACTCCCGCAGTGTAATTATCCCAAAGATTTCTGGGAGCCTTCTTTTCTGCCCCTTTGTTCCTAAGGCGGCTCTGCAAGAATGCCAGGAGGTTACAGCCATTATGGAGTGTAATGCAAACAGGGCCATTTATTGCCTTTTTATGAGGGTAATGCTGCACCACCCAATAAATTCTGCAGGAAGGATTTGATGGAGAAAAGGCTGAGATTCAGCCACAGCAGGGTCAGCCAACGGGAGTTCTAATTTCACAGGAAAGCAGTTAAGGGGGCAAAAGGCGTATTTTTCACTCTCCTCTTTTGGAAAGAGAAGGGAAGGATGGGAGCTGAGGAAAAGCAGAGGAGAGAGCAGGTACAAATGCACGAACAAAGAGGAGGGGAAGGTCCCAAGCTCAAGAGATGCTGAAAAGATTTGCCTTTCTCCATGTGTCCGTCCTTGTGCGGTCTGAAAGGGCCGGTTCCTGCTTGGAATGTGCTGCCAGGAAGAAACCCGTGTTTGGTGGGAGACAGGAGCACAAGGCCCCTGCTGCTCGCTCACCTGAGCCTGAGGCTGTCACCCTTGCGTGACCAGGGAGCCCCACAGTGACTCGTGCCCACGTGGTGGCCCTGGCTGTGCTGGCAGAGCCGGTGGCTGCCCCCGAGCCCGGCCAGAGCCGAGAGCCATCAGCTGTGCTTGCCTTAATCTGTTCATTACGGTGAGCAGGGAATCAATGGCAACACGGTATTGATCACAAATTCATAACTGAGAAGTGCGCTGCTGGTCCTGCCTCATTTCTCACGGCAGAGATGGATCTCGCCCTCCCCTCCCGCGTGGAATCCCCGACCAGGGCCGGGTGCGGCCCCTCCCGGTGCTGTGGTTCCCATCCGCCTGGCCCGGGCCGGGACGGAGCCTCTCGGGCTGTTCCAGCTGGGCGGTTTGGCCCGAGGCCGCTTGGAGCCCGGTCCGGGCAGGAGCTCGGAGTGCCCGGCCAGATGTGCGCAGCCCTGGAAGCGTTCCTGGATCCCGCCTGCCTGCGCTACAGCCCAGCCGGGCTGCAGTGGCTGCGGCTGCTGCCTGACAGCCGAGCTGCTCTTTCATGCTTCTCCTGTTCTCCTCCTCGCAATTGATAGATCAAAATTCCCCGCAAACGACCGGTTTCATGGGCCGTTTCCTCTGCTGTCAATACAAGGAGCTGAGAACTGTCAGTGTCCCTCCCCGTCAAAGAAAAAAATTCAATTATTTATCGCTACCTCTTAGAAAACTAATTGTATCGCTAATTGTTCTTTTCCTGTGAGGAACGTTACATTTTTTTTCAGGTGAATGGCTTTAGGCAGTTTAAGGGTTTGTGAAGAGTCTTTCATCAAACACGTGATTCGGAATGAACTCACTGAGATGACATTTCCCGTCCAATTTTCTGTTTATGTTTTTGAAGCGGGAGGATTGCTGGGAGCCCACGGCTGTAGCTGCTAACCTGATTCATTCCCTGCACAGGCACGGGACTCGGCACAGATGAATTTTACAAAATTGGCCGTGTTTATGTGTAATGGTGACCATAATACACTTTATCTATCTCCTGTTGAACTGCAGCAGAGTTTCCCCAGGAAGTTTGACAGAAAGAGGATCAAGCTGCTGCTTAAATTTCTCCTTGGAGGATCTCAGGGTAGTTTTTTTGCAGCACTTCAGATACTGAGCAGGGTTTGGAGCAGCTGTAGGGTCCTCGTGCATCCCTGACCTGAAGGAAGATGCCATAGGGAAAAGGGAAGGGATGAGGGAGGCACTATTCCGATAGTCCAGGGCACAGGAATACCAAATCCATCTTGCACGAGCACTTCAGGGTTTAAATGTCTCCTTTTCCAGCAGGCAGGAGCTTTCCTGTCACATCTTTTGCCTTTTCAGGACCATGATAAATCTTCTCTCTAACGCACCCTGGAGAATAACAGCATCAATCATTTATTACTGGCAGAAGTTCTCAAGATCCCTGACCCCTTCTGTGCTCAGAGATGAGACATCCCCGGAGCCTTGGCACTGCCTGCGCACAGCTCCATCTCCTGCACGTCCTGGTGCTGCCCCGTCCCTCCCCGGTGGAGCTGCAGCTTCAAGGCAGCTCTTGGAAGCTCTGAGCTCCCAGGGCCAAATGACCCCTTTTCCATCCTGGAAAGAGGAGGAGAGAAGTGATTCTCTTCTCATTTTCCACAGTAAAGTGGGAACCTGTGCCAGGACAAATTCCTTCCCTGATTGTGCAGGATGAAATGCAGCAGCGAGGGAGACATAACCCTTCACTGCAGCAGCGATTTACAGGCTGCTCCTCCTTTAATGGGGCCCGTGCACCTGAACGTGGCACTGGGCTGTAAAAACAAACAAACACACGCTTATCCCCGGTCCCTCTGCTCCAGGGCATCCCCGAGCCGGAGGACAGTGGTGCAGGATGGGGAAGGCCCCATTCCTCTCCAAGGGTGAGCTCTGGAGATGCAGCCCAAGGCACAATCACAGACCCCTCCGGCTGGAATCCCTGACCCCTCTCCCCTCACCCCCTCCAGTGCGCTGCATGCTCCGGCCCTGGTGCCTGGCTGGGCTCTGCCAACCCAAGAGGAGCTTCTCCGAGTGGGAGCACAGCCAGGGATTCACTGCAGCAGCCTGATCCTGCATCTTACAGTAAATCAATGAAACTTCCGTGCCTTGACAAGCCCTTGCCACTTAAATAGACAAGAAACAGGTAGGGATGGATGCTGCAGGTTCCTCCAGATCATGAGGCATAAATCTCAAGAGAACAGCAGCGGAAAGATAAAACACTGCTGGAAGCACAGAACAGGATTTAGGATTTGTTTAGAGGTTGTCATTTTGACAGTAAGGAAAATACATTTTTCCTGCCCAGAGTTAGCAATTAGTGTGGCTGCAGGGAAAGGTAACGTGGTGATGAGCAAGCCAAAGCCCTCGCTACAGGTGCCTTGATGGCAGACTGCTCTGCTAAAGATGATAATTTCTAAAATCATCGAATCGTTTAGGTCTGAAAGACCTCTAAGACCATTGAATCCAACCATTAGCCTAACGCTGTGGAAAAGCTGATAAGGATCTGGTGATGGCACAGCAATGGTTAGAGGGCATCGGCTGCGAGCTTGGTGTAATCAGCCTTGATGGACAGGGAAGGAGATAGAGCCGTGTAAATGGGAATTAATAAATTCAACAGCCAGATTAGCTGCCATTATTCCGCAGCTCCCGCTGACCCGGCTCTCCAGCTGGGAGCGGTCTGTCCCAGCGAGCTCCCCGCAAAGCCGCAGGGCAGAGCCAGCCGGCCCCTCGCAGCCTCCCTGCTGCTGCCTGCGGAAGAACAAACCCTTCTTGTTTGGAAGAACAAATGCTGAAGCCATGGCGTCCCTCTCCTCGTCTTACGAGGGGAGCCGGGCTGCGCTGCTGCGAGTGGAAATGTCATCTCTGAAATGTAATTTGGCTGGAGCACGCTGCAGGACAGCAGCAGCTGTGGAGGCAAATCCAAATAACGCTCGGCACTGTAATTGCATATGTAAAAATGGGAAAGAGAGCGAGAGGAAGCGGCCTCCTCTGCTCTGCTGGGTATTACAGATGTAGCTGTCATCCTCTTTCCCTGCTGGAGTGGTTGTAGGTGTTCAGTCCTGGTACTCCGCTGGGTGTTGTAGAGAGATTGGAATATAATTTCCAACGTACAGAGGTCAAGCCATGAGGCTGCTCAGGAGCCCTGTGCCTCCGACAAGGACTTACCCAGCTCAGAGCCTGATCCTGGTCCCTGTGTGGGGCGGCTGCCCCAGGGCCGTGGAGCGGGGAGTGCAGCTGCTGCGGGCTGGGCTGAGGCAGCCACGGGAGCACAGGACCCCTCAGCTGCCCGGCCCCTGCTCCCTGAGCATCGCCAGCATGTGGGGATCACCTGCTCACGGTCCTGCACAGCCTGAGGTGCTCCTCCCCTCTGCACTGAGAAGAGATGGAGGGATGATGGATGGATGGATGGATGGATGGATGGATGGATGGATGGATGGATGGATGGATGGATGGACACATGTATGTACACACCCATCCTCACACCCACTGACCTTCCCGAATAACCGATGTCCTCTCCCTGGTGTGCTGTCCCAACTGTGTCACCTCTGAGCCACTGGTACTTGCTCTACGCCCAAGTTCCTGGTGAAATCCCTCAAGGTGCAGAAGAAATACAATATTGTTTGCGTCCTAAATGAGATGCTTGCTTCATGCAGACATTGATCAATATGTGAAGGAGACACCATCAGGGAGGACAGAATTCTTTGCTTTCAGGTGAACTCTTTGCCCTCCTGCACCCCAGATTGTGAAAACTGAAATCAGTTTATCAATTTGATTTTCTGTTCACAATTAATGCTTTTATTTTTCAATTTTCTCTGATCAGGAAGAAAGCAAAACAGAGCAGTTCCCTCTGTGAACTGTCAGTGTCCTCTTCCCAGTTTGCCTGGTTCCCTTGCCACACTGCTCAGGTGGGACACAGGACTGCTGTTCCCTCATGCTATGGGATTGTTAGAGATTGTGTGTTATCCTCTTTGTGAGCCTGAGTTATCCAGCTCCATAATTTCATCCAGCTTCCCTAAATTATTCATCTTTTTCAATAGGCCACAGGAGCCTTCTGCTCCCTCTCCTAAATTATTTTGCAGCAAACAGAGCTGCTGCAGAGGCGTCGGTGGCTCTGCAGTGGGGGAAGATCTCCACAGATCTCCTTTGTCACGGGGAGTTCTGTGGGCTGGGAGAAGTCCCACGTGCACCCAGAGCCTCCCAAGGACCAAGCTGTGCTGGGAAAGGTAAAGTTTTCCTCTGAGGATCTGAACGTTTCCTTCCCAAGGCATTCGCCAGAGAATCCCCGACGGCTCCACGCAGCTCCAGAGCTCGCTTGCTTCAGGTTGTAAATGTTTTCTATTTCTTCCAAGCTGTGAGCCTGATGAAAGTGCAGCAAAGCCGGGGCCCAGCAGCAGAGGAAGCAAACTGTGAGGCACGCGGCGTTGTGCTCCTATAGGGTGTCCTCAAGTGTGCCGGGTAATGATCCGGCAGCTGTGAATCCATACAAACCAGCGCTGCTCCGAAGGGCTGTAATTATTAATCTGCTAACGCAGACACAATGCACTCAGCCTGCTCTCAGCCTCTCCCAGGAATGGGAAATAATGCTGCAGTGGCAATTACCTTAATGCAATTATCTCAAATGTGAAATTCCACCACTGCATTTCGCGTCCCGGGTTGTGCAGGACGGAGGGGAAGCGAGGGCTCTCCCCGGGGTCAAGGCTGGTCACTCCCGGTGCCAGCAGGACCTTGTCACCTGTGCTGTTTAACCCCTGGCAGACACAGGACCCGGCACATCCTGCAGTTTGGGTTCTCAAGGGATGGGCAATGCAGGGACAGGAGCAGAGCCGTGTCCTAAATCAGGAATCCTCAGACAGATGGCATCACACGGGCAGCTAAGGCAGCCCTCGCCCCAAAATCCGACTGGAGGAGCTCGGATCAATTGGTCTTGTTTGGACACAGCTCTCTGGAGCCTCTCCCGAGGATAAAGGAAATGCAGGAAGCCACGCTCCCGATGATCCCACCAGGATTAACGGCAAACACGGCGGCAATCCCTCCCGCTTGCAGGGACCACGGTAACCCTGCACTGAGGACGTGCAGCAGGAAGGCCTGAGCTGCTCAAAGTTCCGTGGAACCCTCATGCACACACTCAAATCAGGAGAGAAAATGTTCCACAGTTTGTTTAGGATGGACCTGGAGACTCTTTCAGTGTTCTCGTCTCTCAGGGAGGAATGAACTAATTGCAAAGGGTTTTTAAAAGGAAGATAGTAACTGGCTCAAAGCAGTAAATGGATTTTACTTCCTCTGCTCTGATAAATATTTAATTACTGAGTGTAATGCAGGGATTGGGTTTGGTTCTTGCTTGTTTTGATGGGCTTTTGTTTGTTTTTACACATATATTTATTTATATTCTGTATTTCCATTGCAACTGCCATCCTCATGCGCTTTCTCCTCAGTGGTATCTCTTATTAAATGGAATTGTCTTTCCAGGCCTCTAATCCGCACTGCCTTCATGTCTAGAGCCTGTCTCTGGGAGCAGCAGTCCAAAAACGAGCAACCACGGCAGAGCCTGATGTGTCCCTCACCTGCGGCCCTGACAGTCACTGCTTTGGGTTTGGTTTGGTTTTCCCTCTTGCTTTCTAGTGTCACCCTGCTCAATTATTCACATTTTATTTTTTAAAAAATCTCATCCCGATAATGTAATCGCATGAAAATGTTTATTTACTTAAGGGACTCTTTAGTGAAAACTCCAGGCTCTTGACTACTAATATCATGCATTTACGTAATTGTGTAATTACAACTCAAATGACAAATGTTTCTTTAGGCTCCATTTCTCTCCCGGGCCCATTCCAGGAGCAGCACAGGGTGCTCCCTGTGCCACGGCCGTGCTCCAGCACAGCCTGGTCAGTGCCCACCCTTCAGCTCTCCTGGCCTGTACTCCAGGCTGATGAATTATCACCCAATGCAAAAATCTCATTAAAACCCTGCAGAACATGCCCAGATGAAGCAGCCCAGGGCCTGGCAGGACAGTCCTGCCCTGCTGTGAGCGGGGGCTGTGTCCCAAACCTGTGCTGGGAGCAGGGCCTGGCTGAGCCCGCTCCGTCCCAGGCCCACCGCAGCCTTCCCGGATCTCATTCCGTGCAGCAGGGCTTTCCCAGCAGGACTGGCAATGCTACAGCCTCATAAATAATGTTTGTTCCCAATGGGATGCTGTGCTGCTGTCAGGCTATTAACGCTTGTGGATTTCTCCTCACAACGTTCAAGTGCCTCATTTGTGCCGAACGGGCCGGACTGTCCTTCTGAGGAGAGGGCAGACGGCGGCTGCTACCAGGGCTGGTGGGCTTCAACAGCTTTACACTGAACTGGTTGTTACTGCCAAGGGTCCCTTCATTCCTGTGGCCAGCTGGGAACATTTCTGCTTTGCTCTCAGGCCACAGGTGAAGTTTGTTCTGCAGAGGTGACTCTGCTCCTACGTGTCCGCAGCACCCACGGCATTCCCCCACTCTGGCACCCAGAGTATTCCCAGCTGCAATAAACCTCCAGCTCCAGCCCCAGCTTCCCCAGGCATGAAGGTCTCTGCATGTGGCATTTGGTGGCCTCGGCCGTAAAAGGAGCCATAAAAAGGTAAGGGCAGCTGTGCCCGGAGGGGCTGTCCCCCAGCCTGTGCCCCCAGCCTGTCCCTGACAGGGGGAGCATTGCCGTGTGTCTGCAGCCTCTCCTGGCTGGCAGGGACGAGAACCAGCTGTACAGGAGGGGATTTAGAGGGCTTCTCCTCTCTGCTCTTCCCTGGAAGCCACTTTGCTGATAAGCAGCATTCCTCGCACCACTCAGAGTGGCTGAGCTGGGGTTTCCAGGCTCTGGAGACACTGCTCAGCACTGCCCAAGGCCCATCCAACGCCGAGAGCAGGAGGAGAGGCAGGTCCTGGGCTCCAAACACGCTGGGTCCTCTGGGAGCCATAGGGAGAGTCTTAAATTTGGAGGGTGCGTTCGATGTCAGCTTTCATTGCTTCACAGATCCCACTGAAGCCACATCCATCAGTGAGAGACTTCCAAAGTGCAGGGGAATAAAACTCTGCATGGATAACAGCCCCAAAAATGCCTTTTGGCAGCTTTTATTGCCTGGCACACAGGGAAAAAAG
Organism: Bombycilla garrulus; assembly: GCA_013400315.1. Lineage (NCBI taxonomy): Eukaryota > Metazoa > Chordata > Aves > Passeriformes > Bombycillidae > Bombycilla > Bombycilla garrulus. The sequence continues at coordinate 482,284 of VXBU01018243.1, read as the reverse complement.
CAGATGCACTTTCAGAACCAGAAAGAACTCAGATAATTCCCTTAATGGTCACCCCAAGGCAAGGTGAGGGGAGCTTTGATTTCCCCACTGAAAGGAGAGCGACCCAGGCTGCTGGGGCTCTCCAGAAGAGAGTGGGCTCGGGTCTCAACGCTGGTGCTGATGGGAACCCAGCGAGTACAGAGAGGTTTGTACCAGCTGGGGAAACTGTCCCCACACATTTCCATGCCAGAAATCTCCAGTGCAGGCTGCTGAGGTGCAGACCCCAGTGACCCCAGGGGCTGCCAGCCCCCAGCTCCAGCAGTGCCCAGGTACCCCTGTCCGGCACTGAGGCCGTTCCAGCAGATGGGCTCCAGTATCCAGATGTTGTCACTGGGAAGTCCTGTCAGGGGTTACTGGCCGGGGTCTCGTTCTCGCCTGTCAGACTTGACATCTTCAGCGTATAATTAAATGCCAGGACGCGAGCAGCAGAGCAGGTGCATGCTAATGAGGAGATCAATTTTAATTATGATTTTAATTAAACACCCAATCCGGTAGGAAATATGACAAGCAGGCTAGAAATGCAAAATTTATACTGGGGAAAAACAACAGCGAGAGACAGGGAAGATGGAACTGAGGTGAGTGTGCCTTGAAGCACAGGTTGGGTGGGAGGGAGGAGGGACGGGTGGCTGTGAGGCAGGGTGGGCATAGGGGGCATCCTCTGATTCCTCTCATCGCTGTAATTTGATGAGGAAAGTTCAAAAAACCACATCCACCATTCTGCGGCCATTTTTCCAAACTCCCGTTTTTTTGCTCTCTGCCAGTGCTCCAGAGCTGCTGTAACCCACAGGGTGTGCAGCCACATGGTAGAAATCAGCTGTAATAGGAATTACCACAGAACAGAGATGCTTGGCAAGAGGCTTTACAGCAGCCCATGTCACAGGGGGCTCGTGGTTTTGGATCACGGATCAGAGGGAACCTTTGGGATCCCTCTGTGCACAGCCCGGTACATTTGGCTGCTCCGGATTAACTCCAGCAGGCTTCAAAAGAACAAATCCCTCCCCGAATTTCCAGAACAGGAAACCCTCCATCACTCCCGCCATGGATCACTCCCACCTCCTGACTCATCCGAACCTGTCTGGCTCCTGAGCCTCCCCGCAGCTGCCGGATGTCTCTGACAGGGACACTGCTGAGCCACTTCCACCACATCTGCCTCTTCCCAGCGCAGGCGGACCCAAGGGGGTCCCTGCCTCATCTGCCCTCTCCCCGTGGGAGCTCTGGCGCCTCGGGCTGTGTCCGCTCAGCCCGGGCACCACGGTCCCTCCCTGGAGGAGGGAGGGGACCGGCGGCACAGCCCCGCGAGGGAAGAGGAGCCTGGGATGCTGTGCTGCTCCGGGCCGAGGAGGAGCGGGAGCAGAGCGCAGACTGCCTCATCCGAATGGAATAAAGCCGAGCAGGGATGCAGCACGAGGCCAGATGCCGGGAACAGGGGTTTTCAGCTCATTGGTCACCCGAACTCACCCCTGGGCCTCCTCCTTTCCCCCAGCCTACCCCGACTCTGCAGAATTATTGATTTTGCTGGTTTTTTCAGTATTACATATCATAAATTGACTTCAGCAACCCTTTTCCCTAACTAACGAGGCCATTAGCGATGGGAGGGGGCCCAGCTCACAGAGATCAATCAGACACGGCTTGTGCCTGTGCAGAGAGGCACCATGGGGACCCCACAAGCACGGGTGGGGGTCCCAGAGCCCTGTGGGGCAGGAACCAGCAGCACTGGGGCTGGAGTGTGGGAATGAGCCGTGCAGCTCTGCCATCAGCAGCACTTTTCCCCGTGGTTTGGCTGCCGGCCTTGATGCTTTCAGTTCGGGGAATAATTAGGGGCTGTGGATGGAGCTGCTCGGTGATGCCAAGCCCCGCTCCCACTTTTCCCCAAAAAAGGAGGTTCAAAGGAGAAAAGGGGGGTCCTTCCCGCAGCCCCTGCTCCCTGCCAGGCTGGGCTTTGATTTGCTGGCTGGAAGTTTCTCTGCGGCTTTGCCCCTCCCGTTTAATTAGCTGCTCCGAGAGCTCCGGCAGCAGCCGCAAAGCCCGGGCTGGGTTTTTATAGAGCGTGTTTTTACCTTTCACCCGCTGGAAATGTCAGAGCAGCGGGGAAGCCGCGCCGCTTTGTTGCCTCCGCTGTTTTAATAACTTTATGGCTTGCAGGCCTCCGGCGGCCCCGCTGCCCACCTGCCCTGGGGAGGAGATCTGAGCCCCTGGGAGCAGCGGGGCAGCTCGGGGCACGGCCCGGCAGCTCGGGGCACAGCCACAGTGTTTAACCCCGGGCACCCCCGGTCATTCCCCTGGCAGCTCGCTGCTCTGCGCCCGAGCTGCGGCGACGCTGGCGCCTCCACAGCGGCCCAGTAAATCATCCCGGCACATCTCACTGACAGCGAGGGCTGGGCACTTATCCGGGGCTCGCTTTAAAAGCCGGGAGCTGGGGAGAGGGGAGAGGCTGGGGCAGCTCGGCTCACCTCCGGAGCGGGCGGTTGTTACAGCGGAGGCACCTCGGGCTGCAGGAAGCAATTTGTCTCCTGGAGGCTGACAGGAGCTCCTTTCTTCTCCACTTACTCCTTGCTCAGAAATAAAAGGGGCATCCGCTCACATGAAAAGCAGGGAAGGCTCCAGGTTCCCTTGTGAGGTCTCTCCCAAGCTGGCACGGACGGGCAATTTGTACAAATGACACTTCCCTGGGAGGGAAGAAAGAAGGAGAAGAAGAAAGAGCCACCCCAGCTTCCAATTTGTGCCGCAGCAGTCTGCTCCAGCTCCTCCTCTCCCCTGCTCTCAGCCTCCCGTTCGCTGCTCGGGCTCTGCTCCCTGGCTCTGAGAGTTCCCGTGCTCCAGAGGCTGCACGGACCGGGCCAGGGGTGGCCGGTGGTCAGTGGCCGTGTCCTGCTGCTGTCCCCTCTCTCCTCCACCTGCAGCCGGCTCCTGCTCAGCCCCAGCGTCGCTGCGGCCTGGCCAATGTGTCCCGAGTCACCTCTCGAAGGGGAGTCGTTAAACTTCCGCAGACTCCTCGGTGGGTGTTTTTGTTCAGTATTTGAGTGGTTCTAATTCGATTTATCTTAATTCACTTGCAATTTGCTTATAATTAAACTACAGTGAACCAAGGGAGCTGATTTACCCGGTGCACTGAAATCTGATGAGGATTGTGAATCAGCCACCTCAGTTCACTGCACAGTGTATTAATATAAATTGAAGTCAATGGTGGTTTATATTAATGCTTTCTTGAATGTCCCTATATGTGCAGGTCTGGGGGACAGCACAGAAAACGTTCGGTTTTGGGGGAAAACTCTGTGTTTGTTGAGGGCACCTAGGACCAGGACAAGAACCAGGGCTGTCACCCTGCCAGCCCGCCCCATCCAATCACAGGGTAACAGAATCATCGCTAAAATGTTGGACAGAGGAGAGAAGGGAGGATTTACCCCCCCAAAAGCCGCCATGATGGCCCTGGCACCTGGCAAAAGGGGGTCGTTATCCCCAGATAATGGACCTTGCCAACATTAAGCTCTCTAACCACTGTTCTGCACAGTCAATTATCTCTAATCAGGGCCGTTTTGTCAGAGGTTATTGCCCTAAGGACTCAATTAGGTTATATCTACGTCATTAATATTTTATGGAAAAATCATTCACATGGAAGTGTTAAACACCTTTGCAAACTTCCTTCCCCCACCCCCAGGGAAAAAGGGATTTGCAGCTGCCCGGGCCAGGCCTGGCAGTGCAGCTGGTGAGGGCAGGCAGGGGAAGCTCAGGAAGGACCTGGGCTGTTCTCCACACCACCCCCCTGCCAGCTCCCTGTGCTCTGGAGCTATTTTCAAGCCCTGAGTTATATTTAACTCGAGGTATAATAGTTGCCAATCCAAAACTTCTGTTTCATTAAGCCAGGCGTTAGGGTACTCACAAGTAGAGCTGCTTGGAAAATGGAGAAAATTGCAGAGAAAGCCATTTCTTTTGATTACCAATTCTTTGCAGAAAAAAAATTGGTTCCTTGTCCTTCATCCAGGACATGTGATGGTCAGGACAGGAGGCTGCGGGGACAGAGGCTGCGGCTCGTGGCAGGTGGGCATCACTGGGCAATGGGGCTGTGGAGTGGTGAAGCTTCAGCGTGGCCCTCGGGGAGCTGCTAAAATAACTGCAGTGATGGTCCAGGGTGCCAAATGTCCTCATCATCCCCGAGCTCAGCTCTGGAGCAACAGTCATTGAAGTTAATGAATACAAGCCTTTGGAAGGCTTTTTCCAAAGGTTTCTTTGGTGGGCTCACACTGTTGCTGTTCTCTCGGGTGGATTTTCATGCTGGCAAAAACACAGTGAAGAGAATAAACTCAGCAGAGCAAAAACATGTACCAAAAGGCAGCAATGCTACAAAGTGTTGTGATATTCCTGCACTTCTGAGATTTCCCAGTGTAAGTAAAGGATCTGGCAGATTTGTTGGAAGCACTCCTGGATGAAACAGAGCTCCTCACAGAACAGTGATGGGGTCTAAGGGTGTCAGAGGTGCTGGGTGTCAGCAGGCAGAGCTTTTCCCAGGGCTGGGAGTACACAGAATCCCCTGCAGTGATCCGTGTCTCCGGCACCAGGCAAGTGCTTCCCATTAATGGGGATTGACACAGAGTAGGGCTGTTTTTTTTTTTTAAAAAAAAGTTCTCCTTCCCCAGGCAGTTTTGATGTGAATATTAATATTAACATAATTTCATGATGATTAGAGAACACAATTAGGGGCTATTAATAATGACACAAATAATGACATTTAAGGCCTCGTTTTCCTGTGAGTAACACTCTGTCTGGTGGTATTTAAACAGCTCTGTCTGGCACAATCACTGCTGTGCCAAGGTGAAGCCACGTCACCATCACTGTCAATCACTGCCCGCCCTGCCAGTGCCCGCCCCGCCGGCAGCACAGGAGAGGAAAAGGGAAAGGGAAAGGGAAAGGGAAAGGGAAAGGGAAAGGGAAAGGGAAAGGGAAAGGAAAAGGAAAAGGAAAAGGAAAAGGAAAAGGAAAAGGAAAAGGAAAAGGAAAAGGAAAAGGAAAAGGAAAAGGAAAAGGAAAAGGAAAAGGAAAAGGGAGAGGCCTGCCATGAGCGGGGATGCTGCTGTGGATGCTGGAGCCATGGGGACACTCGGGAAGAGGCCGAAGGCTGTTCTCCAGGAGCTGACCCCACTGCAGGGCACACTCCAGCCAAGAGCTCATCTCCTCAGGCCTGGGGCTCCTCAGACAGGAGCAGAAACCTGTGCAGTGCCAGCAGAGCCCATCCCAGTGCCATGCTGACCCTCCCTGAGGCAGCTCCCGTGCCCCACTGCAAGAGCACTTTAATGGGGCTGCTGCAGCCCAATTCCACTGAAGTCGGGCCTTGCAAAGACCCCGTTTCTTTTCCAACACACTCGCTGCCAAGCTCAGCCCTTGGAAGAGGCCGTGCTGTGCTAATGTCACTTAATGGAAACCTCGGAATCAATTTTTTGCTCCCTGAAGAAAATCCCCCTGGTTTATGCAGCAAAAGCTGTAATACTGGAAATGGCTTCAGATTTTTTTGTGAAAAAGGAGGGGAAGAGAAGAAAGGTTCACTAGAGCTCCACAAAAAGAAGGTCAAGTGAAAGGCTGCTAGTTTGATGGCTGGTCCAGCCGTGCTGCCCTGGGGGAGGTGTGGGGCTGTCCCCAGGCTCTGAGGGATGGGGGCTCTGTGGTAACACTCACCCTTCCAACTACGAAATCCTGTTTCTCTGAAGCACCCCCAACATGGCAAAGTCCCAAGGCCATGGAGAGGGGGAGTCAGGCTTGGAGAGTGGTGTTATCCCACACTGGGACAGGGACAGGACAGGACAGGGACAGGGACAGGGACAGGGACAGGACAGGACAGGACAGGGACAGGGACAGGGACAGGGACAGGGACAGGGACAGGGACAGGGACAGGGACAGTGCCAGCCTGCACAGGGCCTCCGAGGGGCTCTTGGGGTGCACAGAGCAGCCTCCCAGTCCCGGGATTCTGGCACTCAGGGCAGGAGGGCTGAGGCTCACCCTCAGCCCCCTCACCCAGAGCTGCTCAGGGCTGCTCTGGCTCGGGATCGGCGCTGGGGGTTTCTGAAGGAGCTCAGGCTGCTTTTCCTGAGCCTGCCCTGCGGGCAGAGCCGGGGGAGGATCCGAGGGGAGCGGCGTGCGCTCGGCATCGCCCGCACCTCTAACCCGGCGCTCACACCCGATAAACAAAGCTTTCATTGCGTTTGCAGACAAACAGCTCCGGGCCGTTCCTCAGTGAGCGCTCCCACAGACGCCTCGGGTGCCCGGAACGTTTCCATGGGGCCGGAGCGGGGCTGTGCGCCCAGCCCGGCTCCTGTGCGACCGAGGAGCTCCAGCTCAGCGCCGGCAGGGACAGCCCTTTGCTGCCCCGGCTTTCAGTTTAGGAACCTGGGATCTCCCGTGTTGGAAGGGACCCACAGGGATCGCCCTGTCCCTGCTCAGACCCCCCAGCAATCCCAGCCTGGTCATCCCTGGAGCGGTGTCCAGACGCTCCTGGAGCTCTGGCAGCCTCGGGAATGTCACCATTCCCCGGGGACCCTGGGCAGTGCCAGCACCTCGGGGGAGGAACCTTTTCCTGAGCCCCAACCCTGCCACCTCCTACCCCACAGCCCCCCAAAGCCACCCGGCCCAGAGCTGCCGGGGGAAGGGACAAGACTCCAGGAAAAGCCACCAAATCGGTTATTAAATTTTAATCAAACAATGCAGAGGGCTACAAAGATCACACTAAAATTTAATGAGCCGGGCTTGTTGGCTTCCCCGAAGAAGCACATTACAGTAAAAATGTGGCTCCGGAAAGGTGCCTGACTTCCAGGTATTATCCACAAACCCTCCCCACTCCCTGCTCATGGGGAGAAACGAGGCGTGAAGTGGTTCCTTATGGATGGTTAAATGAGGGTTTGTTTTTCCTCTTCCTCCAGATACCAATTTCTTTTCTTTTCACCATCTCATCTTGCCACAATTTATTTATTCTGGAATTTTGACTCTTGAGAGCACACTGGCAGAAAGGCCTCACAGAAAAGCTGCTCTTCTTCGAAGAACAGGGATGTTGTGTGGATTGAGCACTGACCCCCTCCTCAGCATGCAGTGATCTGTGCCCTGGAGTCACTCTGCTTCCTTCTTCTGGACCAGCAGAAAGGAAACCCCAACCTAAGACTGTTTTTTTTTTTAATCTCAGAGGCTTCAGTTCCCAGCTTAGGATGCAGGCAGCATCGCATCTAGAACTGCACAGCTGCATGCAGCAATTCAAAAATTGTCTTGTTGGACTACAATGTGCCAATTTCTTACATTTACAGCCATTTTCAGTATTACAGCCTGTGGCACTGAAGCCAGGAGGCTTTTCTTCAGGGAGCAGGAGCCGCTGCAGAGGTGACCATTACCACACGCTGCCCCGGGAGGGTGGGAGCCCGGAGGGAAGGGACGGGGGAGGCTGCGGGGGCTGCGTTTGATCAGCCCCGGGAGCTGCAGGAGCGGCGCGCCGGGTCGGAGCCCCTGTCTAGACCAGGGGGTTGGCAGCGGCTCCCGCTCCGCTTTAATATGCCTGGTTGGACTCCAGGCTTGGGAAAGTGAATTAGTGCTTGGGCTGGAGCCAGGGCTGTGGTGTTCCCGTGCTCCCAGGAACGCGGGGAGGGAGCTGGGGGAACGGTGGCAGGGGTGCCCTGGGCAGGGGGTGACAGTGGGGTGTTCTCTGGTGACGGGTGACAGCAGGGTGGGGTCCCAGGGCACCCATCGCTCACAGGGGGTTTGGGAGCACCCACGCGTGCACAGCTCCCCTCCCACCTCGGAGTGGGTTTGTTTATGCGGGAGGAAAATGCCATTCATCGCTAGGGCAGGCTCTCCAGAACTCCCCCGGGAGAGCCTTTCCAGGCTGCAGCCAGGCCCGCTCCAAGCTGAGCCCTTCCCAGCCAAGCCCAGCACAGCTCTGCGCTGTGTCTGGCAGGAAACAGCACCGTGGCAACATTTGCACTGCTGGGCTGCAAGACCTGCAGCTCCAGTGGGGGCCATTCCGCTCCCTGCTGCTCCAATCCCTTTGCTATTAATTAATTCATTATTATTTCTGTTTATCTGCAAACTTTATCATTATTCCTGAAAAGAACCCCCTTCACTCTCCTTTGACAGCACTTTTGGGATGTGCTGGACCATGAGGGGCACACTGGGCAGTTCTTTCCCTGGAGCTGAGGCCATGGAGCGCTGCTGGAGCCGCCCTGAGTCTGGGGTGTCTGGGCTTGGAGGGGAGCTTGTACTGCTAAGTGCTGACAGGACGTCGCTGTCAACACAATGTTCCGCCTTGGAGAACCTTCATCTAGGAAGATACTTAATGAATTAGTTAATTAATGAGTGGAGTTTGATTGATGGATCATAGGGAGCTCTCAGCAGGGTGAGCCTGACCCTGGGATATTGCTGCTGTTACTTAAATGCATCCCCTTGCTGGTCCGAGGCACTCGGTGTTCTGGCAATTTGCATGCATTAAATGTAGCTCCTTAATAGGATGTAATGTTAGTGAAAAGCCAAAAGCATAGCAGCTGTAACTTAAAAGACAGCCCCATTACTGCAAGCCTTATAATTAGGGTAAGAGGGAGACTCGCGCTGCCATATGTTAAACTCTTTTGAGGTTAATAGCTCTGTAAGATTTTGCAATTTAAAAAAATTAGTCTTGAGGAACGATGACAAGGCTCGTCAATGAGGCAGCTCCGGCGGGGGCCGGGATGCTCTGTCCTGCACAAGCAGGCGTGGGGGACAGGGATGCTCCTGGGTCACCTCTGTGCTGCCCTCCTCCTGCCCAGCCGTTTGTAAAATCCCTTCTGTGCTCAGCAGCTGCACCCAGGGGTGCTCCTGGCTGGGCAGGATGCAGCAGGCGCCGGGCAGGAGCAGCTCCTCCTCTGCCCCGCTCTTTGGGGGCCCGTGCAGCCTGCACAGAACAGCAGCTGCTGCCTGCAGGTCCCCAGGCCGGTGTTTGGCTGAAGCAGGAACAAATAACCCTTGTGCAGTGGTTGTTTGGGAAAGCTCTGTTCCCCTGTAATCGCTCACAGAGGCCTCTGCTCCGTCTCACACTCAGCACAGGGCTCCGGGAGGATCCGGAGTGCTCAGGAGAGCCCAGGAGAGCCCAGGAGAGCCCAGGAGAGCTCCTGGGCTGGCTGTGGATCCGAGGAGGGGCTGGGTGGTCTGAGCTCAGCCCTGGCAGGGAGGCTGCTCCCCGGGGGCTCCTCTCGGCGGGGGTTGAGAGACAGCTCCTGTGTTTTCCCTTCCAGCTTTTCTTCTTTTCCTCTGTTGTGCAGGCAAATCATTCCACTTCCCAGCGTCAATTTCCTCATCCATAAAACTGAGACTAAAAATGTACTTGTTAGGGGTGTCACAGGCCCTTCTGAGTCTGCCAGGGCTTTGATGTCCTCTTGTTAGAGAAGCGTGGCTGTGAAGGCATTTATTGTCACCAGTACGTGCGGTGGGCGGCCAGCGGGCAGCAGCGAGGGCGGGACCCTCTGGGGACACTTGAGGTGTGTGCACTTAACTTGGCTGCCCGGGGAGGGCATGGTTTGGCTTTCCTCACTGCCAGGAGATGGGCAAACTGTGCCTGGGAGCAGCGAGTGGGGAACAGGAGGGGTCACTTGCTCTGGGGAAGGTTCTGTGGGGTGATGCGGGCTGGTGCTGATTGTCACCCAGACTTGCTAAATAGGAACTTTCTCAGCCACAGTAGTGGAAGACTTTAAGGTCATCCTGAGCTCGCTTTAAATGTTCCCTTCCTGCACCCCCCTCACCTTATTAAAGTGTTTAATTGCTTTCTTATTTAAGTGCATCAAGATTTCCTGATAGGTTGGTCCATCTGGCTCGCTCGTTCTCTTTAGGGAAGCTGGGGAGATGGAAGAGAGAAAATTATCTTAAAGTTCCAGGTTACTGGGGAGAGATACGAGATCATTAAATCTTCTCCATCAGTGTTTGGGTATCATGAAGCTCAGGGGCTGTTTTGATATTGAGCTGGGGTTCAGCTTTGGAAATTCAGGATTTGTTCTTCTGCTGCTTGGAGAATGAGGCCTCAGCTCCACTGCCCAGTCCCCGTTGCTGCTGGGATGGTCGTCAAGTGATTTCCAAGGAGTCTGAGGCTGTGGCTGAGGAGTGGAACTTGGGAAAATACATTTCAGGGGGCAGACCCTGAAGGGGGGGAGGGATTGTTCAGCCCTGCGTGGCTCTCGTGTCCCCGAGCCCGGGGATGCCGTGCACAGAGGAACCTGTGAGCCCTGAGCAGCTCAGGGTGCTCAGGAGCCTCCCCCTCGGACTCCAGCTGCCTTTTTCCTTTTCCCACTGGTGCTCCAATGTCAAAGGCAAAGTCCCCATCTTCAGATCGATACCAAAGCCATTAAAGCACATCTTCAGTTTCTGTGATGCCGCTGCTGTGCTCAGCTGTGCTGGGTTTACAACGAGTTCATGTCTTTGGGCAGAGGGAAATGCTTCACGGTCCTGGCCTCTTCTGCAGGCTGCCCACAGATGAGGTGATTGATCCTCTAGCAGGGAAGAGGGGGTCCCAGAGGTTCTGGAGCAGATTTTGCAAGGGCAGGGGGAGCTGCCAGCCCCCAGCTCACTTGGATTTCAGCATACAGGAGTGCTCGGGGCAGGAGCAGTGCAGAACATGCACAGCTGGCTTCGGCTCCTGCAGCTCCAGGGGACTTAGGCATTTACAAGCACATTGTGAAGCGTGGCCCTCCTGCAGGAGAGCATGAGAAGCCCTCTGCAGCCCTTCATCCCTCCCTGAGCCCTGCGGAGCCCGTCACGCTCGCAGCAGTGAGCTGGGGCAGGCCCAGGGCTGGGCAGCCTCTGATCTCTTTGGCACCGCTCTGCCTCTGCTCTTCGCTCAGCGTTTGTCATTTGTTGATGCAGAGCGTGTGTCTCAAGGTGCTTGGGGTATTCCTGGCTTTAGTGCCGTGGTGCTGGGCAGTTTTTCAGCACAGGGTTGAGAGCTGTGACTGCTCACGTGTAGCTGTAAACCCCGTCCATCTTGCTGCTCTGTGCGGAGGGGGCAGGTGAGGATGCTCTGATGCAACACTCCCCTTGTCTCTGGCTGGGAACAAAGCTGACCCAGCAGCTCATTTGAGTTTCCATCTGCTGCTTCCACGCTGGAGGAGAATGGTGTCTTAGTTGTCTGAGGAGAGACTGCTTTTTAATCATGTCTGCACTGCCTGGGGTTTGGGTCTCGGTGCCAGCCAGTAGGAAAAATCAATGTTTAAACTGTTCGATGAGGAGCGCTGGCTGCCAGTTCCTCCTCCTCTGACGGCTCCTGGGGGAGAGATGTCTGTGCCGTGTGTGCCCTGGGTGTGCTGCGGGCTCCAGGCAGCTCTAGCCCTTCCGGGGGGGCAGTTGTGCCCCAGCCCCCTCTGATAAGGAGGTGTTGAGGGGTTTGGGTGCGAGCTGAGCTCCCCTTTGGACTCGTGAAGGGCCCTGGAGCTGAGGTGCAGGGTGCCCACCTGGCGCTGGCACATGTCAGCTGTGTCCCCCCTGCTGCTCTGGGCCTGGTCTGACAGTGGGCACGGGGGACGTGGATCTTCCCCTGACCCTGCTGTGACAGACGGGACAGCTCTCTTGGGCAGGCTGGACTCGCTGTGATGAGTGAGGATGGGGAGCGGAACAGGAGGAAACAAAACGGAAATCCATCTTCTGGCGCTGTTAAATAATGGTGCTGGTGCTCGGACAGCAAAGAAATATCCTTTGGACAGCGTGACAGAAAAGCGTGTGGGTGCTGTCAGACGTGCCCTCGGCTCCTCTGAGCACATCGTTCTCTGAGAGGTGACAAATGTCCCCCGGTGCAGGGCCAGCACCGCCATCCCTCCAGGGCCACAGGAGAGAATGGGATGTGCAGAATTCCTGCTGGAATGGGAATGTGCCGGGGCAGAAGGGCCCTGAGCAGCTGCAGGGGAGCCGGGCTCTTGTTGCAGAGATGGGGGTGGTCATCCCAGCTGTCGCAGGGACCCACCACAGGCCCCTCAGTCCCTCCCTGCTCCCCTCTGGAGGAGCCACCCCGAGAGGGACAGACGTGGCAGGGGTGGTGGCCCTTGCTCCCGGGGCCACAGGGGGTTGCCAGGCTGCAAGGGGAGGGTGACAGGTGGCGCAGGGCCTTCCCAGCTCCTGATAACCCTCACTTGCTGATCTTCCTTCATTGCTGGATGCTGATGAAGTGCAAATCCTGGCCTGACCTCAAATTCCATCTGCATTTCCTCAGATTTGCCATTTCAGGCAGTGGTTTAGCTCTCAATCCCCCCGGGCAGGCTGGGAGGGGGGCTGAATAATGCTTTGTGCTGTTTTACACCTCTTTGCACCTGAAGGTTTCGGAGCCCTCTGCAGAGGTTAAGGAAGGTGGCAGGTGGGATCAGGGAGTGTTGAACAGGTAGACACAAACCCACAGCTGTGCTGAAGTGACTCCAGAGCCAGGCAGACACTGGGTGTCAGGGTGAGGGCTCTGCAGCCCGCACCTTTGCCCGAGTACAAGCTCCTGCTCCACCCTGGGTTTTTGGGAAGCATGTTGCCCACTGGCTCCCCTGTAAGTTGTTATCAGGAGCTGCTGCTCACGATCCTGAGGTCCTCCTGCCTCCTGGAGTAAAGCATCGGGACAGAGACTCCTCAATTCAGAACAGCCTGTCATGTTGTGTTTCCCGAGGCTTCATTTCACTTTTTAAATGATTTAATTGATGAGCCCTTTCTTTTTATACATCCACATTCAGCTGGTTTCCACAGTAACAACCAAACCTGGAACCCGGAGCTTGGAGTCCTTTCTGAGTAAATAATGCCAAACCAAATCCTCGAATATTTAATTAAATTCACTGTCATGCCCCTTTTATCTTTGTTCTGTGAATCTTCCATAAACAGATTTCATGGAAACATGGAGCTTAAAGGAGATAGCGGAGGACAGCCTTCAGGGGAGCTGCCCTGGGCCAGCACGGAGCCCTCGGTGGCCTCGGTGCTGTGACAGCCCCGTGGGGACAGTGCAGCTCCTCCGTGTCCTGTGCAGTGCCAGGGGCTGCTGCCTGCTGGATTCTCTTGACTCGTGGTCAGTTCGTGACCATCAGTGACCCCAGGCTCCTCCAGGTTTTTCTGGCAGCACCCTAAAGGTTCCTGGGCTCCCCCAGATCCCATTTCACAGTTTCAGGATCATTGTACATCCTGAACCTCCCTGATGTGCTGCCAGAGCTGCAAATCTCATCCTTCTTTCTGTTCCCTCCTGTGGTCTGGGGTGCAAACCCTGAGGAGCTGGAGATGCTGTGGAGCACAACCACAGCCACCGAGTGGATTATTTGTTCAGATGAAGGTGGGGGTGGTTCAGTCCTGTCAGCAAGGTCAGGAGCGTGAGACTGACCAGGGGCAGGGGTTCAGACTGATTTTATTTTATTTTATTTTATTTCCCCCCAGACACTGCTGAGCTCTGATGGCCATGCCACCGGGCAATCAATTATCCCTCTGCCAGGGAGGGTGACATGGACACCCAGTGGTGTTGGTTTGCTTACAGTGGCTCTTGGGTGCTTTTCCATGGTATCACAACACATCTTAATCAGATGGTGAGTGGGCTTAATTAGCCCAAGTATAGGTTTTATTTTTGATTTCTATGACTACTTAATCTAATGGCAACACATTATCTGCTCTGAGGTCTGCAGTTTTCCATTTGTAATTATTGCTGCTCTTAATTGATGGTGCATCAGGGGTTGTGGCTGCAATATGGGAGTTGGAACAAGTCGATTTTCTTGAGCACAGATCCCAAAATGTTCCTGTGAAGGTCCCTGTGCCTTGATGTGCTTCAGCCCAGGTTTGAGTTGCTGGCTACCTGGCTTTAGCCAGAGGAAGGAGGAAATTCCTTGGAATGATGAAATCTTCGGTGTCTGTCACACCAGAGCCGTGTATTGTGAAATTTGTGCCATTTCATGGTGGAGTTGAGGGAATTAAAATGCCTGGATACCGTAGCTGGAAGCTGTTCAGGTAATGGAAGCAAAACAGATTATAAATTTCCAAAATGAGGCCTGGCATTTATGACTAAAACCTCGCATTTCAGGACATGCAGATGGTGAGGCAGGAACAGCTTGGAGGGATGGGCTAATACAGAATTATTAATTGCAGTGGCTCTGGCATCTTTTTCCCAAGAAGGTGCCTGTTTGGTGGGGGGGGTTGATGTGGGCAGTGGGAAGGGTTGGGTGGCCCAGGGAGCCTCACTCCGTGCTGGGAAGCCACACTGGCTCTTCCAGGTGATTTTAGGGATGGAGCTTGCTGGGTGCTGTGCTTGGCCTCCCTCACCGCCTTGGAGGGACGGACCCGACTGTGTTGTCCTCTGGGGCAGCTCCCCCTGAGCAGCCAACACACCATGGAGAGGGACGGAACACAGATGTTTTTAAGTGTATTTTGCAAGTCCCAACATCTTCCTGAGGCTTTTGGGTGTTGCCTTTTCCAGCTTCTGCCAGCAGAGGGAATGCACAGAAATGTGCCAATTTTATTTTCTCCTGTGGAGAGGCCCCTGCTCAGCTGGGAACAGCAAACACACGGAGCCCTGGTGTTGCCCCTTGTCCTGGGCCATGCTGTCCTGTGCCTGACACCCTGGCAAGGCCTCCCTGTGTGCGTGGGGAGGCTGCTTTACACAGCGTTTTCAGAGATTCCCTTGTTCCAACCTGCTGTGGTGACAGGGAGAAGCCGCAGCCTCTTCCCCAGCCTCTCTGTCGCAGGGTGACCGATCAGATAATGTTCTCTAAGCAAATGCACAAATAACACGAATTGGGGTTGGCACCGAGCAGTGAGGTGTAAAAAAAGCAATTTGAGGTGTTCTAAGAAAATGCCAGAGCCTCTGTGTTGTGATTGCCTGTCGGAAAGCCGTGCCCGGGGTGCGGAGCTGCAGGGACACCAGGGAGAGCAGAGGCTGAGCTGCCGGGGGAAGCAGGGCAGCAGCTTGGGGACAGCACTCAGATTCCCTCTGATCCCGAGCCCATCCTTTAATCTCCTCTGGCTGTGGCAATTTGCTGCACGCTGGGAAATGCTGAGGGCAGGGAGAGCCTGGGGTGCAGCCCCAGAGTGATGGGAAGGCTGCTCCAGACAGGGGCCAGGGGATGCCAGTGGCTGGGCCGGGTGAGAGCTGGGGCTCTCCCTCAGCACAGGGTGAACAGACAGTTCAGTATCATTCTGGTTTTCAGTCACAGATGTGATTGGGGATGGATTCCTCTGCACGTGGCAGCGGACGTGGGCACATCTTTGAGGTTGGGACGTGTCCCTCCCCTGTGCCCACTCTGGCCAGGTCCCCCTTTTCCCCCTTTGCCCCCCGCTCCTGCGGGTGCTGCTGCTGTGGCTCGGTGTGAGCCTGTCTGGAGGGAGGCAGATGATATCTGAGATGGCAGCCTTGCATTTCTGCTCCATTTCCCTCCAGCCTCTCCTCCTGTAACATTCATTAGCCACAGAGAGGCCGGGCTGAAGCGCTGAACAGAGGCTGTGTGCAACCTCTGAGTAACCCCCGTGCTGCAGCCCCTGCTCTGCACCCCGCCAGCTCCTCGGGAGGAACGAGCCCTCAGCTCCCACCCCAGAACACCAGCATACCTCGTTAGTGTGGCACAACCAACATCTGCCTCCTCGACCTACCTGTTTACAGTGGGGAAACTTCTGAGGGAAGCTCCGTGCTCTTGGAAATGAAAGCAGGGTTAAAAGAGACCTGGGAATTCTGTCTGGTTTGGAATGCACTCATCTTTCTGTAGGCACACAGTTTGCGGTGGCTGGGAATGGGGCTGAGCCTCAATCCTAATGGGCTACACCTGTGAGGGACTGGTGACCAGTACTGAAGGTGATGAGTTAATGACCTACACCTGTGAGGGACTGGTGACCAGTACTGAAGGTGATGAGTTAATGACCTACACCTGTGAGGGACTGGTGACCAGTACTGAAGGTGATGAGTTAATGACCTACACCTGTGAGGGACTGGTGACCAGTACTGAAGGTGATGAGTTAATGACCTACACCTGTGAGGGACTGGTGACCAGTACTGAAGGTGATGAGTTAATGACCTACACCTGTGAGGGACTGGTGACCAGTACTGAAGGTGATGAGTTAATGACCTACACCTGTGAGGGACTGGTGACCAGTACTGAAGGTGATGAGTTAATGACCTACACCTGTGAGGGACTGGTGACCAGTACTGAAGGTGATGAGTTAATGACCTACACCTGTGAGGGACTGGTGACCAGTACTGAAGGTGATGAGTTAATGACCTACACCTGTGAGGGACTGGTGACCAGTATTGATGAACTAATGAGCTACACCTGTGAGGGACAGATGACCAGTACTGAAGTGCATGAACTGGTTGGTTCTGATGCTCCTGGTGTCAGTCGCACGTCCACCTTCATCTTTCAAGTTTAAGGATCAGCTGCTCGTGGCCTTCGAGGTGACACCGCCACTGGAACGGCCATTAGGGTAAGTGGATATGTTGTGTGGGAGCACTGGGTGTTCTGGAAGAGTCTGCCTGCTCCTCAGACTGGTCACAGGCCCAGGAGGGTGACACGGCTCTGGGGGTGACAAGAGGAGGATCTGGTGGTAACAGGCCTGCTCTTGCTGGCTGCTTTGGCTGGTTGGTGCAGCTGCTGCCCAGGCCTCCTCTGCTGGGAGGCTTTGGTGTTTGGATGTGCTGTGGGTGGTCTGTGGTGTGAAACCAAAGGTGCTGCTGGGGGTTCAGGTGAGCAGCTGGAACGCTGCTGCTCTTCCAGCCCTTTCTGGACCCTCCGGGTGCTTGCCTTGCGTGTCCCTGCTGCTGTGAGCACAGTGCCAGGACAGCAGCTGAACTACTCTTGCAGATAAGGATGTGAGGGAGTTATCTGGAAGCCTGCAGATACTGTTGTGAGGAGGAAGGTCACTGAAGAGAGGGAGGTGGAGGAGATGGAGATTAGGTGATTTGGAGATGGCTTGAGGGATTTAGTGGAGAGGCAGAGCTCCTGTGGAGCATGAATGGGCAGCAGCACCTCTGATGGATTACAGGGAGCCTTGTTCAGAGGCGCTCTGTGCTGCTGCCGCAGAGACCAGCAGGGAAGAGCCGGGGAACTCTTGCACGGAGAGGAGGCTGCGGAGCTCCGGAGTGACACGCCCTGTTCTGTCCCCGCACCTCCTGCCGGCACGCTCCAGGCACGCAGGACGGGAGCAGGGGGTCAGTGAGCGGCTCAGTGGATCCCTGGGGCAGAGGAGTGGCCAGGGCAGGGACTAAAAGGCCTTTTCTGAGTTTGAGACCTCGTGCTGGGGCTCTTCCCCAGGCAAGGTCCATGCAGGGAAATTCCTGCCTGTCCTGCAGAGCTCCCTGCCCTGTGTCCATCTCCAAACAGCTCGTGGGAGCTCATCCCAGCTCCTGACCTCCTCCTGCTTGTCTGCATTTGGGATTTGCCCCTTTCTATCCTATTTCAAACCCTGTTCTCTGAGCAAAAGCAGGGTTTATAGCCTTGTCCCTCTGGGTAATGCCTGTCTTACATTGTACCAGGGCTTTTCCCTTCGTTGTCACAGAAAATCCGCGGCCGCTGATCCCGCAGCCGCTGTCAGGGATGCGAACCCCGGCGCTCGGCAGCCAGATCCTATCTCTGCAGCTGGCCCCGAGCAGCCTGATCCCTCCATCACAGCCCGGCGAACTACACCAGCCTTTATCCCCTATTGTCACGGACAAAGCACAGGGATTTGTGTCCCAGGCTTAAGCTTTCGCAAATCTCCGAGTATATTCCCTAGACAGCTTCCTAGCTGTTTCCTGAGTGGCTTTTTCTCCCCGTCGCCTTTGTTTCCGATCGCTGCTGCAATTTGCAAGGGGTGTTTTGTAAATATCGCCGTTATTTACTAGAAATTGACAGCTCTGTTCCTGCGGTGGGGCGAGCGCTTCCCGGGCGATGCAGAGCCTGTCCCCGGGCTGGCCAGCAGCCGCGGGCCCCTCGGAGCCCGGCTCCGGCGTCATCCCCGCGCCTCTGACGTGCGGGAGGTGCCTGCATCCTGGAGAGCGTGTTAACATTTAAATCAGCGCCATGGTCTGGGAATAGCAGCGAGTTAAAAGGACCTCTCCTGAAAAGAGCACAGCGGGGACTTGGCTGAAGAGTTCTCTCAGCCCTTCAAGCACGCACGGATTTCATCAGCGCCAGCGTCACGCTGGTCCATTAGGGCTTGATTGAGCCGCTCTGGGGTGGGGTGGGGAGGAAGGGCAGGAGCTGCCCCTTGCCCAGGGTGGGTGGCCAGTGCGGGCCCGAGACCCGCTGGCCACTTCCCGTCCCGCCTGTTTGGGGCCCATCCTGAGAGGTTCCAGCAGGGCTTGTGTTGCTCTGGCAGTCGCTTCTCTCACAAAACTCGAGGTCAAATTAATAAATGTGCAATTATCTGCCCCGTGCATGAGGCTTCATCCTGGCCTCTCTATAGTCCAAGCTGCCCTTCAGCATGAAACATGAGGTGTAAAACACTCCTCAGAATCAGCTCACCGTGCGTTCCAAGGAGCCTGGCTGCTCCTGGTGGCTGTGTGAGCATGGAGCCCCTCCAGAGTCCTGCTCAGCTCCTGTCCTTATTTTCTCTGGCAATAACTTCAGCAACTTCATTACTGTGCTGGAGAAGTTTTTCTTTTTATCTGCCTGGACGTTCTTCCTGTCTGATTTTATTGAAAGCCCCAGTTCTTGTGTGTTATGAGACAGCACACAAGTCCCACTCTACCCCTTACGGATCATCCATTGCCTTTTTATTGCCTCCTCTTAGCAGTTGCCATTCCAAAGCCAGAGTCTCATTTTTTAGGATCTGTCAGGCTCCTGGACACCTCTGAGATAAGGACACTTCCTTCAGATCCCCCCTGGCTCTCTGGGCTCTGCTCTGTGGTGGGGAGGGCTGAGGGCTGCAGGATCCATCCCAGCAGCAGTGCCAGCAGCTGGAGAAGCTTCCTGCCCTTCACCGGGAGCTTTCAGCGAGCTGTCTGTAACGCTGGCAGCCCCTTAGCTGAGCTGACAGGATTAATTTAAAATCCCATATGGTGCAAGGGCTGGCTTTTCCCTCCCAGACTGCTCCCTGGGAGGATGGGAGGTGCATTTGGTGTCTCGCTGCCGCCTCACCCACGTCTCTGCTGACCCCTGGGGCAGCAGTTGTCCTGCCCAGGTGCTGGTGCCACTCTCGCCTCTCTCAGGGCAATAAAACTCATCAAAGCCTGTAACTGGATGCTCAGAGCCATATGGACTCTCAAGGTCCTCTGTGGAGCAGTGGGAGTGATTTAGGGAGTTTGGGGGAAGGGAGAAGTGCCCACCTTTGACCCTAGATCTGACACAGCAGCTGAAAAAATAAATGATCCAGTTGCTGGGTAAAACGTGCAGGGGAATGGTCCCTTCTGAGCGGGGCAGGGTGTCCTGGCCCTGCCCTGTGCTCCCAGCAGGGCACTGCGAGCTGGAGTGTCTGCGCTAGCACGACCAGAGTGGCAACACATGAACAGCCTTGGCTGCCACGGGGCAGCCAAAACACAGGTGCTACTCGGGAGTTTGGTTTGATTTAATACAGCTTCAGGCAGGTGAATTATTCTTTCTGCACTTGTTACTTTTGCAGCTCCCAGCATTGAGGTTTTGTTGGTTAATGTTTATAAAGCCTTTTGAAATGTGGCTGCTGGCGTCTGGGTCCAACAAAGAGAAGCAATTGTGAACAATGAAAGAGTATTTTCCAAAATACAGTGTAGTAAAAGCAGCTGAGATAAAGGTCTGCTCTCATTAATTTAAAAAATGATATTTTTCCTTCTTCTTTCAATAAAAACTGTCTGCATGATAAACTGACATCTTTAACAATTGTTTAAGCTGCACAGGTTTAAATATATACTTCCTGCATAGGCTGCTGATGAGTCACTAGTCAAAATTATTTATCAGAAGCGATGGCTCTGTGCTAGACAGCGTTAGACAGAGCTCTTTGTTCTCTGGCCAGAGCTACGTGGTTACCGAGAGCTGTTACCGGGGCCCTACAGCTCTGCTCGTAATTAAATGATTCGGAGTCAACTTTAACATCTTGGGGAAGCTGGAGCAGTTTTGGAAAAGGGCAGGAGGGTGCTGAGGATGCAGCATTTTCCATAGTGGGAGGGTAGAGCCGAGGCTGGAGCCATTCCCAGGGAATGCTGTTAGAAATGCATTTGGGCATCTTGGCTGTTCTGAGCTCTGCTGTCAATTTTTGAGCACTTGCGCTCCCATTTCTTTTGATTGCAAACACACAAACACTCTCCAGGCAGAGTGAGAGAAAACTCACCATGCAGAGAGAAGAGCCGACAGGCTACACCGAGGGCTGAGGGTGAGAAAAGGGATTTAATGAATGTATATGGACACACACAACAAGCTTTTATTAGTGTGTCATGGGATGGGATGTAGCAAGTCCAAGCACTTTAGGGAAGGGGGTTTTCCAGGTAACCCCAAAAAGCTGTGTGGATTTGGAAGCCGTTGGATTTGTGACTTGGCTTCACCAGGGCTGATGTTGGTAATTACAGCGAGTCTGGAGGGTGTTGGCCTCACAACTGCAACAGGCTCTGCCCACAGACTGCCCAGGGAAGGGACTCGGGGCACCATGGGCTGTCCTGGGAATGGGGATGGGAGGACACAGAGGATGCTCAGGCACAGGGAATCGCTGCTGGCAGTGCTGGGCTGAGCCCAGAGGAGCCCCGGGGATGCTGAGCCCAGGGCAGGTCAATCCCTCGGACACTCTGCTGCCTCTCGTCCCCGGGATCCGGTGCCGGTGACTCCGTAACAACCCCGTGCCCTTGGCCGCTGGAGGACGGGGGCTCTTTCTTCTGGTGCTGCCGGGGCTGGTCTCCCACACAGAACACCTTTATTTCCTTTTAATCAAATTGTCACCAGGAGACACGTCTGTTCCCACTCGCCTCGCTGCTTTCATCAGGGTGAGGACGGGGCCGTCCTTTGGAGCGGCGGATGCGGATGCAAAACACCTCAGCCAGGCAGGGCAGGGGATATCAAAGCAGAGCCTGGAGAGGTGGGATGCCGGGATTTGCATACGCGATTGCCGGCTGAAATGCAAACAGCAGAGATGTGAAAATCAGTGTGAAGGGTGAGCATGAAAAGCAGGGGCAGGCTGGGGAGGGGGGAGCCAGGGCAGGTGGGGAGAGAAGCAGCGAGATATGAAAGAGGAGGAAAACGAACACACAGAATATTTTAACTAACAGAAAAGTTTCTTGTACGGCAGACAGATGATGAAAGGGAGACAGTGAGGAATTATTAGGACAGAAGATAAGGAAACAGCAGAGATAGGAAATAATTATTTTGTATCTGTCTTTATAAATGAAAATGAAGGGCATTAACTTAAATAGGATTTAGATTTTCAGGGACAGAAGGGGATGAATTAGGAAGTGTTCAGATAGCGGCAGAAATGGTTATTAAAGGTTGGGGGCTCTTGAAACAGACGCTGTGGCTGGGCCTGTGGAGAAGCAGCTGGGCAGGGAGGGGACAACTTGGGGTGCCCAAATCCCCTGTGTGACTGAGGGGTGCTCAGTCCTGCTGGGGCTGACCGGCCGCCACACTCAGCCCAAGCTGAATCGCTCCAAGAACCTGCACAGGGCTCTTTTCTCTCTCAAAACTCTCCTGGCTTGTGGCACACAGCTCCGCAATAAAGATGCTTCTGTTTAGGATAATGATAATTAGGAACACTTTCTAATATTGCTGTGGGGGGTAAAAATAAAAATCCACCCCCAGTAAGAACTTCCTTAAGGCGTGTTTTCATCCCCCTTACACAGAAGTAAAATGAATTCAGCACGTCAAGCATTTTTATTGCATTCTAAAGCCAAACAGCCCTCGGCCCTGTTACATTTTCATGCACTTAAAGAGCACTTGCAAAATTCTTTTCATTTGCACTTGGTTTAATTTCAGATGATGTTTTCATCACTGTGTCCCCACTTTGCTCGCACAGCCTCCTACCTGTGGTTATCCAGGAGA
Organism: Bombycilla garrulus; assembly: GCA_013400315.1. Taxonomy (NCBI): domain Eukaryota; kingdom Metazoa; phylum Chordata; class Aves; order Passeriformes; family Bombycillidae; genus Bombycilla; species Bombycilla garrulus. The sequence goes on along the minus strand of VXBU01018243.1, from coordinate 460,370 downwards.
ATAGAACCTCATCTGCATAACTAGAAATGTTTGTTTCCTTGGTTTGATGTACAAATGGGCAGGTTTGAGCGAGCTGCTGATGGCAGATATGGAGCTTTTGGGGAGTGATTCATTTGAAATGATATGTCAAGATTTCCAAACAGACCAATGACATGAAGTTTAATGTCAGAAATTGAGCTATTTGAGCACAGCCTGACCTTCGGGGGCTGCATGTTAATGACATTCCAGAAATACTCTTGCAAGTGCTGCGGTTTAGGGCCTGAACCTCATCAGCCACTTGGGAAAATCCCTTCTTCACCTCTGGCAACCTGATAGGAACTTTTAACTTTTGCCCTGATAAACAACATCTAACAGGCTTTAAATAAACCAAATAACAGTAATTTCTCTTAACCTCAGACTCTTAATAACACTTCTCTCTTGTGTCACTCTGATACACTGAACTTTGCTGGTAATGGATTTGGCTTTGGTGCTGAAGGGCTGACTCCTCTCGGCTCATCCCTGTGGTTTTTATAGGGTTCTGCTGGTGGATCTGCCCACCTTGTCCCCCCTAGAGGAGCTGGACGAAGGATTTGGGGGTGGCACTGGGCCAGGAGCATCACATAACCCACCGCCACCTCGCTCTGCTGCACTGGAGAGCTGAGGGATGTGGGGGTGCTCCCACTGGAGCCCCAAGCCCGTGGTACCCAGCTGGGAGCGAGGGGAGATCTCTGTGCAGCCCTCCTGCTGAATGCTGCATGGAGGAGCTGGAGGAGTTCTGTGTCTGCTGCCTGGGAGAGGAGCAGGATCAGCCTCGTGAGTGGGCGAGTCACTTATTTATAACTCTCCCACTGAGAGCGAGTTTGTTTAATTTCTGGAGCAGCTCAGCGCCGGCGAGTGTGGCTGTATAAATTTGCTAACAATAGTGTCTGAGCCTATATATAAACCCGGAGACACTGCAATCCGCCGTGCATTCCAATTAACAGCCAGATGTATGATCTGTGGCGTGCCAGAGGTGAGCTGGGACCTTACCTTGATGCTGCTCTTATCAGTCCCAAACTCCCAGGGAGCAGCCGCTGCCTGTCTCCTGTACAGAGCATGTGCTACTGCCTGGTTTGTCCCTGCTCTTGGGATTTCGTGCACCTGATGTGTTCACAGTTCTCTCTGTGGGTCCCTGGGGCTCTGGCCGCTGGCCTTGCAGCCCGTTTTCTTGCACACCTTGTGACTAACGGCAGGAGCTGTGGGATGGCAGTGCTGGCTCTGGCAGAGCCTCGCTGGGGCTGCTGGCTCCTGGTCCCCGGAGCAGCTGGCGGTGCAGGGGAGGGATGCAGGGAGCAGCAGATGACATTGCTCTGGGAAGGGCAGCACATCAGCCTGCAAACTGCTCCGGGCTCTGGAATGGACGTCACTGGAAAGAGGGGTTTTAGGACATGTCCATTACACTGTTAATTGTTAATTGATAAAATCTGACACAGAGTAAAGGCCAGAATGTGCACGAGTGAAGCTGAGCTTGTCCTGTAAATTACCCACGCGCAGCTCGAGTTTCCGCCTTGGCTATTCTGTCAGCAAGAATAGGGCTATTCACCTGGTAAAGTGGAAAACCATGATTGAAATGAGATTTACAGCACAGTTGTGGGAAATAATCAAAATGAGAGGCTGCCTTTTCAAACCACCCACTGCCAGCAGAGAGGCAGCCAAGGGGCTGCCGTGGCCGGGGCGGTGGCTGCCGTGTGCAGGGCACCTGGGGACACCACTGCCCTGCTCTGGGGCTGGGGGAGGGCTGGGGGGTCAGGGCAAGGCAGGAATTGGGTGGTGGCGGCTCCCCGGGGCAGGTCCTGGTGGATTGACATCCACCAAGCTGCATCTGTAACGTACCTGCAATTGCGATATTGCTCATTCTGGCCTCATAAAAATGAACTCATAAATGAGCACTTGAGCAAAGGAGGTTCCTGCTGGGGCAGGGCCGTGTGTCTGCTTGCTCTTTGTGGGGGAGCTGGTTTGAAAGTCAGTTTGAGCTCTGGTGAAGGTATTTGAGGGTTCAGAGGAGCAGAGTGGCCTGTTAGGTGGTGCAAGGAGGATTTATGCCCTGAGTGAGCTCACCAGGCACAGGCTGAGCCCCTGCTTGGAGCAGCTGTTTGACATGCAGCAGCCAGAGCACATTCTGCACCGTCTTAATGGAGCCAAGTAAATCCCATCAGCTCCAGAGGCTGCAGACTGGACCTGGGGAGGGGCTGCTCCAGCCTCCCGAGAAACCCAGTTACAATATCACCACTTCATGTCATGCAAGAGAAAAGGTGCAATTTAAAATCCCATCCTTCAGGTGCAGCGAGCAGCCTTTGGTTGTCAAAACTGCATTTCTTTAAGGCAGTGGCCCAGAATAAACTGGTAATGAAGAGTCATTTGACAGCAGGCAAGCTGGAAACATGTCCATGAAAATAATACAAGAGTTTCTAGTTTATCGTGCATTTAGGTGACTTATTTTTTTCCCTGTGCAGCTCCTCTCCGCCACAGGCAGTTCAGCAGAGCTGTGCCTTGGGGAAGGAGGTTCCTGAGCAAGCTGCAGGTGTGTGTGGAAGGAATGTGCCTCATGGACTGAGCGCTGCTGGGCTTGTCCAGCTGCTCCTGGGCATTACCAGCCCCTCAGTTAATTCTGCTGTAGGGGCAGAGCTCGGGAGCGAGGCTCTGGGTACCCGGCTGTTCTGCATTCCAGCTGCTGCAGCAGTGACTCCTGCTCCCTTGGCCATGGCCTCTCCCGTGCCCAGCCAGTGTCCACAGTCAGAAATCCCATCTCCTACATAGGACAGAGAATAAATGCCCATTCCTCGATTTTCACATCATCCCCTTGCAGTCTGGGAGCTGTGGCTGACAAGACCTATTATTTTTCCAGTTATCCAAACTGTCTGCATCGTAACAGCTTCCTACTTCAGTCGAGACAGTCTGAAAAGTTTAATATGATTTCAAATCAGAGTGCCAATAAAACTTGACATTATTAATATGATGTCAAGGGGTTTTCCAACTGCTTAGGGAAAAACAACGTGTCCCATTAAACAAAGCTCCCTGCATTGTGAAATATTAAGTGACTTTTCAACGAGTGCCAGCTGGAGCTATTAGTTTTCCTTTGGTGCTGCTGATGTGGAGAGGAGGTCTGGCTGAGAACCTTTTATGAAGACATTAGCCGAATCCACGCAGTCGGAAAGGCTTTTGCTTTCCGAGGGACCGCGCTCGATCCGGGCTGCGTCTGCCAGGATGAATTATTAAAGGCAGTAAATACGTTTGGAGGGATGTGTCTCCTCCCCCCGTTAATGCCCTGCTTACACTGGGGAGTCTGGAGCCTCTACCAGGACTTGGAGCCAGGATTTCCATAAATGAGCCCACCCCCTGATCTTCTCCTAGCGTTCCCCACGGGAGCTGGGGAGCGGGGAGTGCTGCTGGTGCTGTCATAGAGGGGCTTGGCTTGGAAGGGACTTTGGAGATCTTTTGGTTCTACTCGCTGCCATGGGCAGGGGTGCCTTCCCCTGTCCCAGGTGCTCCAAGCCTGGCCTTGGACACTTGGACACTGGCCTGTGCCAGGCCTCAGTCCCCCCAGTACAGAATACCCCTCGCTCTGACTCGGGGCTGGATGGGGTTGGCTGTGCTGGGGTCGCTGCCTCGGTGCAGTCCTGGCCTGGCTCGGTGCTTGTTTTGTAGGCAGGACTTCCAGGGTATCCCGCTGCTGCTTTCCAGGCTGGCTGGATTTCCTGGTGGGTGCTCAGGCAGCTGACAGCCGGCGGGAGGCCTGATGTTCCTGCAATCTTTCCTTTGCCTCCAGTCATTGTGAAAGAAAATCACTTCATCTCTTTGTCCAGACTAAACATGTTCTGCACAAAAAAAGTTGAAACAGATTTTTTTTTTAGCAAGCCTTTGGTACCACGCCCAGGACTGAGCAGGGATTTGTGTGCTCCAGGCTTTGTACAGCACATGAAAGGCTCAGCTACGCGCAATGTTTATATCAGGCACGTGTTGGTGCATGTTCTCAAACACGCCCCTGAGTGCTGGGCTTGGCTCTGCCTGCACCTCTGGTGTCCCCACTGGTACAATAAGGAGGGCTTTGATATCTCACAGGGGAAGTGCAAGTGTTTAATTTAACTTTTATGAACTTCTTTGACAATGTAAGACACTACACATAAAGCTGGGTTTCAGGGAAGTCGAGGCAGTGATGTCCCACTTTTATCTCCGAGAGATCCCACATCTGAGCTCAAACCCTCCAACCCCCAGGGCTTCCAGCCAGCCGTGCTTGTGCCTTAAGGCCATAACTATTTTTGACATTTTTAGCCAATAAAACCAAACCCCAGTTCCCCTTCTAATGCAGCAGGATGCAGCTTTGTTACCTGAGCCATTAATGCTCGGGTGCCAGGGCCAGGGCTGGAGAGGAGCCTGCCGCTGCTGCCTTCCCCGGGGAAACACCATCCCAAGGGTCCCAGCATCCTGCACCTGGAGCTGGAACCTGCCCCACAGCCTCCAGCCACTGCCCTGGGCTGTTCCCCCTGCTCTGCCTGGTCCTGGGGGCGCTTTGCCCCAACCAGGGGCAGGGTGTTGCACCTCTCCAGAGGTGGGTGTTGCTTCAGCTCCCCAGTAAGCTCAGCTCCTGGAAGGACAGCAGGCAGTTTTAATGCAGCCTCCAAGGGGAAGGAAGCTTCTTGCTGCCTTTTTCCTTCTGCACAACCTTCCTTCACCTTCCTTCTTTTAATGTCTTAATCAAGTGGCTGATAAAAGAAGTGATCCATGAAAAGGACGGGTATCTTGACAAGGCACAGAGGCTTGTGGCAGCACTTTCCCCACAGATCAGCATCCTCCATGAGAAGGAGAGACAAAAAAGGCAGATTTTTGTACCCTTAAGCTTCCACCACTGCAGTTCAAAAGACCAATCTTTACAGAAAATAAATTTAAAGGAGAATTTTTGATGTATATGATGGTCTCTTGTGGTCGACAGGAGTGCTGCTGGCGGTATATGGAGTTATGCAAAGCCAGAGTTGGGATTACTTAAAAGTGTCTGTAGTTCTTTGATTAACCAGTGTGTATTTTATTTTTTATATGGCACAATCACAGCTCTACATTGATAATATCTTGCTATTATTGTTCGATACGCCGAACTCCCCCTTTTCCTACAGCATGAGGCTGCTTTTTAGGGCTCTATTTAAAGAATTCACTCTCTGCATATTAAATTTGTGGGTTTACAGCAAGGTCTGTGCTCTTGGGTGTAGTTTTGGTGCGATGCTGTGCCCAGTGAAGGGTGGCTGGCGCGTGTGGAGGCAGGGAAGGGCTGGGGCTGTGTTGTGGGAGCCTCTCTGGGGAAAGCACTGGCAGGGAAGCTCTCAGCATCCTCTTGCCCCACATCGAGAGTGCTTTCGGAGCTGCCACAGCAGGAATGATGCTGATTTTTGGTGCTCTGGCAGCTTTCCAGGCAGGACTGGAGAGACTCTGAGGTGCTGCAGCCCTTCACAGGCCAAGCCAGGGGACGTGGGGGCTCTGTGAGAGTTCTGTGAAGGTTCTGTGAAGGCTCTATGAGGACTCTGCTCTCCTGTGCACTCTGTTTGCTGCCTGTCCCCTCAGCAGCTGCTCCCTGCGCCTGGCTGAGGGCACAGGGACAGCAGAGATGAGAACAGCTCACTTGGGGAAGGCAGAAGTGGGCAGTGCCAGCCCGGGGCTGCAGTCTGGGCCTGCTGGAAGGGGAAGTTCAGCAGCTGAAGCCAAACTAGAGCAGAGGCTGCTGGGCTGGGGCCGGGCATTGTCCTGGGACCTGCTGGGCAGTGTGTGAACCTAACACTGCTCCCTGCCCCAGGCCCTTCACCCTCCACAGCAAGGCTGCAAATACAGGCTGAGCTGTGAGGCAGGCTGGTCTCTGCAGCTTCTAGCCAGGGATTTATTTCTATATTTATTTTGCATTTTCCTTCTGCCCACAGTTCCTGAGCAGGCACTGGGCCCTGGCGTGTTGACATTCCTGTGTGATCCATGTGCTCTGTGTGATGTGGAATGGGAGGAACAAACTGGGTGCAGATTTTTCAGCCTGTTTTAAGGGGAGAAGGGAGCACTCTGCATCACGAGAGGGAAGGGCATCCTCTGTGTCCGTCACCACAGGGACTGTAATGGTGTTAATAAAGGGTGTGACAGCCGTGGCTCCGTGCCCTTGGAGCTGTCCTGGGAAAGGTGAGAGCCTGCCCATGGATGCTCCAAGAAGGAAAAGAAGGATGTGGATACGGGACCTGGTTGTGTGGAATTTGTTCGGTGCTGTTGGATCAGAAACGAGGGGGAAAGGGATACTCAGCTCTTCCATTATTTGCCTCCTTTTATAATGCTTCCACTTTAAATAAAAATGAAGGTAGAAAGTAAATTTCACATCCAAAGATGGGTGTCTGCTCCTGAATAGGATCGATTTAGGGTCAGCGCTTCAGCGGCGCAGGATTTGGGTTTCAAAGGTTCCCAGCCACTCCTGCAGTCAGGTTTTTCTAAAGGGCCCAGCGTGATGACATTTACAGCCAGGATTTTCAAAAACAGCGTAGTACTTCAGATGCTGAACTCATGAAAAATCCAGTCATTTAATTTGTTAAATGAGAGCGAAGGTCTCTTCAGATAATCTCCCTGTCATTGTGAGAGTGAGGCAGTTGTGTGGGAAAAGCAGCCCATTCCCAACTGCAGCTCCTTTCGGGAGCAGAACGCGCTGGCCGGAGTCACTTTGAAGTGTGCTGAAAAGGCAGGGAGTGACCTGAGGAGTGCCAAAGGCCACCCCGTAGCAATTAACTGGGATTTGCATGGCTCCTCCCGGGAATTCGGAGATGTTTGGTGTTTGAGGAGCACACCTGCCTGGTGCAGGAGCCTTGCTGGAGGCCAGGATGGCAGTCCCCAGTGCCTGGCACAGGGACGGGCACTGCGGAGGCTGCTCGAGTGAGCGATGGCTCTCCCAGGGCACATAAAATTCTGGTGTGACAACTTGCTCCTAAGATTTCAGGCGCATCTTTTCCTTAAGAGACTCCAGCGGGCTGAGCACTGCCTGGGGATGCACAACTTGGAATTCATGGCTCCCTGCAGCCACAAACTGCCTGCGATGAGGACAGGGCACTTCATCTGCCTGTCCTGCTCTGTGCTATGGGGTTGGTGATGCTCAGAGCCATTCGCAGTCCTCGGGGCACAGGTATTCCTGTCCTGACGCCTTGTTTTGGATCAGATCTCAGCTGGGGAGCGGAGTTTCATTGCTTCAGTCAACGGGCATTGCTCCCTCTGTAGCTGTAATGGCTCTGGAATGGGGAAATAACAGCTCCTTGTTCCCTGGCCCCTTTGGCCACGATTTGCTCTGGAAGCCAGAGCGGCACGTGCAGACACGGGTCTGGCCACAGCGAGGGGCTGTCACCTCCGTGTGTGCCTGGCGATTTGGGATGGTGCTTCCCTGGGTACCAACCGCAGCTGTGGAGTGTGTGCAAATCCCAGACAAGGAGCTGAACCTGTCACTGACCTTTAACTGCTTGGGAGCTGGTTCTCCTCTGTAATAAATACCTCCTGCCATTAGCATGTGGTTAATTAATGGAGCGATAGCAGCAGAACAGAGCCCTGGCACAGGGCAATGGGCTCCCACAGCCCGTGTGCTGAGCTGTGCCCCTAAAGCAGAACCAAGAGTGGTGTGAGGTGGGCAGAGCGGAGCCCTAGCCTGCTCAGGCTGAGCCGGGTTTAACAGCATGGATGGGATGGATCCTGTCTCCTCCCTTCTCTCCTTCCTCATCCCAGCCTTCTGCTGTGGCTGGAGAGGGCAGTGGGGTTGGAGTGATGCCAGAGCTCTCTGGGGTTTCCTGGGAAGGATCACGTCAGCTGTGCTGGTGACGTAGGCCGTCCCTTCCCTCCTGTTCCTCCCTGTGTGCTCCGGAGGCTGCTGTGTTAGAGGTGACTCTGAGCATGTGAACACCAGCTTCCTTCCCATTTTTTCTTTCTTTCTTTTTTTTTTAAAGTCCCATTTTTCTGTCTTGTCAGGTCTATTTAAGCATTTAATGAGGTGAGATAGTACCAATAAATTTAACACAGCACAATAACTCTGATGTAGGCCGCAGCCTAATAAACTCCCATCCTTGGGCCGGGAGGGCAATCCAGATTGCATCTGGAGTGATTGCTTTGCTCAGGTGTTCCCGAGGTTGAACAAGGACTTTGGAGGCACTACCACAAAACTGAGGCTGTTCACTGAGACAGTTTGGAGCATGTTTGCTGAGGGTAAAGCTGGTGGTGATTAATCGGCAGCAGGGGCATAGAGGAGAGAGGTGTTTCTCACATTTCCAGCCCCGCTTTGTGCAGTACCCCTTGTACCATCCTGGGCAGAGAGCTTGGGCACTGTCCTCCTGATGGCTCTGACACATCCGCCTCTGATGAAATACTTGGGGATTTTTGCACCATGTTGCACAGTGTAGAGAGATTTGTCCTTTGGCTGCTTTGAATGTCTCCTGAATGAGTAACTTGGCAGATTTTTATTTCTTTTATCCCCCTCACTACTTGCAAATCTGTTTGCAAGCAGCTTGCTTTCTCGGGGGAGGACTTGGAACGATCCGCTGGCTCCTGCATCTCGTTTACTGAAGCATCCCTGGCTTTGGCAATGCCTTCTCTCGTGCTCAGAGCAGGCTTTTTTGGGCAGAGAGAACAGGGAAAGCCGGGTTTAAATTTCATGCAGGGGCATCTGCAAGTTCAAGACTTATTCTGGCTTTTTGGCACATTCATTTGGGGCTGAGGCAAAGTTATTTTGGAGTATGAACTAATTGTCTCTGGCTTTGCACATGTTTGAGGATTTTAATTGTGTCTGCAGCCTGATATTGTCCATTCAGCAGGGCCAAGCAAAGCGAGAGCTGAATTATCCTCCTTCACGTGGCCCTACACCTCGCAGCAGCAGAGAGCAGGAAATTGTAGGGAGTGTGGTGGAAGTGTGTGTGATCCGGGGCCCAGGGCCCTGGCTTGGCAGAGCTTGGCTCGCCTTTCAGAGCGCAGCTTCCTTAAGCTCCCTTGTGCTGAGCTGCTTTCTGTGCTGAGGGACGTTCTCTGAGAGGTTTATTACAGTTTTCTGTTCAGCTCTGCTGCAGTACAGTAGAAATAACACAATCCTGCCTTGGCTCCATCTGCTCTCGGGGGCTGAGGCACAGAGCAACCTTTAGCTCTGCCGGCAGCACTGGGGGATGGAGGGATGAATGGAGGGATGGATGGATGGATGGGTAGATGGATGGATGGATGAATGCTCGCTCTGAGCTCGCTCCCTGCACCGTGCCCACTCCCCTGAGGCACTGAGAGAGGAAATGCTGTGCTGGAAAGCACCATGCTCAGCTCAGGGCTGGTTTTGGGGTGTGGGCTCCGTGTTGCGGGGAGAAAGCATCCTGCCTGGACTGGAACGTGCTCCTGCTGCACAAAACAACCCCTGCTGCCTGCTGGCTGTAATCTCTGATGCTGCTTCTACCCTATCATATCATGGTCATGGGAAATTAGGGGTTGTCCCCCAGATTTGGGAGAACAGAAAGGAGCAGTGTGGAGAGGGCTGCCCTGGTCACTGGGCTGGCTGGGGGTGAAATGAGGGACAAGGATGCCAAAATTACCTGCAGGTATTGGGTGTTAGCTGTATCCAGAGCATCCAGGTGTGAATCCAACACTCTGGTTTATCATCATTATCTGCTCCAAAGAAGTCCAGGGATAAATCACTGCTCAGAGCAGGGAGCCTGGTTTCAGCTCAATAATGGATCTGGCAGTTCTTTGAACGCGGGGTTGAAAGACAAGAGTCCCTTCAGGTAAGAGACAACTCAGAACACAAAAATGCCTGAACCGCTGGGTTTGGGGGCTGTAGAGGTCATGAACTCTGCTAAATTCTTTCAGCCTCGGGTGCTGGAGCTCCATGAGACAAACCTGGGGGAGAAGGAAAACATTCCTGGTGCCCCTGTGCCTCCACAGAGCGGCAGCAGCAAATGTTTCCAATTACCCTGCAGAGTTTGCATGTGCTGGGTTATTCTGCTCTGTGCCAGAGGGGCTGGATTCCCTCACTGCTGTGGAGAGTCTGTGAGCCAACAGCCACAACCGTGGAAAAACACAAAATCCAGCCTGGGCTTTCATCACAAAAATAAACTCCACCGTGCAGAGGGAAAGTGAGAGATGTGGAGGGCAGGGAAGGGGACGCGCTCAGGACTGCAGCCCCTCCTGGGTGAGAGGGAGAGTGCTGGACACTGCACTGTGCAGCCAGGGATGGGTGCGGGGGGCTGTTCCTGGAGTATGAAACACCTTGTGGGACGTGTTCGGAGAGACCTTGAGGAAAGGCATGGGGAACAGCTTGAAAAATCAGGGAAGCTCTAGCACAGAGATGAAAAGCAGCAGGAGAAAGTGGCCGGTGCCCGTGGAGCTGTGCAGATGGACAAGAACAATTTGGTGTGTGAAAAATGAGCTGGCTTTGCCTGGGACACAGCAGAGGTGGGAGAGTCCCCGAGTGCTCGAGCAGAACAGTCCAGCCCTCGGGACAGAGCTTGTCTCGACCCTCTGCAGCCCTCAGCTGTAATTAGGCTGCACCCAGACAGCCTCAGCCCTTCCCTTTCAAGTGTCTGAGTGCGGAGCCATCGGTGGGGAGCACAGATTGGCTCTGGAGAGGCAGAGCTCACTGAAGTGCCCGGTGAGCCCCAGGGGTGTCAGGTACTCCGAGAGCTGCTCCTGGAGCCCCAGTGCTGAGCACCCTGGCTGTGGGTGAGTGTTTCTTTAAAGCAGCCGCAGTGATCCTTGGCTGCCTGACAACCCAAATGTGGTGGCAATGCCATATGTTTCTGCCTTTAACCCTCCACGGAGTGCCCCAATTTCTCTGTGTTTTGATTTTAGGTTTTTTTTGTTGTTGTTGTTAGATCCGGCTTCAGCAGCTCTCCCCTTGGCCGTGGTTGCTGGGGAGTGCCCTCCTCCTCTCCAGCCCTTTGTTGCTGAAGCAAATCAAGAGTGCCTCAGCTCCCTCGCCTTCCCACACGCTGCCAAGTAAATCCCGCAACTTTCTCGGGTGACGACATAAATTTGCAATGGTGTTGTACAAAAGCTCCCTCCGAACCAGAGCTGCCTGGCATCCGTAACAAGCTTATCAAAGGGTTCCTTTGCAGGGAGATCTGAGCCCTCCAGGTTTTGATTCAGAGCAGGTGAAGGCAGAATGTGCTGGAGCCTGATTGAAATGTGCGAGGTCAACAAAATAGAGCCGAGAGTGCACAATAATTGGGGAAGAAGCGGCAGCCTTGCTTTCTGCATGTGTTCCTGTGATCCCTCGGCTGTAATCTCCCATTTCCAAAGGGAAGCCTGTCTTGCATACTTTATCGTGGTGCTCATTTGCACAGGAGGGCTCTTTCTGCAGAAAAGGGAGAAAACCCAAGCTAAAACCATCCCTGGCTTTATTCCCCGCTGTTCCTGTGCAGGGAGACATCCCAAAGGGAGGCATCCCAAGGAGCAGTGCAGTACCCAGCTCTCATTTTATGGCACCCTGCTTCATTCAGAGTCTGATCCTTTTTTCTGGGATGTTGAGGAAGGGGTTTCTGCTCTCTCTTGGAAGTTGAAAATCCCTGGAGGGATGAGGCATCAGGGCTGAAATAGCTGGGATTTTTGGGGCAAAACTATTTGCCAGCCCAGATTCTTGCCTAGTCTTTTCCCTGGAAGAATTTACAGCTTCAGGGATCTCTGGTCTGGGAAGAGGTAGGAAGGGGTTTAAGTGTGTGCTCTCCCCAAAGGCTGTAATCTCTGTTCCCAAACATCTGTGCAAATGAAACCTTTCCTCTGCTTTGGAGAGTGTGTTTGGGGGGTTTCCTCTCCTCTGCATTCTGTCTGAGAGGGGAATGGATTAAAAATTTTAAAAAAACCGAACAGGGAAGGGGGAAGAAATCTGTCCCCTTCTCCCTCCTTCCCATCTGTTGTTTAATCACCAGCTGTTTGTCCTTAAGCTTGGATTACAACCTCTCCAGCAGCCTGCTCGGTGCGGGGCCCTCGCTCCTCGCGCACAGCATTCCGTGCACGCTGCGCCAGGGAGGAGGAAAATCCAGGGAGTCGTTGAGCCTGTTGCTTGGTCTCCTGCAGAAACATTCATTTCTTCCCTGTGTGTGCTCCTGTTGAGCCCCTGCTGGAAGGGCCTGTGACAGGGCCTGAGCCGCTGCCTCTTGCCCCGGGGTTGAAGGGTTTGAGGTCGTTGCTCTCCCTCCCACAGGATGAGCACTGAGAATCGTCCCTGACCCATGTGTGGTGTCCCCTTGGTGCCCTCCCAGGCTGTGGGAGACGAGCGGGCTCTGGGTTTGTCTGGGAGTTTCCTCCCGCAGGGCAGGCACGTGGCTACCGGTGCCCTACCCAGGGAGCCAAGAGTGACGCTGGCACTTCAGGATGGGGGCCAGCTCTGCCTCCGTCTAGAAGAGCTGGAGAAGTCAGCAGAAAGGGAGGAATTGCTTGACAAGCTCTTTAGTGCCGCTGAGTGTGCTGAGCTCATCCAGGGGAGCCATGGGCGCCAAGGGTGCCATGCCGGGGGCTCAGTGCCACAGGTCAGGAGCCACCAGGCAGCTCCCCCCGCTTCCACCTCCCGCAGGGGAAAGGCTCACTCAGGGCAGGAGGAATTGCTCTGCTCTCCTTCTCCTTGCTCCCTGCTTGCAGCACCTGCAGCTCCGCTCTGGGGGCCGGGAGCCACAGCTCCATCCTCCCGGCGCTCCCCACTCCGCAGCGCCGCAGATCCAGCTGCACCTCGGCTGCCTGGAGACAGAGCTGGAGCCCGATTATCTCCGCGGCGGATGGCTGCAGCCACCAGCCTGATTAGCAAACATCCCCCGGCTCCGTAACCCGCACGAGCCCGCGCTCCGCAACAAAGAGCCCGAGGTTGAAAGCGGCGCCGGCTCCCCGGGCACCGGCGCAGCACCAGCAGCGCCTGCCAGATCATCGCTAATGATACCCGCATCAAATGGAAACTATTCTTAGACACCTGTGTCAATCGGGGAGGACAAGAAAAAAGCAGAAATAGAGCTGCTGAACACAGCATCCAAAATATTTTTATAGATTAGTCCAAGCTCTTATTTCTGAGCAGGTGATGTTCAAAGGAAAGCAGGGCACGGCGAGCGGCCCCGTGCACAGCGCTGGGAAAGGATTGATTTAGCTCCCAGTTTGTACTCGAACAAAAAAAAACAACAAGGCGGGAGATGAGGCTGAGGAATTTGGAGCACAGCTCGCAGCAGGGGTGGGGTGGGGTTTCTTGCTGGAAAAGCTGGAGGTGCGATGGACACTGCTCCTGTGTCCTGTAGGGGAACGCCAGGCAGGTGTGGGACACAGCGTTGGGTACCTGTGGGTGTGGGAGAGGAGGAATTGGCTGCCCTGGTGTGAATCAGAGCAGAAAGGAGAGTTCAGAGCTGGGGCCAGGGTGAACACTGGCAGAGTTGGCCTGTGGCCTCAAAAAGGGCTGGCTCTGATGTGGCCTCATCCAGCTGCAGTGCTGAAATCAGTCTCTGGAGAGGGGATGTGCTGTGACCCGAGGGGTGCTGGCAGTGTGTGCTGTGACTGTGGGCTCACCTGCTTGCACTCCAGGGGAAGTCTGGGAACGGTGCCTTTGAAATGGGGCTTTCCATCTTGAATTACCTGGGAAACCCAAGAATGCAGGAGAAACTCCTGCTTGGAGTCAGGAAGACCTTGCATTCCCTGGTTAATGCCTCACCAGCAAAGAGAGCTTCATTACATGGGGCTAATAATTTACAAGCTGTCTGTTTAGATGTGTGCTCCGAGCTCATTACCTCATGCCCTGAGTATGTGGATCGGCTTCCTGGCCCCGGGGTGGGGTTTCTGGTTGGGTCTTTGTGCCCCTTGACAGCAGAGATCAGTCACACAGCGAGTGCCAAAGCCAAGCTTGCTCCTTCCTGCCTGGTAACCATCAGTGCCAGGCTCTGTCTGGAAAGAAAAATCATGTTGGGAGTGCGGGGATCCCACAGTGCTTGAGCTGTTAACAGCATCTCTCCTTTGGCTTCAGCAGAGCTGGAAAGGGTGTAAATGAGAAGCAACCTCAGCCTTTGCCTTGGAGCTTTTGGGGATGACCCAGGAGAAGCTTTAAATGCAACTTAGAATAATCTAAAATGGATGGTGCCTGCCAGTTGTTCCTTGAAGGGGGAAACTGTGCTCCCAACTCATCAGTCCCCTGGGGCTGGCTCTGGGATGGGTGTGTTTGCCTTGGGGTGATGTTGTGCTTTGGTGCCACAGCCAGTGAAGGCAGGAGATGTGGGATTAGGAGAGCTCTGCCCTTACACTGCACCACTTTGGTTTATTCCTTTCCTGTTACCTGCAAATGAGGAATGCTGCTCTCCCTAGCTCTGAATTATTCCAACCATTCCAAACCCCAGCTCCCCTCTCCCTGAGCTAATAAGGAATTTTGAGGAGGTTCATGGCCTTGTTTGTTTATATCCGGCCTAGAAAATGCTTTTCCTCCCCCTGCCTCTCATGCTAAAATGTTTTCTGAGATTTATTTGTAAGCCTGTAAATACAGAGTAAATAGCTTTAATTTAATTTACCAGCCTGCTGTAAGAAACAGTATCTGCAAACAGGAATTCCACCAGTCCCTGCTGAGTGAAGAAATGTCTGGGTGCTCCAATATTTTCTGGGTTTTTTTTCCCTTTTGCTCCCCTTCCTAAGGAAGAAACTTTTTCCTCACCTCCTAGAGGCTCCAGTAGCTTTGCTCTTGGGATGCTCTGAGCACAGGTCGGACACTTTGTGCCGGAGGTGACAAATTCCCTCCTGACCCCTGAGGAGGAGGGAAGGCAGTGAGCCGATCCTCACTGGGGCCAATGCTGGCCCAGTTTGAGGCACCAGAGCCCAGAGGGCATCTCCCGCCTTCCACCCACCCGTGCTCCAGAAGACGTCATTTCCACATTTTCTCACAACTCGTGGAGTCTTCCTGGTCTCTGGAATGTGCTTGGCAGGCAGGCTCGGTGCCTGGCTCTTGCTATAAACAGTGTCTCTGCAGAGACGCGAGCGCGGCGCGGGGATTTATGAATGGGGAATGTTGGTGGCATATGGGAGGCAGCGCTGAGCCCAAAATGAACGTGAGAAAAGAGGGAGAGGGTGTGAGCTGGCTCTCAGCTCGGCAGTGGCTGCAAGGAGCGACATTCCCGAGCCGCTCTCCGCCTGGATGGGTGCCGGGAGCCTGCGGAGCCCGGCATAAACCAGCGGCTCGTCGGCACCCAGGCTTTCGGGAAGGCAGGGCTGATGGTGAAACTGCACCTTTTCCTCTGCCCATTCCAGCTCTGTCCCATCCACCTCCCGTCGCTCCCAGCCTGTGCCTCTGGGGTAAGCTGCTCATCCCCACGGAGCGTGGCCGGGAGCCTGGAGCAGGATGGGTGGGAACGCAGCAGAGCTGGCAGCCTTGGCACATTAGCCAAGATAAATCCTGGATAACTGCGGCTCTGACGCAGGAGTTTGCTGTGCCCTGTCCAGCCCCCGTAGCTGGGGCTGGCGCTCTCCCAGCGCAGCTCGTGCTGCTGGGCCCGTGGCAGGGCTGCAGTGCTGCTCCACGTTTGCTGCTCCCCACGGCTGCCTGTGCCAGCTTGGAGCTCCCAGTTAAGAGATTTGCCGACTGCGATCTCTTATTTTACACCGATTTGTGAGGAGGTTCCCCCACGCACCTGTCCCACCCGCCGCTGCCTCTGACAGCTTATTTAGAGGGGGCTGGTGCCCAGAGGTGGAATTTGCAAACAAATAACTCTCACCCGACATGACAGTGCGGAACAGGCTGCGACAATCCGCGCCGGCGCTCGCTGACGTGACAGTGACAAGAGGAGTTTTGTGCTCATTAGTTTTCCCAACATAAAGACTCCAGCTCTGCCTGGCCCTCGCCGCATGTCACCGGGAACAGGCTCTGCCAGCTCGCTCCCGGCTGCTGTGCAGATACTGTGACTGACTGGGGGCATGGGGGCTTCTCTCCCCCTCCCCGGGGAGCTGTGCTGGTGCTGGTGAACACCAGCCTTGTCTCTGCTCCGACAGGAGGGTTTTACCCCTGTGTGTGCATTCAGGACATTCATCAGGATGAATCCACCTCTGGTGGAAGAAGGGAAGGGACGAGGCTGCCTTGCCTCTGGTGCTTGGTGCACATCTGAGAGTTACAGAACATGTTGTTCTTCTCTGTGGTCACAGCAACTTCTGTATTAATTCTCCTTACATTTAATCTGAAGTATTTGCAGTTGCCACGAGTTGTCTTCTGCAGCGTGATCTCCATTACCTTGTTGTGATGGGAGTGTGGGTGGTGGCAGGGGAAGAGGCAGACTAAATCCTCCCACCCCTGGAACTGCGCTGCCGGCTGGGATTTGTGACAGGGGTGCAGAGCCTGAACTCCCTGGGTCTGTGAGGGGCTGACTGGGGATGGAGGGACAGCCCAATTCCATAATTTAATATTTTACCTCTTGGGCAGCCTGTCTGACCACGCATCTGCCCGCTTAGGACCACTTACCTGACAGAAAATCCAATAATCCTGTGATTTCAATCCTCGGGGGATGGAGGAACCCCTTCTCCATCGTCCCCCTCTCCCAAACTGCAGCAACCAAACGCCTCAGGGGCAGCTGCTGAAGGTCCCCAGCCCAAACCCGCCTGTCCCCCCAGAGCAGCCACTGGTGACACCTCTCCTGCTGGGGTGCAAGCAGGCTCCCATTTTTCCTAATTAGTCATGATGTCTTGCCCATCACAGGAATAAATAGCAAGCTTTCCCTGAGGGTGTGAGATGAGAAGCACTATTTATCGTTGCTCTCAGAGGAAGCTGACAACATGACAGGTGAAATATCAGGAATAATTAAGAAAAATAAGGGCTTTATGTACTTTATTGCACCACCAGCAGGGATGTATTGCCAGTGACTCGTGCATCCTTGCGTGTGCCCCCCTCCTTTTCTGGGCTGCGCTCCCGTGTTTGTGCAGTGCCTTGTGTCCAAGGCTCGGGCACCACTGGCCATCCCCACGGGCTCCCCGGTCTGCCCAGGGCTCCCAGGCTCCAGGCACAGGCACCACCTCGCTGCTGCCTTCACCCTGCAGTCAGGGTCCCAGCTCCGAGGTGTGCTCAAGCTGGGTCACAAACGTGTCTTTTATAACTCCTATTTTCCAGTGAGCTCTTTGTCCAGGAGAGAGAAAGGAAAAACCCAAAACCCAGTAACCTGTGTGTGATGTGGCGATTTGAGGTTTTCTCTGAATTGTTGGCCTCAGAAAGTGGCTGAGTCCCCTGAATGTGCTGTGCCAGAGCTGCAGCCGGGCTCATCCCCTGCCTGGGGTGTGAGCTGGTGGCTGTGCTGAGGAGAACATCCCCCCTCTTCCATGTGGGGCTTGATGGCAGATGATGCTCAGGGGAAGGGGAGCAGCTCTGGCGGTCTGGTTTTCCATCACAGCATCGGCCCTGCCCTGGGGTGCTCCTGGTCAGCTCAGGCTGATCTGGGCTCCGTGGCCCCTCGGGAATTCAGTTCCAGCTGCGTCCCGCCCTTGCTGGGAGATGCGTTTGGTTATGAGGCCAGACAGCTGGGGAGCTCAGGAACTGTATCTCCTCCAACAATGTGAAAATCTGATTACAGCGAGTGTCACTGGGCATCACTTAACTCTTCCTCTGCAGCCCCAGCCTCGCCTGACAGCCATAATAGATCTCTCGGATGCATCCTACACGGGAATAAAATGCCCAGTCAAAAGTGCTTAAAATCCCTCAAATTTCAGGTTTGCTGCTCACATCTCGCTCGCCGGCTCGGGGCGCTTTCAGGGCCACCCAGCCCACACCCAGCCTCATTAGGGCTGTGCAGCCGCGTTCCCGGGCGTGGGCAGTGAAATGTGTCTGTGTTTTGGCACTTGGGAGAAAAGCCATTGTGTGCCACCATCCTCATCCCCTCTGGCCATGTGCTCCCAGGGCTCGCTGGCGCTTTCTCAGAGGCTTCTGAAAGGGACCTTTTGTCAGAGGAGTAGAAATCCAGCAGCAAACAACTCTCAAATTGGGAAACACTGCTCTTGGGGCACTTATATTTAGCTCTCTTGCAGCACTGTCCCTTCAATTTATCCTTGTGCTTTTGTCCCTTTAACCACGGGCACCAGGGTCTGAAAGAGAAAGATGCCAGCGAGGAGCAGCAGCTGCTTCTTGCAGAGGTGAAGGTATTTTTAACACAATGCCCGAGAAAAACGAGCTTGTTTCCTCCACCCTTCAGTCCAAATCAGCCTGTGAAGAGGCTCTAGAGGAAAGAGAAACCCGTGCATGTCTCTCCACAAAAACATCGTGGAGACAAAGCCACATACAAAAGCTGGAGTGAGACACACAGGCAGTGCTTTGTCCCAGCTCGGTGGCCTGCTGTGACTCACTGAGAAGCCAAGGTGCTGCCAGGGAGGCAGGAGAGTCATGGATATTAATTTAAAACATGCAGGGTGGCCAGGATCCCAGCCCAGGCAAAGGAGAGGATGAGGGCCGAGTCACAGTGAGCCAGGTCCCTGTCAAACCGAGCCTGGTTTTTGTTCTTTCAAATATTTATGGAGCCCTGTAGCACCTTGTGCTGCAGCCTGTGTTCCCTGAGGCTTTGGAATCAGATAAAATGTCCAGAGCAGGGCTTGCATCTCTGTGTGATGCCCCTTGGGAGCCTGCCCGTGACGGTTGGTCACTCCCTGCTTGGACTCCCACACTGAAGGGCCCCTCAGGGACCTGGGCAGGGTGGGGGTGGCTGGTGGGGCCTCTGTTCCACCTGGAGCATCCTTTTTGGGGTCTGCAAGGAGCGGGATGTGCAGGGCCCCAGGATCCGCGTTCCCAGTGTACGCCCCCAGCTCAGGGACGGCAGCTTTGTCCCTCTGCTCGCAGACACAGACACCCTGCAGGAGCAGCGCCTCATCTCCATGAGCTGCTCCTCACTGGAGCCACGGCAGGCTCTGGGGACACGCACACAGCTCTCCAACCCTGCCGAGGATAAGCTTTTTCCCCACCCCGCCCTATCTTTAAAACATTTGTTTTCTTTATCAGTAGCTGGCTGGGATCAAGTCCAACAAGTCTTGAGTTCAACTGTGCGACCCCTCCACTGGCCAAGCAAATCAGCCCGGATAAGATCTGAACCTCTGAAGCCAATTGTAATTTAATACAGCTTAAATTGTAAACATCCAATAGTGGCAAAGGAAATATGATCAAAGCCATTGATTTTTTTGTAGTGACACAGTGTCTCTTTGACTAATTCCCAATAATGAGAAAATTGAAACTTGTTTGTAGATATTAGAAGCCTAAGTGGTCAAGTAAATAATTAGCAAGCTACTCATTTAAGCTCTGAGTATGAAAGACCATTGAGGTCCTTACTTTCAACCAAAATGCTAAAAGATGCTGAGCATCTTCTTGAAATAAAACGGGGAAAAAACATCACTTCAAGGCAGCAGAAGATGGATTTCTGCTGGGAGAGCAGGATGCTTACTGTAGAGAACAAACAGCTTTTTCCAAACTGCATCAGCACAGCACTGCTCATTTTCCATTGTGCTCCCTGCGTTTCTGGCCCTCGGATTAGTGCTGGAGCCTGAGGAGCTGGCCTGGCCGGGGAATTCCCGGGAAGGGCTGGGGTGGTGCTGACAGCAGCCGCACACCAGGGCGTGCCTGAGCCTCTGGTGCCAGGGGCATCGGGCAGCACAGGCTGGGCAAGAGAGCCCTGAGGCTTCACTCCCTAGGGAGAGCATCCTGGGCAGAGCGTATTTGGCCATTTCCACCAAGGAATGTCTTTGTAGTTGAGTGTGTCTGATACGGGCTGTCTGTGGTGCCACAACAGAGGGGAATTGAGAGCTGTTAGAGCCCAGCTGACTCCTTTTCTATCTGGAAAGGGCAAAGTACACCTGGGAAGAGGTTTCAAGAAATAGAAGCAATTTGTTCCTGCTTCCCTGTGAGAGGAGATGCTCCTGCCTGTGCTGAGCATGGCATGTCTCACTCTGTTCCTTCTCTTTGCTGGAGGAAAATATTTAACCTGGAAACGGGGGGCACAGGGAATCCATCATGCTTGTGTAATTCCTGGTGCGATGCTCCGTGCAGCTGCAGCTGAGGCAGATGCCAGAATTTAGTGGTGTGTGTGAGAACTATGGACTGGAGGGCACGAAAGTGAGGTTTCTGGTTTCCCCAGCAGACAAAATACCTGCCTGATTGCGGGCCCTGCAAAGGCTCGGAGCCTTTCAGAGACGCTTCCCTGCCAGGCATGTTCGGTGGGATGCTTGCCAACCCCCCTGTGGAGACAACATTCAGGTTTGTCTGGATTTCCACGTGCGTTCAGGTGTCAGCATTTCAGCTGGATATCTCAGCTGCCGTTCCAGGCGCAGAAATAGGGTGGCCAAAAGTCAGGATGCAGCAGCGAGCGGTGCTGGTGACGGCGCTGCCGCCGAGGGCAGGAAGCCACCGATTATTGTTCATGCCAGTCCCCGGCTCACAGCGATGTCCTCAAAACAGCCGAGCTCTTCCCCGGCCCTTCAGCCAGGAATGAAAAGGCTTTCATGTTCTGCGGGGGCGGAGAGCACAATTTAAGCTGACCTGGCTCTGGCTGGGATTTGAAAGGTCACTTTGAGTACGGCGCTATCTGAGCCCATTGATTTAAAAAATAAAATAAAATAAAATAAAAAAGAGCCCCAGCACTGTATGGAGGGGGCAAGTGGGGGAGAGGAAGCGAAAATAGCTCTGGCAACAGTCTTTGTTTAAAACCAACAAAGAGGCACTGAAAGGCTCCCTGCTCGCTCTCTCAATAGCCACGGCCTGGGCGAGGCTGGAGCCTCTGCCCGGGGGCTGGACTGGGGCAGGATGATGGGGTGACAGGGGGGACTGGGAGAGCAGTTCTGCCTGAGGGAGCTGGGAAAAGGGCTCAGCCTGGAAAAAAGGAGGCTCAGGGGGAACCTTGTGGCTCCCTGACAGGAGGGGACAGCTGAGGGGAGTGGCTCTGCTCTCAGGGAACAGGGACAGGAGGAGAGGGAATGGCCTCAGGCTGGACCAGGCAGGCTCAGGGTGGGCACCAGCAGGAATTTCCCCATGGAAAGGGAGTTCAGGCCTTGGCAGGGGCTGCCCAGGGAGGTTTGGAGTGCCCACCCCTGGAGCTGTCCAAGGAATTCTGGGATGTGGCACTCAGAGCTCTAGGGTGGGGACAAGGTGGGGATTGGTCACAGCTTGGACTCGATGGTCCTGGAGGGCTTTTCCAACCTCAGTGATCCTGGGATTCCCTGGAGAAGGCACAGAAGGGTTGGCAGCTCCCTCCTGGTGGGGAGGGCAGGTGTTCAGACAAACCCAAAGGGAGTCTGAGGGACCAGCCATGGCTGAATCATTGCCTTGAAAGCATCCAAGGCCAGGAAAGAAACGATTTGCCCTAAAGAGCTCAGCCCACTGTCAGCTGCTTTGTGAGCATTAGTGAATAATAAGGAGCGAGAGCGGCATTAGCCCTGGGTCCGCGCGCAGTCATCTGTCACGTAACAAGGGAAGTATTGGCACACTGTCATGTTTCAAACAGTGCTGATCAATGGGTTTAACGAAACAAACCCTGCAGCCTGGCCCGTGCGTGCCCGTGCCCGGCAGCAGCGCTGGCTGGGTGGTGGGGGCTGGCACCCAGTCCCGGCCACCCACCCACCCTCCAGCTGAGCTGGGCACAGCCCCTCCGCTCTGCTGGGTGCCCGCGGGCAGGGAAGGGGCACTGCTGGGCACCCAGGTGTTGTCTCCGTTCCTGTGGGGCTGAACACATCGGTCCCCAGCCCAGTGCCCTGTGAAACAGGGACAGTGACATCTCAGAGATGCTCTGGGGTGGTGAGGGGACATCAGAGTCACGGGCTGTCCAGCTGCTCCGGCCTGGGCAGAGATGCAGTGCTGGAGCTGGAGAGGCCACAGGACTGCCATGCTCTGTCCGTGTTCTCCACCATTAATTGCAGCGTGCAGCCCTGGATGTTTCTGTGGCCAAGAGGGAAAAGGGAACACTCAAACTTCTGGCTGGATTAGACAGCAGGGAAAAGAGGATTTTGCCCTGGCTGGTGGTGAGCAAAGGGGGAGGCAGCGTCTCCTGGTCTGGGTGTCTGAGGGGAGAACAATGAAAGAGCAGAGGAGGCTCTTCCAGAGAGCTCCCACTGACAGAGGTTTGGGAAAGTGATATTTTCCTGTTGGCTCAGAGGGGGAGAGGACAAATGGATTGAGGGATGGGAACCCCTCTGCTCCAGACGCAAGCCCAGAGGATGCGCGCAAGGAGGCAGAGCTTTGCACCAGCAGGAAGGCGCTCAGCAGAATCCCTTAATGGATTTATTCCTTCAATTTCCTTCAGCTCTTCCAGGCTTTAGATATAAGCAAGGAAAGCAAGTTTAGGCACAGATTATAAAAGTGATGGATCTACAGAAACAGGAGAGGTTTGAAGGGCAGAAATTTACTGCGAAGCCTGGCCCAGAAATGACCCTCTTCCTCCTCCTCAACATTTTTTGTCTCTTGTGCAGAAAAATGCAGCTGGTCAGTGTGACAAGTAGAAACTGGAGCTTTGTCATTGCTGTGCGATGCTGAAGCAATGATGTATGGCTGGTGATAGATCATGTTGGGTTTCCGGAGAGCAGCAAAGACGAAGGCATGAGACTAATTCATGATGCATGAACACATTGATCTTCCTGGCTCTGGAAAT
Source organism: Bombycilla garrulus (assembly GCA_013400315.1). Classification (NCBI taxonomy): domain Eukaryota; kingdom Metazoa; phylum Chordata; class Aves; order Passeriformes; family Bombycillidae; genus Bombycilla; species Bombycilla garrulus. The sequence continues at coordinate 437,811 of VXBU01018243.1, read as the reverse complement.
ACAATGTAATGAACCCCCGCTAACAGATCATTTTTGTGCCACTGCACTTCACTAATATCTAATGATTTCACCTTGCTCTGAGATAAAATATAATTGTATGGGAGTTCCAGCTTTGTTCTTTAATACTCGCGTAGAGTTAACGAATTATGTTTTCCTCTGTAGCTGTCGGCAAGTTGAGACAAGCTTACAAAAGCCCCGCAATTACCAGGCTAAGATGCATGTTTAAAACCCCGTGTGTGTGTGTGTGTTTATGTAAAATGGCTCCGTGCACGGAGCTGCTGGGAGCTGAGCAGGGCAGGAAGGACACGGAGGATGCTGAGCAGAGGGTGGCTGTGCTCAGGGACTCCTGGGTCTCATCTGTCCAGCTCGGGGAACAGCAGGAGCTTTGCAGTGGCAACCTGCAAATGCTGCTGTTTGCAGCATCCTGGCTGGTGGCCAGCAAGCCCAGCAATCCCGTTGCAAAGCACAGTTCTCCTTTTATCCCCCAAAGTCCATTTGGAGATCAGCCTGCCCCTGTCTGCCCTCCCAAATCCCCAGCCAGGCAAAGCCTTTTACCTAAGAAGATAAGTTTGGGGTCCTTTTGTGAGCAACCTGGTGAGATCTTTGCACTTCACCTCGGGGAAGGTGCACACAGAGATTTTCTGGTGGTGTCTCCGGTGATGAATGAGAAGGATGCTCCACGATGAGCAGGAGGGCAGGTGGAAAGGAGAGGAAAGATAAGCACAGAGTCTCAACAGAATCTGCTTGTTCTGGTTTGAGGGGCTGGTGACCCTGGTGCGTGTCCAAGAATGCTCCTGGGCTGTCAGCTCTGGCCAGCAGCAAGCCAGGGCCAGGCACTTCTTCCTCCGACCCTCCGGCAGTGTTTGTCTTGGCCCCTCACCTGTCTGCTGAGATGAGCAGCTTTTCTGGGGCAGAGGGGGTAAGCTCCTGTTTGCTGCCAGCACCGGCTGCAGCTGGGTCCCAGCCCTGGCTGTGCCTCTGGAGCTCCATCACCGTGCCAGGAATGAGCCCGAGCGCAGATGGGAGCTGAAGGTGAAGATGTTTGCGAATTCTTCAAAGAGAGCCGGGCTGGTACAAAAGGAGTCAGTGAAAACCTAAGTGCTCCTGACAGGGAGAGCTGCAGTAATGCTGAACCTCATTTGAAATTCCCTCTAGGCTAAGTAAGGCTCTTCCTTTCATGTGCGGTGTTTGGATCCCTTCTGGGAGACCTCTCCTCCGCACCGCTCGGGTACGTGTGCTGTTGACAGATGATTAAGATGTGAAGTCTCTGAAATCAGAGGAACGGCCCCAGTTTTGCATTGTGTGCTCAGGTGCCTATTCACACTGGTGTAATCATCTCAGCCTCCCTTTCTGGCTCAGGACCTGCTGCCTCTTGCAGGAGTGAGGTATCAGGAGCAAAACCAGTCCCGTACTGGTAGCGGTGTATTTCCAGTGGGTGCTCTTACTGGACTTGCTGGTGTCCTTAGAGGTCACTTTGTGAGGCTCACTTGGTGCAGATGAGGAGCAGAATGTTCTAGCTGACTCAAACCCTGTGCTGTGATTTGGGGAACCAGAGACTGCTGCTTCTGCGCCTTTTGGATGTTTCCAAACCCGAGGGTCAAACAGCGCCACTGGGATGGCGTTGGGTTTTTGGGAATTTAGGTGGGGCAGACAACACCCACGAGACATCATGTGGTGGGGAAGATAAGGCCTTTGATGGGATCAAAGGGGGGGATTTTTTTTTTTCTCCCAGCAGCTTATATAAAACAAACAAACAAAAAACCCCAAATAATTTGCTGTGGTGCCTGTCTGGAGCGTGGGGCTGGGCTGGCAGTGCCAGAGTGTCCCTGGCTGCTCCCAGCAGATGCTGACACTGAAACCTGTGTGTGGCATGGGAGCGGAGCTGAGCCCAGCTCTGCTGCAGGACACGCTGAGCTCACGAGCGGACTGTGCTGAGCCAGGGTCAGTGGTGCTGGAGCCCTCCTCACACGGGGCTGTGGCTTCCCTGGCACTTATTTTGATGTCTTCCTTCCTCCCCTCCCTGTGATCTCAGTGTCTTGACTTTTCCAGGCACTTTTCTCCTATAAGAATATTAAACACACTTAAAAAACACTTAAATGCTAATGTGAAACCTGAAAAGAGGATGTCAAATGCGCGAGGCACTCTGAAGACATGATGTCTCTGTAGAAGGGTTTGACCCCAGTAATCTAATTTGCTTTACATTTAAAATGATACTTCATTCTCCTATTATAAGGCTCTGTGTCATTGGCTCATAAAGATTACCATTTCTTGTCTTCCAATTGTAATAAATCCCATTCAAGCACCCTCTTGATTTGAAATTTGTCACGACAACATGCAGAGGGCACAGTTCCTGCGTTTTATGGCGCGGGTGCATTAGAGACTCATCTGCAGGAAGGATGATGCAAGAGCAAAAAATGATTTGTCCCCTTTCCGTTCTCAATTAGATACTTGTTTAAAAAAAAAATTAAAAAAAATCTGAATTATAGCTTACTCCTCATTCTCCAGCAGTAAAAAGGTTGGGCTGGCAGGGGAGCCAGGCTGGCTGGGTTGGCCCTGCTTTACCCTTACGCTGGGGAATAATCTGGTTTCTTTAAAACCATCTGAAAATATTTCATCTTGTTTCAGCAGACTGGGGAGCTTTAACCTTTCTGGTTGTGCTTGTTGGAGGTGGGAGGAAAGTGAGTGTTTGGAGCCTACACCTTGTCAGGCACAAAATGCTAGAGTCGTAGCAGCTCCCTGTGCCAAAACGCGAGGCTGGATCTGGGGCGGAAAGGAGACTTTTGGGTAAACTCAGGTGTCCCAGGGTGGGAACAGCCCTGCCCCACATCAGGGTGATTCAATCAGTGTCTCTCAGCCCAGCTCGATGTGAGCAGAGCTGGAGCCAACCCACTCCTCCTTAGGGCTGCTACAGCACCCCATCAGCCACCAGTGCCATGGAAATGTTCTTTTTTTGGGGAGGTCTTGAATAAATCCATGCAAGAGACTTTGCTCAGGGAGAACTTTTATACTTTTAGTATCTGTTGTTCCTTAGGGTTTGGTGTTTTATTTTTTTTTAACAAAGGTTTTAGTTGAGCAAAGAATCCCATCTGTATGGCTTTTTTATTAAAAGATAAAAAGCTGGAGTTCACAGGAGTTAGCATTAAGTCACAGTCCGCAGCAATCCGAGGTACTCGCTGGCTGGGGACTCTCTCTGTTTATTTCAAATACCCCTTTATCATCCTGTTGAAAGAGCCCTGTGCTCTGTAAAGCTCAGCCAATTGAAAAAAGAATCAGATAATGAAGACTGATGCTGCACTGATGACAGCCCCTCAGATCTTCAATAGGATTGCTCCCAAATCAAAAGACTTTTGCGTTTTATTGTCACACTCATGGCTCAAAAATAATTAAATGGAATCTTTTAGCTCCAGAAACAAAAATGAAAATTTAAAAACAGCCCCCCACACCTGCAGGAAAGGGGCTAATGGGAATATCCAGTGGGTATTGGACTGGGTTCTGTGTGTATCTGCAGATTGTGCAGATTCTGTGGGAAAATCCGCTGATTGCAGTGGGTGCCCAGCACGTGTGTGGCACAGAGGTGACACCAGTGCTCTGGGTCACAGGACTGGGCACCAACCCCCAGAGCTCCCAGCCCTGATGGAGCTGGACACAACCCCACGTTCCCTCTGTCCTTGGCACAGCTCTGAGCCTCAGCTTCCGTTTTACCTCTGGAAACTTTGAACAAATCCGCTGCTCATTGCAGTGGAAGGCAGATAAATAAAATATATTGGGAGCGATTTGTGCTGTAACTAAACCCTGAATTTATAGAGGGAGAGCGTGGCCAACGACAACTTTGTCACAGCACATGAAAGCCTGGAAATCAGGCGCTGTGCTTTTACCTGATCTCTAAAGTCTCTGGACTCCCCAGGCTGGGACAGTGTGAGGAGATGCTCTGTGGTCCCACCGGGAGTCCCACCGGAGGAGGGGACGCTGCACACCCAGCAAGCGTCGAGATGCATTTCAGGCGAGGCATTAAATCCAAAATGCTATAACTTGATTATTTCTTCTGCAGACTCCTTTTGACAAAACTCCTCCATTTTCAAAGAGTTACACAGGATTTAGCCCTGCGCCGCTTTCATGTGAATTGTGTGGCTAAAGTTCCATGCAGCTCTTTGAAAATTTGAGAGCCGGCGCTTTCCCCAGGATCGACAGCTGTTTTATTTCTCTTGACAGAAAATGGTGAGAGAACAAACACTGCCAGGCGTGGGGGAAGCAGTTTGGTCGCGGTCTCTGCAGCACCTTTAATGTGAGGCTCAAAGAGCCACGCAGGAATGGCAACTCCTGCTGTACCTGGACGAGTTCTGCGGGACTGCCCTTTTCTAGGGGGGAAAACTTGGGTGGCTTCGGGTTCTTCTTCCCTTCCTACATGGATGCAGGGAACAGCACCTCGGCTGCCTTTGTCCATCTGTGAAACCAAGGAAAGGGAACTAACTGATCATTGGTTTTATGATCCCATCCAAAAATGGCTTCTACCATAAATTCTTCTGCAGTGGATGCAATTAGTGTTAGCTGTTTGTAATTAGCCACCCCTTGGGTGATGTTGTGTCCCCTAAGACCGTTCCCAGTGGTGGCTGTGGCAGAACTGGTGCCAGTTTGCACTGGGATTGCTCCAATCCCTGGCCCAGTGTGTTGACAGCAGCTGCTGCTCATCCATGGATCTAAGACTTCATCCTGCTTCCAAATGCCTCTCCAAGCAGGTCCAAGCCACTGTCCTGTGTCACAGGGGGATAGAGCACAAATTGCCTTTATCCTTCTCCTGCCTTTCTCTCCGCGTCTGAAACTGTGGGTCTTGGCTCTGTCTCTGGAATTATACCACAGATTGGAATTCTCATTTTTAAGTTCATTTCTGCTCTGATTTAAAGGCTGAATTAACAAACAATGGCTTATTTGGTTTAAAATGCAAAAACACCATCTGGTCTTTGAGATGTGCTAAACCACAGCGGGGGGAGCCAGAATGACACATGGGAAGGGTCTCCAAGTGGCACGGGTGAGGCTCCCAGGAGGAATTCCTGCTGCTCTTGACCCACATCAAGGCAAGGAAATCTGATCTTTGGTGTGGGCATCGCTACAGCTGCAGCTGGTGGCCTGGGGACAGCTCGGTTTCAGGGGATGCAGCACTTTAGCCTTCGCTGCCAGCAGCTCAGAGCAGCGTCCTGGGAGCTCTCCTCTGTCACTGGCTCCTCTCCTCACCCTGATGCAAAGTTCTGGAGTGGCATCCACAGGTATTGCAGGCCTTTGGGCTGTCCCTGGGCCACAGAGCTGGCACAGGGCTCTGCAGCAGCCCTGGCACGAGGCTCACAGGTGAGCGCCCACTCGGCCAGCAGGGCCCGGGGAGTGACCTCATCCCCTAACCCCCTCGACTGCACCCCCGTGCTCGTGGGTCAGCTCAGCCTGCGTGGTCCTTCGTGCCCCAGCCCCTGTGCCCACGCTCCCACTGCCGCTCCCGGCTCCGTGCTGTCCCTGGCTGCTGGTGATTTGATTTAATGCAGCTTTCAATCACTGCCAACGGGCCCCGCGCTGCAGCAGCATCACTGCTAAACACTCTGTGACAAATAATCTGAGGCTAAGCTTCCAGGACAGAGGAAATCGCTTTCCTCTTGAAATTAAAGTTGATGCATAATGGAAGGCACTAAGACGTCTCCAGCAGGAGCATCGCCAGTTTGAGTCCATCCCGGGTCCCTCTCTGCCTGCTGCACGACATGTGGGAGGTTAGGGAAGTCATTTCCTAGAGTTCAGGATTTGCAATTTGCATTCTATAATCTCCTGGCCATTTACCAGCAGATAATTTGTCGTGGTTTGCTTTAGCTGTTGTGATATTGATATTTATTATGCAAATTGTATTTCCTACTGCTTATTGTCCTCACCCTCAGAATACGTGAATTATTCTAAACCTGTTTAGTTAATACGGGTTGTCTCTCAATTGATGTGTGAGCCGCAGCGGGTCGCAGTGTGTGATACCGTGCAGGGGGACTGCACTGTGTGATTGGGGACAGGCACACGGGGTGCCCGGGAATGGGATGGCACAGCGGTCCCTGGAGCTGCTCTGCTGTGTTTAGTGGGGCTGGAGTCCTTCTGGATAGGAGGGAATTTGGCATCCCAGCATGAGACAAGGGCTTTCTCATTAACTGGGGTGAAGCTGGCTTAGTTATGTGATGGTTAAGATGGCCCAAAACTCTGCTGGTGAAGCAGGAAGCAGATGTTTGGCATGGCTGTGGAGCAGAAAGGCTTGTCATCATGGGAGACAGAGAGTGGCATGGGGATACAGGGAGGGGTGATGCCCCAAAACAAGTCCCAGGCAGCAGCATTTTGGGTTTTCTTGGGTGTGAAACCAGCTTGGTTTCACATTCCAAAGGGTGAAAGCTCTCTCCAGCCCCACAGTGTGACTCAGTGCTTGCCCCGGGCGGTTTTAACCTCAATCTTGGCAGATTCCGGGATGATAAAGTTGAACTGACAATTCACCTGCCTCAGGTTAACTTGGAATAACCTAATTAATAAGGTTGGGAATATTTGACATCCTCTGCGTTTGCTCCATTAACGCTTGCATGGACCCACTGTCAGCGAATCCATGGTTCCATTCCTCGTGCCGTGGGTGAGGGGAAAGCTTGGACTTCTCCCGGGCGGGATGAATCCCCCGGTGACCCCGGCCGCTCCGTGTGCCGTGTGTTACGGTACGGCTGAGCACTCGGGGGAACGGCAGGGGGCAATTCCGGGGTTTACTTGTTCATTTGCTCCGTTTAGATCCGTTGCGCGGGCGAGAAATCCGCAGAAAAGGCGGACTGGTCGGCGGGCTGCGGTTACGGAGCCCCGATCGCCGCCGCCGGGGCGCTCGTGGGCTCCGGCCGCTGCGCTCCCCCGGAGCCGCCGAGGCTCAACACCGCCTCCAGCGGCGCGGGGCCCGCCCGGGGCGCTGCGGGACGCGATCCCGCCGGGAGGATGCCCGGGGGCACAGCGGGGGCACACACACTGCCCGCTCCTGCGTGGATGCCGAGGGGGATGCTCCCGGCACGGAGCGCGCTGGCGGGAGGAAGGATGCGGGGGTGGTACCCCGGGAGGAGGATGCTTTGGGGGCTGGCAGGGAGACACGCGATCCTGGGAACGGGGCGCAGGCTGCGGCCCGGGCTCGGCGCGGTGCGGTGCGGTGCCCGGCGCGGTGTGGGCTCCGCACGGTGCGGTGCCCGGCGCGGTGCGCGGTG